>CM064480.1:21646267-21749333 GCA_032716605.1 Paralithodes platypus | reverse complement strand
GGTCGTAGACCTGTCTTATCTGAACCTTCACATTCACAACGAGTCATTCCGAATGTTAACAGTACACCAAATCAGGCTAACACTTCCGCCGGGAGGTTGAATGTGTTCCCTAGACCTGACAGACGCCCATTGGCACGTATCGGTCAACAAAAGATTTCAAAGGTTTCTGGCCTTACGGATCAGGCACCAAAATTTTGTTTTTCAACGGATGCCATTCAGTTTGAACCTGGCACCTCGATTATTCACAAAATTAGTCCGGCAAGCCCTGATGCCGTTGTTAAAGCAAGGAATCAGAGTTTTGTGGTACCTAGACGACTGGCTGGTGGTGGCAGAGACAGAACAATTATGCATCAAACATGTCAACATAATTTTAAATCATGTCAAAACTCTAGGGTTCAAGGTAAATCTGGTAAAGTCAAACCTTGTGCCCTCACGAGTAATTCAGTGGATAGGGCTGGTCTGGGACACGGCTGCTCTCACTCTGAGTCAGAGTGTGGACAATCGCAACAGGTTTCGCAGGAAACTGTTCATGTTTCTTCACAGTCTGACTACGACGCGGAGGGTCTGGGAGTCTCTGGTCGGCTCTCTCAACTGGATTCAACTAACTGTTATGTTGGGCCGGTTGAAAGTAAAACGTTTAATATTGGAAGGCAACAAATATTTCCCACTCTTCCCGGCAGGAAAATTATGGCCCATCCCAAAATTAATCCACACCTTACTAGCGGTCTGGGCGAAGAGGGAAACGTTGCACTCAATAATGTCATGGACCTCTCCTCCGCCAACGGTATGGGTAGACACCGATGCGTCAGGCACAATAGGTTGGGGATTTCAGTCAAATCAGGGGCACCAGGGTCAGGGGCTTTGGTCCCACTTAGAAATCTCCCACATCAATGTCAAAGAATTACTAGTCCCCTTGTATTTCCTTCAGGCTCACGGCCCTGCTTTACGGGGCAAGTCGGTGGCCTTCAGAATGGACAATCTGAACGCAGTTCACTGTATTCAGAAACAGGGGTCAACGAGGTCAAGGAAGTTGCTAAACGTGTCGGAAGAGATTTTTACTCTAGCCAACAGACTAGACATTTATCTTCACGCATCTTATCTCCCAGGCGTAGCAAACGTCTGGGCAGACGCTTTGTCCCGGAGACAGAGCACGACAGTAGAATGGGAGCTCAAGCAACCCATTTTCAACCAAATGATTGCAGAGCTCTCCCATCCACAAGTGGATCTGTTTGCGTCCGAGGAGACTCACAAACTCCCTCTATACCTCACCCGCCGGACAAAAACGCCGGCAGGGGGGCCAGACGCCCTAGTGACAGACTGGAACAGATGGAGCTCCATCTATCTGTTTCCGCCGCCAGACGCATCACTAATGTGCCACGTAGTGAACAAACTACGAGATTATCGAGGCTTAGTCTCGCTAGTCGCGCCCCTGTGGCCGGCGCAGTTGTGGTACCAGCAATTAAAGACGTGGTGCCCGCACCCGGTGTCGCTCCCGGTCGGGTATTTCCACTTAGACACGATTGGCAACCTAGCGACCTCGCTGACTTTTGCATTATGGACATTCAGGAGGCCAAGTGGCTAGCACCATACGGTAGAGAGGTGATCAATAAATTATTAAATCAATATACTCAGTCTACGAAACGACAGTATCACTCACATTGGCAAGCCTTTACTTCTTGGATCATTAGAACAGAACAGACTGTGCCCTCAGTAGCATTAGTTTTTAATTATTTAAATTATCTGTTTGAGCAGAAACATTTATCTGTGGTAACGTTAAAAAATCACTTAACTGCAATTAGAGTGCCCTTTTTAGACCTTACAGATCTCTCCATACCGGTGGCGGAGGAAACAGGTTTTATGAGGGCATGTTTTAAACTCCGCCCACCTCCCCGTCAGCTCATGCCTACTTGGTCTCTGGACAAGGCATTGTCTTTACTTCACTCTCGTCTGTACCAAAATACTGCAGATTTTGCATTACTGTACTCTTAAAAAAGGCTGTATTCCTTTTGGCTTTGGCCACCGGGAACAGAGTGTCTGAGCTGGCGGCGATGAGCAACACACCTAATTGCCTTAGGTTTGGTAGACTTAATGAATGTATTCACATTGCACCTTCCCCGGGATTTGTAGCCAAGAATGAGCACAGTGCACACGTGTTTTCTGAGTTCACGGTGCCGGCGTTAAAAAGGGGAAAGGTGCATCATAATCTATGTCCAATGCAAGCTCTAACCAAATATTTGAGAGTGGCTCCTCTAAACCCCCAAGGTGCTTTATGGGTAGCGAGTACGGGTAAACGCTTACTGAAACGGAGATTAGCTTCTCTTCTGGTCTAAGTCATTAAAGAGAGTAATCCCGGTGTTGTGAGTAGGGCCCACGATTTACGCAAATGGGCAGCCTCTTTACGTTTCCTGAAGAATTTTTCAGTAGAAGATATTTCGTTCACACAGTTGTGGGCGTCTAATCATACGTTTTTGACTAGATACTTGTCAGTTGCTCTAGACAAACCTTCCTTACCATGTATAGCTTTAAGGCAGAGGGTCTAGGTGGCCCTTCAGTCACTTTTGTTTACTTTCAAGAAAAAGTGGGGGGGGGGGGGTGCAGTCAGTGTAACATAGGACACCCTAGACCCCGCCGGAGTGTAAGAGCTGTGATACAATTTATGGTTAATGTGATATGAACATTTCTCTGCGAGAAATTGTGCTAGTACAATGTTAGTACAAAACAACGGGGTTGTTATAGTAGTTTTAGCTGTGAAAGCAATTTAATATTAAACAGTGGAGATCTTTTGCAAATTATCTCCACAATTATTTTGGGGTTTATTATGTGCACATGTAAACTTATAACTTGTTATTTTTGTCACCACTCGTTGAGTGGGGTGCCTTTGTAACTACAGATCTGTTCACAGAATCTTCAGAGTTACCCTTTTTTGTCAAGCAGGCTTCTTTGAAGCACGCACCTGCCTGAACCCCTTTCTTGTATATATGGGCTGCGCCGTATTTAAATATATTTTCAAAGTAAGAATACTATGTGGTTGTTTTATTATCTGCTTTTCTAGAGTTATGATATGATTACGAATGTCCCCCTCCAGTCTTAGAAATCAGGCATGTTCGTCATTGATGGAGGGGCCACTAATAAATTATAGGTTTGACTCCTGTAAGGAGATAAAGAAAACCTAATATTTAGTAGTGGCCCCGTAATCATTGACGACTGGGGCCCTCCCGACCATCCCCTTCCCATTCGTTGATGTATTAAGGATTTTGGTTTACTTGATATGTCAGTGAAGGAAGAATGACGCCTGAATCAGCGTATGGTCAAAGATCCACACAAGTACATCCACGATATGATGGAAAGCTTATTGGATAGTTATTCTTATTTTCTTTTTGTTTTTATTTTTTACGAAGTTTTTTCGTAGTGAGAACCCAATTCATAATGACTGAAGCCATGAGTGAGGTCGCGTGCGCTCATGATGAAGGCTCCTCAGATTTTAAATGCTCTGCGCGGTAGATTCAAACTACGGCGGATTAGTGTTTGAAGAGGATGCCTTATGTAATAGGCATGTTCGTCAATAATTACGGGGCCACTACTAAATATTAGGTTTTCTTTATCTCCTTACAGGAGTCAAACCTATAATCTAGTCAAAAACGTATGATTAGACGCCCACAACTGTGTGGACGAAATATCGTCTACTGAAAAGTTCTTCAAGAAACGTAAAGAGGCTGCCCATTTGCATAAATCGTGGGCCCTACCCACAATGCCGGGATTACTCTCTTTAATTACTTCGACCAGAAGAGAAGCTAATCTCCGTTTCAGTAAGCGTTTACCCGTACTCGCTACCCACAAAGCACCTTGGGGGTTTAGAGGAGCTACTCTCAAATATTTGGTTAGAGCTTGCACTGGACATAGATTATGGTGCACCTTTCCCCTTTTTAACGCCGGCACAGTGAACTCAGAAAACACGTGTGCACTGTGCTCATTCTTGGCTACAAATCCCGGGGAAGGTGCAATGTTTCCTCCGCTACCGGTATGGAGATACCTGTAAGGTCTAAAAAGGGCACTCTAATCGCAGTTAAGTAATTTTTTAACATTACCACAGATAAACGTTTCTGTTCAAACAGATAATTCAAATAATTAAAAACTAATGCCACTGAGGGCACAGTCTGTTCAGTTCTAATGATCCAAGAAGTAAAGGCTTGCCAATGTGATTGATACTGTCATTTCGTAGACTGAGTATATTGATTAATTTATTGGTCACATCTCTACCTTATGGTGCTAGCCACTTGGCCTCTTGAATGTCCATAATGCAAAAGTCAGCGAGGTCGCTAGGTTGCCAATCGTGTCTAAGTGGAAATACTCGACCGGGAGCGACACCGGGTGCGAGCACCACGTCTTCAATTGCTGGTACCATAACTGCGCCGGCCACAGGGGCGCGATTAGCGAGACTAAGCCTCGATAATCTCGTAGTTTGTTCACTACGTGGCACATTAGTGACGCGTCTGGCGGCGGAAACAGATAGATGGAGCTCCATCTGTTCCAGTCTGTCACTAGGGCGTCTGGCCCCCCTGCCGGCGTTTCTGTCCGGCGGGTGAGGTATAGAGGGAGTTTGTGAGTCTCCTCGGACGCAAACAGATCCACTTGTGGATGGTAGAGCTCTGCAATCATTAGGTTGAAAATGGGTTGCTTGAGCTCCCATTCTACTGTCGTGCTCTGTCTCCGGGACAGAGCGTCTGCCCAGACGTTTGCTACGCCTGGGAGATAAGATGCGTGAAGATAAATGTCTAGCCTGTTGGCTAGAGTAAAAATCTCTTCCGACACGTTTAGCAACTTCCTTGATCTCGTTGACCCCTGTTTCTGAATACAGTGAACTGCATTCAGATTGTCCATTCTGAAGGCCACCGACTTGCCCCATAAAGTAGAGCCGTGAGCCTGAAGGAAATACAAGGGGACTAGTAATTCTTTGACATTGATGTGGGAGATTTCTAAGTGGGACCAAAGCCCCTGACCCTGGTGCCCCTGGTTTGACTGAAATCCCCAACCTATCGTGCCTGACGCATCCGTGTCTACCCATACCGTTGGCGGAGGAGAGGTCCATGACATTACTGAGTGCAACATTTCCCTCTTCGCCCAGACCGCTAGTAAGGTGTGGATTAATTTTGGGATGGGCCATAATTTTCCCACGGGTAAGAGTGGGAAATATTTGTTGCCTTCCAATATTAAACGTTTTACTTTCAACCGGCCCAACATTACAGTTAGTTGAATCCAGTTGAGAGAGCCGACCAGAGACTCCCAGATCCTCCGTGTCGTAGTCAGACTGTGAAGAAACATGAACAGTTTCCTGCGAAACCTGTTGCGATTGTCCACACTCTGACTCAGAGTGAGAGCAGCTGTGTCCCAAACCAGCCCTATCCACTGAATTACTCGTGAGGGAACAAGGTTTGACTTTACCAGATTTACCTTGAACCCTAGAGTTTTGACATGATTTAAAATTATGTTGACATGTTTGATGAATAATTGCTCTGTCTCTGCCACCACCAGCCAGTCGTCTAGGTACCACAAAACTCTGATTCCTTGCTTTAACAACGGCATCAGGGCTTGCCGGACTAATTTCGTGAATAATCGAGGTGCCAGGTTCAAACCGAATGGCATCCTCTGAAAAACAAAATTTTGGTGCCTGATCCGTAAGGCCAGAAACCTTTGAAATCTTTTGTTTACCGATACGTGCCAATAAGCGTCTGTCAGGTCTAGGGAACACATCCAACCTCCCGGCGGAAGTGTTAGCCTGATTTGGTGTACTGTTAACATTCGGAAGAACTCGTTGTGAATGTGAAGGTTCAGATAAGACAGGTCTACGACCGGTCTCATCTGAACACTGTCCCTTTTGGGAACCAAAAATAGCTTGGACGTGAATACAGGGTAATTTGGGGGGACCGGGATGATGACATTCTTGGCAATCATTTCCTGGACCAGTGACTCCACCTCTAAAGAAACAAAATTCGCCGTTGTCGGCTGACGTAAGCGAGGTCGCCGGAGCCACTGCCAAGTGATGCCTTTGCGTGCCACCATCCGTGCCCAAGTGTTTAACGGCCATGCTTGGTGACACGTTCGGAACGACCCAGTTAGCAGACAGGGGTTCGCCGGCTGTACTACCCTCGGATCCACCGGCCTTAAGACTGGCACCGGGAGTGAGAGAGACTTTAGTTTTTTTATGGTGGTGGAGTTGGTGGTGGACGCTTCGCCGGCTGGCTGGCGTTGGCAGAAGACGAGCCCTGACCTGGCTTATTATAGCCGCGTCCTCTCTGACCTGAAAACCTACCCTGTCTATGCCTGTACTGACCTTGAGGGGAGGAGGACTTAGGTGGAAGAAAGGGCTTAGATCCCCCCGGCTGAGCCTTAGCGACTGGCCTGGGTTTGGGGAAGTTAAAGGCAGGTTTCTTAGAAGGGGTGGGACTGTGTTTAAAGGCCTGAGCCATATTAAAAACCGTTTGCCACACTTCAGGGGGACATTAAAGAGGGAGTGAGCACTGGTGACATGACCACCTGATTCGCAATGCGATCAGGCAGTTTTCGGACTAAGGACATTCTGAGATCTTGTCTCGCTCGTACCGCCTCAAGCAAGGCGGTGCGTATGTCACCCAATGATTGGATTGATGACTGAAGAAGCAGTCGCCGGGACAATTCAACCGATCTTCTGGCATCCGCGTCTGCGATTGCCTGAGTGGACCGGAGCAATGACTTTGCTACCTGTTGTGACACTATGTACTGAGAGAACAGGCGAAAAGCTTTCCCCCTTAGCCTAAATTCTCGGTCTAGGTGAGTTGGGGTAGGGGTAGTGAAAGGGTCTTTTAGCTCACAAAGATTAATTTTAGGGGCAGTTAAGAAAGCAAACAAAGCTGAAGGGACTCCTCCGGCAGAACACACTGGCATGGAGAACCAAGAATGAGTATCTTGAGGGATCTGGTGGGAAGTTTTGGAAATAAATGTGGTCGCAAAGTTTTGAGCCTCTGTCTCCCATTCCACCCAAGGTCCTGGACCCAACTGCCCCACCTTCAAGACTGGATTAGCTGCTGCGTCTGTGACGGTTTGCAAATAGAGTTCTGGAGTGAGAGCTGACAGCGTCTTAATGTCATTAAACCCATCATGCTTAGACCAGTCAGAAAACAATTTTGAAGCTGAGGCAGAGGGTAAATCAGGCTTAGCAGTATAAACAAAATAGTCTTGGTGATAATAACTAGGTATAGCCTTGATGTTGACATCTAGTACATTCCCCAAAGTATCCAAGGCCCTTAATTTCTTAGATTTATTGCCCTGGATGACCCACTCACGCGGCACTGGGAGTTCCCCTGACAAGGTAGGTTGGGCGAGCTCTGGTTTAGTGGGGGTCAAAAGGACCCATGACTCGTCTGGTCCGTAAAGCAAGGGCATAGCTACCTTTCTGAGAGGCGCTCTGTCTAGAGGGGCGGATTGACATCCGTTAAAACCCTTACATTCGAAGTGGTCAATGCCGCCGTAGCAGGCCTAGTAACCACCGATGGTGACATAGAGGGAGGGTGAGGGATCTGAGTCAAAGCAATGGAAGTCATCAGAGGCCGTACCGTAGAGCTTGTCGTGGGAGCTCCCGAGTCCACTGTAGGAGTTTCCTGCTGTTGGCCAAAAAATTTAGATAAAGCATTAACTAGTAGCCCATCAATTTCCTGTGCAGTGACAAATTGATTTGATGATGTACTCACTGGTGAATCATTAAGATCTTGTGCGGCGTCTAAGCCTGAACCTGACTCTTGCCCTTCCATATCCGATATAATCGAAACCTCGTCTTTATCATCCTGTTCCTCCTGAGAAGATCCCGCCGAAGCTGGGGTACCATCTTGTTGCCAAGATAAGTCAGGAATAGAGGATGGGATCGCCGCGTCCCGGTGGACGTCAGCCACTGTGTGAATAGTTTGAGCCGGAAGTGGGTGGTCAGGCCCCGGACGAGAATATCGCCAAACACCTAGGCCTTGGCCTACACTCCCTTGGGAGTCTGAAACACTCTCAACCACTGAGCTCCCTGAACTCTCCAAATCCAGGGTTAAAATGTTAATGGGTAAATCATCTTTAAGTACAGGCACCACACTGGACCTTTGAGATCGAACACAAACTCTGTCTGGGGTAGAGGTATGACGAGAAGTACTAGAAACTGGCGAGTGTCGGGAGGCCTTTTTATCATGGGAATCCTTTTTCGAAGATTTATGGCTGCGGTGTGACCGTGAACTACTCTTCGATTTGGAGGATTTATCGCTGTGACCACTGGTGGAACTTTCTGTCTTACTCCTCTTACTCGATGGTGAAGAGGCAAGACTGGGTGGCTGGTGTCTAAGGGGTGACCTAGACCTAGATCTCGCCCGAGACGAGGAGGCTGCCGCCGGGGGTGTAGGCTCACGTTGACGTTTCGAAGTAGCAGGGGCAGGAGATGACACAGAACCCTGTTCAGTCTCCGCCGGCTTATGACTAGTTACTCGAGAGGAACGTTCATTAGGGGGAGGGTGCTCAAGAAGAAGCCTATCCCAAAGAGGGACGTTGTCACATTGAAGTGACTTATGAGCCACAATCGTAGTATACGCTGACATTTGTTGCCGAACTTCTCGTAAGGCGACCGCTGCGGTCTTATCATTATCTTGGAGGACTTTGACACTTAGTTGGGAGCAAAAGGAACAGTTGCACATCACCCACAGACCCCTTGAACGGTCTAGACATTTAACACACTTGATACGCAACTGTGTGCACACACGTGTGCGCAAAAAGAGGGATACCGGCACAGGTTGGATTAATGCATAAAGCAAAAACTGGGGCAAAGGTAGCCATGACAGAGACTGGTGGGAAACTACTGCAGGTTCTGTATTGGTCCGCCGGAGCCCAGCCCTGGAAAGAAATAAAATTTCCAGGAATTAATGCTCATAAGGTTAACCCAAAATGATCGCATACAAGTGTTCATAACCCGCCGGATAACGAGACGTAATGTCACAATGATTACAGCTCGTTACGCGGCGGGGTTCTATAAAGATTTTCCGAATATCTAGACATGTCTTAAGAAAGTTAAGAATACCCTCTGACATAATATAAAAGACCAGTATGGCGTTTATAAACAGTCTTTCTGGTGGTGACTGTTTCAAGATTCAATTTTGAAGAACAACCCCCCACAAAGACGCCGGCCCCTGAATTATCTAGCAGATTAACACCGGGCAGGCTGATACGAGATCTGACTTCTAACGAATTGTCACATAGATCGCCGTATGTTGAAGGCGGCGATACGTAAACGTATCTCTCAATTAATTGGTTAACTAACTTGAATTGTAAATTCCGTATTTCCTCCTCCCAGGAGCACCCGCCGGGTGTGAAAAACTTATGAAAAAAGATGTTACCCTAATTGAGCCTTCGATCACCGTATGTGTGAGGGCGGCGATACATATAGTATCACTAAAATGGACCGGTTAACTAAACTGAATTACCAATTCGTTCATCCCACCTTACCAAGGTGCACCCGCCGGGTGAGATCTGATGTCTTAAACGTTAACCCCATAAGTTCCTATCCCCACTTCTTTGTAAAAGATCGCCGGGGAGGAAAGCCCACAACAACAGCTAGGGTTTTTCCTTTGGTTTGTAAAACCGGGTAGAAAAACTACATAACATATGTCCGCATGAACAATGTTAGATGGGTACAGCCATTCCGCCGGGAATCAAAGGGAGCCTGAAACAGGCACCATCACAGAGACGCAGTCCTGGAGAGCCACAGACACCAACTCGCCAGGGACACAAGCCTGTTTTGAAACCACGCGCGGCCAAACACGGCTCTCGGCCGGGGTTTTCATGGTGTAACCGAGAAAAACCCGCCGGAAAGTAACCCACCCCGTTCAGAAACCATCTGAACGCACATCGGACCCGAGAGATAGCCAAAGCACAACTAACCGAGGGTCCCCAAATATAATCCGTGGAATTAGCCAATACACAACTAATCCAGGAAACATACATAGTCCGTGGAATTAGCCAATACACAACTAAACCCGGATACACATGACACAGTAGATGACACAGTAGGACATATTAATAAAATAAATCAATAACACTTGTACATGTGGCAAAGCTACGAGCGGCTGGCTAGGCCTCAGCAGACGGCACAAGAAATGTTGAAATATAAACAAAAACACTGGAAATATAACAACAGGAACCACCGCCAAAACACCACTGTAGCAATAACTTCCGACAAAGGGAAGACTGACTCGGGACCCAGAAAAAACTTCACTAAGTGAAGAAAAATACGCTGGGAACGTCAGCAAAGCAACGCTACCTCATCAGAAAGATAAAAGGCAGCAAAAATAACGCGTAATGAAAGCCGCCTGCATCACAAGCTAACTCAACTGTGAAAAAGTTCACATGTCCACAACAGGACCACGAGGGTACATCCGAAATAGATGCCCCAAACACACGACCCAAAATACACTGCACTGGGGGCAACCAGCCCAGGACACTCCTGCTACGCATATCCTAACCTTACTCGATACATCCCGGAGTAAACAAATGAGAAAAAACTCACTAGGGACGCAGCAAATGCGGAACCAGCGGAGCGCGGGGAGACACGTCCGGGCAGGCTGAGCGCAGAGCAGAGAAGGAAGAATGACGCCTGAATCAGCGTCTGGTCAAAGATCCACATAAGTACATCCACGATATGATGGAAAGCTTATTGGATAGTTATTCTAATTTTCTTTTTGTTTTTATTTTTTACGAAGTTTTTTCGTAGTGAGAACCCAATTCATAATGACTGAAGCCATGAGTGAGGTCGCGTGCGCTCATGATGAAGGCTCCTCAGATTTTAAATGCTCTGCGCGGTAGATTCAAACTACGGCGGATTAGTGTTTGAAGAGGATGCCTTATGTAATAGGCATGTTCGTCAATGATGGAGGGGCCACTAATAAATATAAAAATGGGTACAAGCAGGGGCGTGCTTAAAGAAGCCTGCTTGAGGAAAAAAGGTAACTATAAGAATCTGTTCACAGATCTGAAAGTTAAAGGCACCCCACTTAAATCAAGTGGTAAAAATAAAACTTTATGTTTACATGTGCACATATAAACCCCATTATTCTAATGTGTATATTCCTTAAAATTAGACACAAAAATTAGAATAAATTCTTGTACTATCGCAGATGTACTTACTAAAATGCTACTCGTAGTTGCAACTACCGAGAACTCTTAAAATTAAATTGCTTTAACAGTGTATCCCGCTTAAAGAAAACAAGTGTTGTACTACATCCATTGTACCTCAACAACATTTCCCGTAGTCATTACTACAGAGAAATTTTAATCACAACACTTATACATTGTATCACAGCTCGTATACTCTGTACATATCCTCCGGCGGGGTTTAGGGTGTCTTATGTTTCACTGACTGCACCCCCCCCCCCCCTCTTTCTTAACCTAAACAATTAGTGACTTAGAGACCCATCTAGACCCTTTGCCGTAAAGCTACACATGGCATTGATGGTTTGTCTAGTGCTAACGACAGGTATCGAGTCAAAAACGTATGATTTGAAGCCCATAGTTGAGTAGTAGCTATGTTTTCAACAGAATTTTTTTTTAGAAAACGTAAAGATACTGCCCATTTGCGTAAATCGTGGGCCCTACCCACTACGCCGGGATTACTCTCTTTAATGACTTCGACTAGCAGAGAAGCCATTTTACGTTTCATTAATCTTTTACCTGTACTCGATACCCATAAAGCACCTTGTTGGTTAAGAGGTGCCACTCTCATATATTTGGTTAAAGACTGTACAGGACACAAATTATGGTGCACTTTACCCCGTTTCAACGCCGGCACAGTGAACTCTGAGAAAACATGTTCACTATGTTCATTCTTGGCGATGAACCCTGGGGAAGGTGCAATATGAATGCAATCATTTAGTCTACCAAACCTTATGCAATTAGGGGTGTTGCTCATCACCGCCAGCTCAGACACCCTGTTACCAGTTGCCAAAGCCATAAGGAACACAGCCTTTTTTAATAGTAAATCAAAATCTGCCGTATTCTGATACATACGGGAATGAAGCAAAGATAACGCTTTGTCAAGAGACCAGGTAGGCATGAGCTGACGGGGAGGTGGGCGGAGTTTGAAGCATGCTCTCATGAAACCTGTTTCTTCCGCTTGTGGTATGGTTAGACCTGTAAGGTCAAAGAATGGCACTCTGATAGCTGTTAAGTGATTTTTTAGAGTCACTACAGATAGACGTTTCTGTTCAAACAAATAGTTTAAATAATTAAAAACTAATGCCACCGAAGGTACTGTCTGTTCTGTTCTAACTATCCAAGAAGTAAAGGACTGCCAATGAGATTGATATTGCCTCTTGGTAGATTGTGTGTACTGATTCATAAATTTATCTGTCACGTTTCTACCATACGGCGTTAGCCACTTAGCCTCCTGAATGTCCACAATGCAAAAGTCAGCGAGGTCTTTAGGTTGCCAATCGTGTCTAAGTGGAAATACCCGACCGGGAGCGACACCGGGTTCGGGCACCACGTTATTAATTGCTGGTACCACAACTGCGCCGGCCACAGGGGCGCGATTAATGAGACTACGCCTCGATAAATGGAACTCCACATGTTCCAGTCCGTCACCAATGCGTCGGGCCCCCCCGCCGCCGTTAATGTCCGGTGTGTGAGGTACCGAGGGAGTTTGTGATTCTCCTCTGATGCAAACAGATCCACTTGTGGACGGCAAGGCTCTGCAATCATTTGATCGAAAATGTTCTGTTTGAGTGCCCACTCTACTGTTGTGTTCTGTCTCCGAGACAGAGCGTCTGCCCAGACGTTTGCTACGCCTGGGAGATATGATGCATGAAGATGAATGATCAGCTTGTCGGCTAGAACAAAAATCTTTTCTGACACGTCTAGCAACTTCCGAGACCTCGTTGACCCTTGTTTCTGAATGCAGTGAACTGCATTGAGATTGTCCATCCTGAAGACCAACGATTTTTCCCGTAAAGTAGAGCCGTGAACCTGAAGGAAATACAAGGGGACTAGTAACTCTTTTACATTTATGTGGGAGGTTTCTGAATGGGACCAAAGCCCTTGACTCTGATGCCCGAGGTTTGACTGAAAGCCCCAACCTATCGTCCCTGACGCATCCGTGTCCACCCATACCGTCGGCGGAGGAGAGGTCCATGACATGACTGAGTGCAACATTTCCCTCTTCGCCCAGACCGCTAGTAAGCTGTGTATTAATGTTGGGATAGGCCATAATGTTCCCGCCGGTAATAGTGGGAAATATTTGTTGCCCTCCAAGATTAAACGTTTGACTTTCAACCGGCCCAACTTCACCGTTAGTTGAACCCAGTTGAGAGAACCGAATAGAGATTCCCAGAGTCTCTGTGTCGTAGTCAGACTGTGGAGAAACAAAAAAAAAATTGCGAAATCTGTTTCGATTGTCCACACTCTGACTCAGAGTGAGAGCAGCTGTGTCCCAGACCAGCCCTATCCACTGAATTACTCGTGAGGGAACAAGGTTTGACTTTACTAAGTTGACCTTGAATCCTAGAGATTTGATATGGTTTAACGTAATGTTGACATGAGTGTTGCATAACTTTTCTGTCTCTGCCACCACCAGCCAGTCGTCCAGATACCACAAGATCCTGATCCCTTGTTCTAAAATGGGCATCAGGGCTTGCCGGACTAATTTTGTGAATATGCGTGGCGCTAGGTTCAATCCAAACGGCATCCTTTGAAAGACATAAGTCTGATGCATTATTCTTAAAGCCAGAAATCTTTGAAATCTCTTGTTTACCGGGACGTGCCAATACGCGTCTGTCAGGTCTAAAGAACACATTCACCCTCCCGGCGGAAGTGTTAGCCTGATTTGATTCACTGTCAGCATCCTGAAGGACACGTTGTGAATGTGGAGATTCAAATAAGACAGGTCTACGACCAGTCTCATCTGAATACTGTCCCTTTTTGGTACTAGAAATAGTTTGGATGTAAACACCGGGTAAGTCGAGGGGACTGGGATAATGACACTCTTGGTAATCATCTCCTGAACTAGTGACTCCACCTCTAAAGAAACATGATTGGCCTTTGTCGGCTGACGTAAGCGAGGTCGCCGGAGCCACTGCCAAGTGATGCCTTTGCGTACCACAGTCCTCGCCCATGTTCTTAATGGCCATGCTTGATGACACGCCCGGAATGACCCAGTTAGCAGACTGGGGTTCGCCGGTTGGACTACTCTCTGTTCCAACACGCCTTTGACTGGCCCCGGGAGTGAGAGAGACCTTAGTTTTTTGCTGGTGGTGGTGTACCCTTGGACGACTGGCCGGGTTTGGCTGGAGGTGGGCCCTGACCTGGTCGTTGGTGAAACCTGTGGCCTTTACCTGAGAATTTACCCTGTTTATACCTGACTTGAGCCTGACCCTGGGTGGAAGGGGACTTTGGCTGATGAAAAGGCTTCGACCCACTAGCTTGAGCTTTCGGAACTGGTTTGGGCTTAGGGAAAGTGAAGGTAGGCTTCTTAGGTTTAGAGGGACTTTGTTTGAATGCTTGTGCCATATTGAAAACAGTCTTCCAAACTGCTGGTGAAATAAAAAAAGGAGTTAGAACTGGAGACAGAGCTACTTGGCTTGCGATACGGCCAGGAAGTTTCTTCACTAAGAACATCCTCAGATCCTGCCTTGCTCGAACTGCCTCTAATAAGGCTGTCCGAATATCTCCTAAAGACTGAATGGAAGTTAGGAGAAGCAAGCGCCGGGAAAGTTCAATGGCCTTCCTGACTTCCGCAGCTTCGATCGGCTGAGAAGAGCGTAACATAGACTTTGTTACTTGCTGGGTAACAATATATTGGGAAAACAGTCTAAACGCTTTTCCTCTTAACCTAA
The DNA here is from genome assembly GCA_032716605.1 of Paralithodes platypus. Taxonomy (NCBI): domain Eukaryota; kingdom Metazoa; phylum Arthropoda; class Malacostraca; order Decapoda; family Lithodidae; genus Paralithodes; species Paralithodes platypus. Next base: position 21,734,457 of record CM064480.1, on the reverse strand, counting down.
ACTCGCGGTCTAGGTGAGCTGGGGAAGGCGTGCTAAAAGGATCTTTTAATTCGCACAAATTGATTTTAGGGGCAGCCAAGAAATCAAACAAAGCAGAAGGGACTCCTCCGGCACTAAAAACCGGAAGAGAGAACCAAGTATGGTTTTCTTGAGGGATTTGGTGAGAAGATGTTGAAGTGAAAGTAGTGGCAAAATTTTGAGCCTCTGTTTCCCATTCCACCCAAGGTCCTGTACCCAGCTGCCCCACCTGCAAAACTGGATTAGAGGCTGAGTCTGTGATTGGAAACATATCCAACTCCGGCGTCAAAGCAGAGTGCCTTGATGTCGTTAAAGCCATCATTCTTAGTCCAGTCAGAAAATAGCTTTGAAGCTGAGGCAGGGGGTAGGGCTGGTGTTGATGCATACACAAAAAAGTCATGGTTATAATAACTTGGAATGGCCTTAATATGAACATCTAAAACATTTCCTTGACTATCCAATGCTCTGAGTTTTTTAGACTTATTGCCTTGGATTACCCACTCATGTGGTACAGGGAGCTCCCCCGAAATAGTAGCTTGTGCTGCCTCTGGCTTAGTTGGTAACATTGCTACCCATGACTCATCAGGCCCGTATAAAAGAGGCATAGCTCCTTTTCTGACTGGTGCCTTGTCTAAAGGGGGGGGGGGGAGTTATGTCTGATATGACTCACACATTGGAAGTAGTGAGAGCTGCTGTGCCTGGCACATTGGAAATTGGATCCGACACAAGAGGAGGGTTAGGTATTTTAGCTAAAGCAATGGATGTAGCCAGAGGTCGCACATTCGTCGACGTCGCGGGAGCTCCCATACCAACTGTAGGAGTTTCCGGCGTAGGGCCAAAGAACTTATTAAGTGCATTTAATAGTAATCCATCAATTTCTTCTGTAGTTACATACCTAGCAGATGACGAACTCCGTGGAGATTCGACAGTACCCTGAGAGTCGTCTAGATGGTGACCTGACTCTTCAACTTCCATCTCTGAGACCAGAGAATGCTGTTCTTCATCCCTTAAGTCTGGCCTATCATGGGAAGATCCCGCCGAAGCCGGGACCTCCACATGCCGCCATGTTAAATCTGGGATAGAAGATGGTACATCGGCATCCCGGTGGACGTCAGCCACTACTTGCGTCACAAAAGGATGTGTGCTGTCCTGCCAGGGCTGTGAGTATCGCCATACACCTTGGCTGTGGCTGTTACTCGCTTGCGAGCTTGGTACACTCTCCAATTGGGAGCCCTCACCCGAGCACCCTAGAGGTTTATAGTTTCCGTAAGATACTTCTAAATCTGAGGCTGACACACGTGACCTGGTAGAAAAAGCCTGAATATCAGGTGATGAAATGTCCGCCGGGGCATCCTCCACCACATTCTCTGACTCCACCCCCGACCTGTCAGATTGGACGTTAGACTTGGCGGGGGTAGAGGCAGAAATCGGGATACACGGCTCCGGCGACAGCCGTGAGTCCTTCCGCGCTGGAGGATCCCTTTTGGAAGATTTATGACTCCTACTAGACTTATGTTTAGTTCTAGTAATGTCTCTAGGTCCCCTACTCTCTTCCTTTTTCCTCTTCTTTGAAGGTGAAGCAGAGTGGCCCGAAGCTTTCACCTGCTCCCTCAGGGGTGACCTTGATTTGGACCTCGTCGCCGTTGCCGCAGGTGACGGTGAGCGAGGCCTCTTAGATTCGCCGGGGGAGGGTGTGGTAACCTGTCCCCGCCCAGTCTCTGAGGTCTTACGTGCACGTGACTTACACTTAGGGGGGGCATGTTTGATAATTAAAAGCTCCCAAAGCTCAAGGTTATCACATTGCAATGCTTTATGTGCTACATTTGTTGAATAAGTAGCGAGAAGTTGTTTCACTTCTTGCAAAGCCACCGCCGCAGTATTATCCTTTTGAAGTAAATCTTTAACACTTAAGAGGTTACAAATAGTGCAGTTCTTTGTCACCCATATCCCCCGTGACCGATCGAGGCATTTAACACATTTAATGCAAAGCTTGTGTGCAAAAATAGGGATACCTGAGCATAACGGCGTTGAACATAAAGCAATGAGAGGTTCTAGTGCCGACATGACAGAGACTGGTGGAAATCTACCCCACCCCCGGGATCTACCTGGTCATCTGGCGCCTCGCCGGTACTCCGCCCTGGAAAGAGAAAATTTCCAGGAATTAATGCTCATAAGGTTACCCCAAAATGTTTCAAAAACATGTGTCACAAAACCGCTGGTCAACGAACCGTAGCCCTCAACCACTACTTTTCGTTTTCCTTTAGTTTCATATTAAAGATTTCAGCATATCTTTACCTGTCCAAAAGATTTAAGCATATCTTCTGAATCTTCATAAAGATGAAGCATATCTTTATTAATAATGAAGTCTTTCAAGTGTCCCTTTACACTTGAAACACTAGTAAGATTCAGGCATCTTTTTATCCCATAAAAAGTCTAAGCCTATCTTAATCTCTAATCCGACTTCTCCCAGAAGCCCTCATAGATCGCCGTCTTGAAGGCCGTGATACCCTATTGTATCAATCAATTGTTTGGCAAACCATAGCGAATTGCAAATCCGTTAATACAACCACCCGAAGGTACAACCGCCGGGTTTTATATTAAATGTCAAACCAATTGTACCTGCCCCAGACCTCTTTGTAAAAAGGTCACCGGGAGGGAAAGACCAATCAAACAAACAGCATTGTTTCAATGGCTTTGAAAAGCCGAGAAAACCATATCCAACAGGTGTCAGCATGATCACCTAGATAAATGTTGACCTCATTGTCGAAAAAGGCTTTGAAAAGCTCGGCAGGTGTTGAGTTGGGTCCCCAAGGGAAAGATGGATGAACCCCAGCGGCATGTTGGGCGTTATCAAAGGTGGCATCTTGTGGCTGAAAGGTGGCCCCATCCTCCCAAATCCAGACATCTGCATGCCGGGGACGGGGAAGGGGACGGGGACGGGCAGCAGCAGGGGCGTCGCCAGCCACGCCCATGCTGACCAGCAGGGCCCCTGGCACGGCCACGTCCACGTCCAAGGGCAGGGCCACCCCGAGCACGGGGACGTCCATGGCCACGTTGGGGTGCTGGGTCGTCCACCAACTCTGCTTCGTCCACAACAGGGTCGTCTGGCAGGTCAAAATCATCAGCCCCATAATCTGTGCCGTGGTCGTCGATGTATCTTGAAGGGCGGCCATAGTCGTGGGTGTCTTCAGGGTCATAGGTGGGATCGTGGTCGTCACTTGGTGGTGATACATCAGGCGGCGACTGGTGGCGTTGGCGGCTAGTGGGTGGTGAAGGTGAGCTAGTTGGCTCTGAATTTTTTTGGCGGCGATTGCGTTTTTGGGGCAGCTTAGGGCCTGAGATGCTGGTATGTGTCCCCCCTGTGGCCATGAACAAGACCCTTTTGGAGGTGCTGTTACGATCCAGGTTCTCAAAGACACAGGGCTCTTCAACATTGGACTAGATAATGGCAAAATGCAACAACGGTAACACTAGATCCAACCCCTGCCTTAAACACTGGAAAACAAAACACCATTACCGCCCTGAGTCGTGCCTGGACAACGAGGTATCCTATGACTCGGTAACTGGTGCACACACACTAGGCTGACGCTCGATGAAACAGCCTATTCTCAAACAGTAAAAGATTACTCGATTAGGTTACACAAAGAAAAGATAGTTAACGTGCTTAATTAACGTTACGGTAGATACTCAAATAACTGGCACTCCTGTATTAAAGAAAGTGCAATGCTAGTCCTGCAACATCAACTGGAAACTTCTGAAATAAGTCTGATGCTGGGAAGATGTTCGTAAAGAATCTTGAACAATTATAATGCAGAATACGGGTCACAATAAATGCTAGGACATATAGTAATAATAGGCAGGCGAATAATAAAGACTGCGCAAAGGTAGTAATGCTCGACAACTAAAGAAATGCTTCGTGACACAACGCAACAGCCTACTAGGGTTGTGCAACTCAACAACAACCTCGGCTCAAAAGTGCAGTGAATAATAATGTGGCATACATATAATAATGGGGGCTTATCTCTAACCAGTGTCTGCTCGGTTAATAAAGTCTAGCTGGGGTATCAAGGCAGAGCAACAATGGGCGAGCATGCGGCTCGTAGCCTAACGTTGTCCGAAGGTGGTATAATGAAGATTACGTTATATGACGGGGATGCTCTCTTGATAAATCTAGGTCTCTAGTACCTAGTTCTATCCTGGCGATCCCTCAGAAGTCAACACAAAGAGCCAGCACTATGTTGTGAGGGATAGGCTATGGCCCTCTCACACCACAGTGCTGTGCTCGCAAAGTAAACCCACCCGAAGACAACCTAGGCTCCCACAGTACCTGTCGATGTCGTGCAGGGCTTAGCTAACACTGCACACATTGGAGACAACGACACAGTAACCTTACCCCCAGTCTAGCTTTAAATAACTAAGCAGAATCACTCAACACCCTGCCAGGGAGACATATACCGGTCTACAACCTTCCCGAGAGAGGACACACACGGAAAAGTCCGTCTCTCCAAACCTCATTAAAGCCTAATACATAGAAATATCTGAGAGCTTCGCGTACAATACGACTGGCCGACGGTGAACGTCTATGCTGAAACCAGAAGGGATGTTGAGTTTAATAAAGACTAGAGAATGAGAAAGGAGAAGTCGAGAGAGAGAAATAGTATGCAAAGTGGCGAGTATGGGGGACAGAATTGCAAAGGATGTAGACGATACGCGTGTCAGGCCAGCTCTGAGCTTGGTAAAAAACCATGAGGCTGCGACGGGAAGGGACTAGTTGACCACCCGGCCGCCAACGCCGTCAGCGCTCAAGCGAGCCGCGTCACAGCCCACCCCCCGCTGCCAGGTGTACTCCCTCACCCGCTCTCGCTCGCCTCCCACACAAGCAACATTTATATTATAGCGAATATAAAATATAAGGCGCGGTCACAGACCAAAACAAAGATCACTTCTAGACTGTCTGTGGCAACACGACACTAACGAAATAAAGCAGATCATTCTAGGACAACTGTAGCCCATCCCCCCATCCTGGCGAGCGCTAGCGAGCTGCAATGCCCCACGCAACCATTCTGCTAACGCCGGGAGGCGTCACAGTGCGTTGACCACTTGCACCACTTGCACCAATTCTTGATGGCTGTGGGTCATGCGTGGACAATGCCGCATCAGCCGTGGGTGACGAGTGCCCGGGAGACAAAGGAATAGGCCTACCCACGCTTGACTCTTGACTCTCATCCTCAATATCAGCATCATCACCTCTTTCCCTTTCGGCAGCCTCCCGTGCCTTCTTCCTTGCACTATCTAGCACAGTCCTCCTATAATAATAACAGGTTAATTTTGCCGGGGAAGGAGTACCCACAGCCGGGGTCACGAGCGTGAGCGTCGTGTCACGAGATGCGGGTAGAACACTTCCCATGTCACTAATACTTTCATCACCTTCATGATGTTCACCACATCCATCATTGTCATCATCGTCATCTTCAACATCAGTACTATGAAAGCCCTGAAATTCTTCGCCATCTTCCACTTCATCCACATCTTCACTAACCACTTCTTCTTCGTCAAAATCACTCTCAATATCACTTAGTTAATCAGCTTGATCACTTAACTCTGCAAGTTTCCGTACAGCACCACCGGGACTTAGCAATGTCTTTTTGTTGTTGTTGTTGTTGTTGTTCCCTAGGCTGCCTGGCCGAACAGCCCCGAGTCCCTGAGGAAGGCCATGGCCACGATCGGGCTTTCCCACAGAGCTCTCATTGAGTGTAGATTGTGTTGTTGGCGTAAGTGGTTGTGTGAACTGCAGTCTTCTATGATGTGTTTAATGGTATGGGGTGCTGTGTTACATCCCGGGCAGGCGTCGACAACGGAGTCATCCAGTTTCTTCTGATACCTCAGGAGAGCTGGATGGTGTCCGCATCTCAGCCTGGCCAGGTGGACTCTGTCCTCGCGAGGAAGGGAGGATTCGGAATGATGGATTTCGGGAGCTCGTGCATGCAGCTGCGTGTTGTCTGTGAGTGAGTGGATGGATCGGCGAGAGATATGAGTATGGATGTGCTTCTGGAAGTTGGTTCGGGGTGGGCAGGGAGGGAGAGAGGACAATAATTGTGTGTGATACCGTGTGCTGGGTGTTGTTTTGATATTTCTTGGTGTCTGTGGGTGTGTTACCATGTAGTTTAGTGGGTGGTCTTGGTTCGTGGAGGCTGCTGCCAGGAATTGAGTGCCTCTCATGTCCAGATAGTCTTTGACTTTGAGGATTTTGGTTTCTTGATGTAGGTGATCTGTGAGTGCAGTAGCTGTGCAGCCTGTAATGATCTTCAGGGCTTTGTTTTGAATAGTCTGTAAGGTCTTATGATGTGTTTCAGCTAGGTTAGAAGCCCAGGCTGGGCTTGCGTATTCCAGCACTGATCTTATGTATTGTTTATATACTGTGGTGGTAGTTTCTTTGTTATGTCCAAATTTTGTGTGAGCAAGTGACCTGAGGGCGTTAAGTCTGGGTGTCAGTTTCTTTTTAATGTTTGTGGTGTGCTGTTTGAATGTCATAGGAGTGTCATATGTTACTCCTAGGATTTTGTGTGTGTGTGTGTGTATGTGTTAGGCGTGTGTTGTTTATGGTGAGTTGAGGGATGTATTCGTATTCTCCTGTCCAGCTTGTGAGCAGGGTTGCGGTGGATTTGGCTGGTGCTAGATTAAGTCTGTTTGTAGTGCACCAACCATGTAGTGTGTTGAGATAGGGTTGAAGGAGATCTGTTGCTCTTTTTGGGTCATGGTGTGTGCATGTGAGTGTTATGTCATCTGCATAGGAGGCTAAGTTTATTTGGGGCGTATTGGGTGTAGTTATATCGTGCATGTACAGATTGAAGAGTGCGGGTGATAGGACGGATCCTTGTGGGACTCCGTTTGGAAAGTTTCTGATTTTAGATGACTGACCGGCAAAAGATACATGTGCACATCTGCCTGCTAGGAAGTTGGCCAGCCACCTTTTTGTGTTGTTGTGCATGTTTGTGTTGTAGATTTTGTTTGTTAGGTTGTGGCGGGGATGGCATCGAAGGCTTTACTAATGTCGAGTGTGGCTAATAGTGATCTGTGTGGTGGTCTAGCTGAGTTGATGCCGTCAAAAGCTCTTTGTGTAAGGTCTGTGAGAAGAGTGTTTGTGGAGTGCAGTGGCCTAAAGCCATGTTGTGTTGGAGCTAGGGGTAGGTCAGGTGTAATTAGTTGTAATACTAGGCGTTCCATGACTTTGGAGGGGGAGCAAAGGAGTGTGATGGGGCGGTGCAAGGAGGGTAGCGTGGGGTCTTTGTTGGGTTTGGGGAATGTGATGATGATACCATGCTTCCAAATGTCTGGTATTGTGTTGTGTGAATAGCTGTAGTTTGATATGTTAGTGAGTGCTTGTATGCCTTGTGGTCCCAGGTGTCTGAGGTGTATGTTGCTTATTTTGTCTAGGCCACAGGCGGGTGAGTGCTTGACATTGTTGATGATATGCTTTGTCTGGTGATTGGTGAAGGGTGTATAGTCAGGGTCTGTGGGGAATTGTCTCTTACGTCGGATGACACGTCGGTCGTCTTTGTGAGGTTTTAGGTGGCTGACATGTGAGAAGTGATTGATGAGAGTGTTTGCTTGTTGTTTACATGAAGGAGTAGAGTCTGTTGTTGTGATTGCAGCATGTGATTGTGTTGTGTTGCTGTTGGAAAGTGTGATGCTGTTTAGTGTTTTGTAGAGTTTCTTGGGGTTTGTTTTGTGATCAAGTGTTTGTAGGAAGTTATTCCAATTTAGGTTTTGTTGGTCTTGTATTTTGTTGTTAGTTTGGGTGTTGAGTGCTTGAATTTGTTGTGTGATGTCTTGTGTGTGGGGTGCTGAGAAGTGTTTCAGTATGTCGCGTTGTCTGATGAGGTTTTGAATTTCTGGTGTGAAGTTGGGGTTGTGTCTTTTTCTGTTACCTCTTGGAATGTGTTTCTTGTCAGCGTTTTGGATCGTTTTATTGAGTATGTGTACAGCATTGTTGATGTTAGTGATGGGTGTACTGTTTAGAGTTGTGAAGTGTTGTTCTGTCTCATTTGTGAATGCTTCCCAGTTAGCTCTTTTATAATTGGTGTATGTGTGTTTGTGGCTAGCTGGGGTGAGTCTGGTTTTGGTGGTGATAATGATCGGGAGGTGGTCAGAGCCTAAGGTTCTGACCACCCTCCAGGATGTTGTGGGGGCGAGTTCTGGGGAGCAAAAGGTGATGTCTGGAGATGATGGGTTATAGAGGGCTTGGTGAGGAATATGGGTATGATGATGGATGTCGTTAAGGATGATGAGGTTAATCAGTTTGATTTTGTAGTACCAGCCCTCTGTCTGTGTCGGGGTTGTCGACAAACCAGGCCGACGTCTTGGCGTTGAAGTAACCACCCAGGATGATGTGTGGGGTGTTTGTGATGTGTTGTAAGTGTGGTCTGTATTCATTTGGTACTGTAGGGGATGTTTGGGGAGGGATGTATTTGTTAGTAGTCTTGGCAAATCCAACGTCAAGGCTATTAACCTAATTGCAATGACGACTTGTCTATTTTGACTGCTATGTCGTCATTCCAACCGCGGTTAAAAAGAAAAGGTCTAGAGTCTACTCCTTATCTTGCTCTAGGAGACGTTGTACATTAACCAAAACTACCACCGAAGGTGAAAAAAGCATAGAAGAGAAGAAAAAGGTGTTTACCTTAGTTACCGCTTAAGGCCCATCCCGTGTTCCGTCATGTGCAGATCCCTGTCGAACGTGCGCATGAGCGACCCTCTCTTTTCATCATTTTTTCACGCGCTCCATTGAATGAAGTCGCTTTTGTTGTGCTCCTTTAATTCACCCTGTTTAGGTTCGTTTCGGCTTATCTGGCCTTCTTTTTTGTTAGACAGATGTTACGTGATCTAGGGCACACGTAAATGGGCTCCTAAGTGTGTATAATGGAGACGCGTGTGGAAATAGCCTACCGAAGGTACGGGGGCGCCTGGCGTTCCTCGTATATGTTTTTCATTCTTTCTCTTTTCATATTCTTTTTTCCTGTTAGTCTGGGCATAGTTTAGCTTTTAGCTTAATTTAGCCTAGCTCGTTTTCTCATTCAGGAATTGCTATGCCCCTATGAGTTTTCATTTTTTCATAGCCTAGGTGTACCGTTAAAACAATCTGAGATTTCATTGGTGGCGGTGCTGTTTGTAGAGTTTGTGTCGGCCGCATTATTAGCGTTATTCCCGAGTCCCCCCTTTCGAGTCCTTCACTGTGTCTCAAGGGCCTGGGCGACAGGTGGTTCGTGATAGTCCAGGGGTACCCCACGGGGGCCCCTCTTTCACACCACAGGGTTTTTCGCCCCTGACACATTCTCTGCTCACGGCTAGGCCACCCTTTTTCTCACCAGTTTCATTTACTGGTTTTTGTTTTCTCTTCCTGTTTCACCTCCATCCTTTCATAGTCTTTTGCCCAATCCAGGGGTACCTCACAGGGGCCCCTGTTTGTGCGAAACCACCCTCCCTGCCACTTCTCCTCATGGGCTTTGCTCTATCTCTGTGGGTTGGGTGGTTCCTGGGGGATGTGCCTCCTCTCCCCTGGTGTGTCTTCCTTGCCTCTCCCTTTACCGGTTGAGTCAGGATAAATTCAAGGAAGACACTGCTCAGCTTGATGGCCATCATTGCTTGGAGTTCATAAGGAGATGACGCATTTTTTGTGGCCTTTTTTAGTATTCCCTAGACGCTCCTCTCGCTTTTTTCGGCGCCGGACCATCTCGGCCGGTCCCGCAAATTTGCGGGAGCTCGATTCGGTCCTCTGGGACGTTTCGGCTCCCCGCAAATTTGCGGAGATCGTTGGGGGGTCCCGCAAAATTGCGGGAGGGTGGTGTCGGTACGGTTATGCCTCCATTGGCCCGCAAATTTGCGGTAATAGTTGGCTTTCACCATTGACTTTTTTTATGTCATCTTGTTGCCTGATACTATATTGGTGTATGCACTTTACTGGTGTTATAGGCCCTGCATGTAAGATGTTGAGTGGTGGTTAACACTTTCTCCATCTTTGCAGGTTCTGCTAGTGCTCTTCCGCCTCGGCCGCCCTCCTCAGCTACCTCCGTGCTCCCAGTTTAGGGTGAGTACGGATACCTGTTTGCATGTGTGTTTCTGTTTCCCCATGCTCCTTCCCTGGTTCTTCTTGGACATTCTCTCCACTTACTCCTTCGACGTGCTGATTATGGTGTGTGTTCTGCTAGTGCAGGTAGGCTGCCTTGCTTTCGCCTTGGTTGTCGCTCCCCGTGCTTGGAGAGCCACAAGTCCTGCTTGCGCCACTCGCTCTGTGTGTCCTCTACGGCCTACCTCCCTGCTCTGAGTGGCACGTGTCTGGCCCTCGTGGATGTGCTGCACCATGGCCCTGGTTCCTCGGCGGCGGCTGTGGCCTCTGCTTCCCTTCCGTCGATGTGGACGATGGTCTCCCGCCACATTAGGACTGTGGGCCACCGTTCCCCGGCCTTTGTTGCCGACCGGATCCGCGTCGCCCTGGGTATCTCTGACCCGACTGAAGGCCGTTCACCTGGCCCTCTCCCTGCTCGGGCCCTCTCCCCTGGGTCCCGCAGCCGGTCGTCCCATCGTCGGGGGGTTCCCCAGCTCCGTCCACGCTATCGCTCGCCTCGTCGTCCGTCCTCTACTGCCCCTCGTCGTCCTCCTGATCGCCTTGACGACGCCCATCGCCCTCGTCATGGTTCTCGCCCTGAGGCCGGGGTTAGCGGCTCTGCCCCTGTGCGCCCTCCCCTGGCCTCTACAGATAGGGGCTCTACTCCCTTCCGCCCGCTTCCCCAGCCCAGACGACTTCCTCTTACGTTGTCCTCTCCGCGCACGGTTGTTCATGCTGTAGCTGGCCCTCTGCTCTCTCCTCCTACACTGTCCAGGAGGGTCTGCCTGGATGTCGTTGCTTCTCCTACTTCACCTGCTTCAGTGCCTATTCTTCCTTCACGGTCTCGTCCCACGGTGGTGGTCCCTCACTCCTCCGCCTCGGTGTCGGGCCGCCCTGTTATCTCAGCCCCGGGGATCCTTGCTCTGTTTCCCCCCGCGGCTCCTTCTGGCCTCCTTTCACCCGGCCAGCCTTCCCACTCCCGTCGTCCTGCTCCTCCTCATTTTTCTCTTCCTGACCTTCACTTACCGTCTCGCCATGGGGGTACCCCTCCTCTTGCCTCAGTGGGGTTTCGCGAGGTTTCGGGGTCCCCTTTCTCAGGAGCTGACGTGTCGCTGGAAGAGGGGAATGGTGCAGTTTCCCCCTCGGCCGTTCGTGATCGGGGACGAGTCCCTCAATGGCGACACAACCGTCGTCGCTCGCCTTCCTTGGGCCGCGACGCTGCTGGTTCGTGTCGTGGGTCTCGCTCCCGCTCACGCTCGCCCCTGCGGGCCGACCAATCTGGGGGGGGGGGTCGCCTCTCTCGGATCGATTGTCGGCTATGCAGGGCTGGGTTGTGTCACGCTTCGACGGGCGCTTGGAGTCGATGGAAGACTCCCTCTTCTCGACCTTCTTGGCGGTGACTCACCCTCGGCGCCTCACCCTACCTACCCCTGCTACGGTCCCCCTCCCTTCTGCAGGCCTACGCTCTGGTCAGATTTCAGCCGCCCTGACATCCTTCCGGCTGTTCAGTCCCTGGCTGTGTTGACGGGTCTGTCCTCCTATGGGACAGGTTTGTGCGACGCCGGTACGCCTGGCTTAGCCATCATGCTCGGTCACCCTCTCCCATTGGAGGCCTGGTTTGCTGAGGCCTTCGACTTCACACACCGCTCCGTCGACGGCTCTCCTTCAGTCCCTCCCCCGGAGTCATCACTGATTTTGCCTCCTCTTGTGTCTGTCGGCGGGTTGGACAGCGCGTTCTGGTCCTGGTTGAGCGCGCCCGTTCTTGAACTTTGTTCTATTGCTACCCCGTTCTTCTCTCACCCGGATCAGCCCTCTGTCGCCAAGGTTTTTCCCTTGCGACAGAGGGTGACGGACTTATTGTCTTGTCTTTAGGTTCCCTCCAGACGTCTGTTCACCACCTGCGGCTTTTCGAGGCGTCTGCGCCAGGCGATCTTCGCGAGGGTTTGGACCGCGTTCAGCGGGTCCACCTTCGGCTCGCGGTGTCTTTGGTTCCCGAGCTGAAGGCGGTTTTGTGCGCGGCAACTCGGCAACGCCCGACGGTACGGTCCTTGTTCTGCCGGCCGGCCCCCTTGGATATTCGTCAGGGTTTGTTGTACTCTGCGCTATATACGTCGGGTTTTTTAAGCAGGATGCTTGGGAATGCTACGCTTCTCTGTCGGCGGCCCCTGCTTCCGACACGCGACGCCGCGCTGTGTCATTGCGGACCCTGCTTACGTCACGCACCGACGCGCTGTGCCGCGCGCGGGGTCTTCTCAGTCCCGTCCTTCTGCCGGTCCTCTTCGGGGTGCTGCTGCAAGTGCTGCCGCCTTGCACGGGCGCAGGACTGGGACGTTGCAGGCCAGTGCGTCGGTTCCGCCTCGCACTTCTGTTCTTGCCCCTTTCATCCCCTCCGTGTCGGGGCTGGCCGGCCTTCCACTTCCGGCCGCCCTTCGACGGGGTCAGCCCCGCGCCGGCCTGGGGTTGGGGTGGCCCGCCCTTTTCGACGAGGTTGGGGGGGGGGGTAGAGGAGGTCAACGTGGCGCTCATGCCCGCACGGCCCGTACCGGGGGTACCTCCACGTCAACACAATGTGTAATTCTCTGGGTCGGCCTCCTTGTTCTCCTCGCCTGGCCGACCGGGTCGCTCCCCTCCTCTCGGGTGCTCCCTCGGGTTGTTTTCGCCCTTGCGCCCCTCGGTAGCCGCGAGGGACGTTGGGGGCGGCGGGTTGCGCGGAGGGGTGTCACCTGGAGGTGGACGTCCAGGCCCCCACTCCGCTCTTGTCACCGACGCCGGCCCATCTCTTCAGAGGTGGCCCACGTGTTCACTTCCATGCCCGAGCTGGGTAGCGTCGAGGGTGTTGACCGCCGGTCACCCGGTTTTCCTCTCCCGTGTCTTTCTGGTACCGTCGACGAACTGCGACGCGATGCGACCGGTGGTGGATCTGTCGGCCCTCAACGGGCACATCGTGCACACACGGTTTCGGATGCTGCCGGTACCCCTGGTACGCCTGGCCCTGCGCCCTCTGTCGTGGGTAGTGTCGCTGGCCCTTCAGAATGCGTCTTGGCTCGTTCCTCTCCATCCTCGCTTCCAGCGATTCTTGGCCGTTCGGTCTTCCGATCGTGTGTTCCTGTTCGACGGCCTTCCCTTCGGTCTCCACATCGCGCCGCAGATCTTCTCCGCACTGGTGGGACAGGCTCTGGGTCCCCTCCTCAGGAGCGGACTCCATATCCTGTTTTCCTTGGCCGATTGGTTGGTAGTTTCCGACGCCCTAGGACTGTGCATTGGCGACGCCCTCTCAGTCGTTCGCAACATCGCACGGTTAGGGTTCCCCTTCGATGTTCCCAAGTCACGCTTGACCCCGTCGCGTGTCGTGCCATGGGTCGGTCTCGCATGGGTTTTGTCCGGCGCTACGGTGACCCGGGGTCTGCCGGCCGCGGTGCACCTTCGGTGGACGGTCTTCGCCGTGTTACACTCGGTCTCCCTCCCGGGGTGGCTCTGGGACTCGTTCGTGGGCTCGCTGCATTGGGCCGCTCTGCCCCTTCCCTTAGGGAGCCTCTGGCTACGCCGCCTCCTCCTCATGGGCACCGCGGTGTTTCCGTTGCCCCTATGGATCGGCTCCTTCCGCTCCCGCGTACCGTTCGCAGACGCTTCGGTCGCTGGGTTGCTCGGGACTCGCTCTCTGCGGCTGTGCCCTGGACCGCCCCCCCGCCGACGGTCTGGGTAGCCACAGATACGTCGAGCGAGGTTGGGTGAGGTTCCCGATCGAACCCGGGACGTCCACTTCCCGGCAGATGGGTGGGTCTCCCTCCTCTTACCCGTCTATGCCCTCGGACTGTTGGTTCCTTTGTTCTTCCTGCGGGACCACGCGCTGGCCCTTCGGGGTAAGTCGGTGGCCTTCGGGTTGGACACTCGGACAAGCTGTCCCCTGTTTCCTTATGCGGGGGTCCTCCAGGTCGTTGACTCTATTGGGGGTCTCGGTGGAGTTGTTCTTCCTCGCGGACCGACACCCCTTCTCCTTGCATGCCTCCTCCCTGCCCGGGCCTGCCACCCTGTGGGCGGCCGCCCTGTCGAGAGGGCAGGGCGTTCTTGTAGAATGGGCGATGAAACGGACTGAGTTCGCCGACCTCGCGGCTTCCTGAGGTGTTCCGGAGGTCGCCTTGTTCGCATCGGGGGTGCCGCGCCAGTTGCCTCTGGACCTCTCCCTCCGGCCTCGCGCTCCGGGGGGGGCCCGGACGCTTTCATGGTAGCCTGGTACAGGTGGCGGTCGATATACATCTTTCCGCTACCAGACGCGCTGTTGATGTGCCCAGTCCTCGCGAAGCTGCGGCTGTACCACGGGTGCGTCTGGCTCCTTGCGCCTCTGTGGCCGGCACGGACTTGGTCCGCCTACCTGTCTCCGGCTTCCACTTGGGCTAGGTTGGGGACCTGCGGACCTCGTTGGCCTTCGCATCGTGCTTGTTCATGAGGCACGGTGGCTCCCGGTCCCCAGCCGGGCCCTGACTGACTTCCTGCAGCGTTCCTGGCCGTCTTCTCCTTGGGGGACTTACGGGTCCCGCTGGAGGTCTTTTACTAGGTGGCTACAGGCCACTCGCCTGCCAGTTGGCTCTCCTTCCCTCGTCCTACGCTCCTTGTTTCACCTCTTCCGTACACGTCGCTTTCCAGTCGACGCTATACGTACCCACTTGTCTGCCGTCCGGGGGGTCTTTGGGTCCGTCGCTGGGCTGGTCGTTCCGCCACAGGAGCTGGCTTCCTTCCTGACAGCTGCCTTCCGGGATCGACCGCATCCGCGCCAGGTCCCTCCGTAGTGGGATCTGGGGCGGGCTCTGGTCCTTCTGGCTTCACCCACGTATACAAGGGCCGCTACGCCGGTTCCGTTGCTCGGGCGTCCACTCTTCCTTGTCGCTCTGGCCACTGGGGATCGGGTGTCTGCACTAGCGGCATTGTCACGGCCCCGGGACTGCGTGCGATTCTCCCCGTCCTTGCATGGCGTCTCGTTCGCCTCCTCCCCTCCTTTTGTTACCACGCATGGGAGGGAGGCCCCCGTTTTCCTGCCTTTCGCCGTCCAGGCTTTACGGCGTGGGCATCCTCGCCATGTGTTGTGCCCGGTGTCAGCCTTGCACTCCTCTGTTGCGTCTGTGGCGCCGCCTTCGGGTACTGCTGTGTGGGTGTCTCCTCGGACAGGTGGGAGGCTCTCGCAGGTGCAGATGGGCTGCCACGTTTGTCGGACCGTTCGTGCCCGTCACCCTGGTTGTAGGGGTTCTGCGCACGATGTCAGATCCTTTGCTGCCTCCTTCCGGTTCCTGCCACGTCGATCCTTCCCTGCCATCGCCTCAGCGGTTTTGTGGTCTTCTATCAATTCCTTCATCTCCTCCTACCTCTCCGTGTCCAGTGTTCGACCCCCTCGGCCGGTGATTGCTCTCGGGGGTCGTGTTTCCTGGTGCTCTGGCGAAGATCCCTGGTCTTCCCCCCTTGTCCCTCGTTCTTTTCCTTTGTTTTATTTGACAAAGGGGGGGGGGGGGGTGTACGGGTTTGCAACACTGGATTGCAAGTTTGGGATTATGTATTGTTCCAGTACATAAGTGTTTTTGCCACATTGCAAATTGTGTTTTGTTCTTGTGTTCAGTGTTTTTGTTGGTTTTTGAAGAAAAGGGATTTTGGGTACAGTACCTTTTTGGTTTCAGACAAGTCTATGTTTTTGCATTACTATGAATGACGGGCATGTGTTAAAACTGTTCTTTTTAGCTACTCCTCAGTTTTTCACTCTTTTATTAAACTCTCTTGTTTAAATTGTGTCTTTGTCATTCGTAATTTTGTTTTATGCATTGTTTTTTTTGGTAGGTTGGGCTTGGATGTCCTCCTCCTATTTGTTATGCAGCCTTGACGTTGGATTTGCCAAGACTACTAACAAATTGGGAGGTTTGACGTACCTCCCAACCTACCAAATAGGAAAACCTACTATTTGGTAGTAGTCTTGGAAAATCCAACGTACATAATACCCTCCCTCACGCCGGACCCCTGCCCATCCGCGTTCTTCTGCTGACGTGAGATGTGATGACAAGAGAGGGTCGTTCATGCGCACGTTCGACAGGGATCTGCACATGACGGAACATGGGATGGGCCTTAAGCGGTAACTAAGGTAAACCCCTCTTTCTTCTCTTCTATGCTTTTTTCACCTTCGGTGGTAGTTTTGGTTAATGTACAACGTCTCCTAGAGCAAGATAAGGAGTAGACTCTAGACGTTTTATTTTTAACCGCGGTTGGAATGACGACATAGCAGTCAAAATAGACAAGTCGTCATTGCAATTAGGTTAATAGCCTTGACGTTGGATTTTCCAAGACTACTACCAAATAGTAGGTTTTCCTATTTGGTAGGTTGGGAGGTACGTCAAACCTCCCAATGTGTTTATGATGGTTATGTTGGAGTTGTTGCCAGTGTGTATTTTAATTGATTGTATTTCTGTTGTGTTATCATTTGGGGGGAGGGATTTGGTTTGTACACTGGTTACTATGTATGATATTTCTTTGTGTACCAGGGTGATGAGTCCACCGCCCGCGCCGACAGCCCGGTCTTGTCTGATGGTGGTGAAATTATGAAATGTGGGTGTTTTTTGTGTTGTGCGGAGTTTTGTTTCTTGTAAGATGGCAATGTGTATGTTGTGTTGTTTGATGAAGTGTGAGAGTTCGTGTTTCTTTGTGTTGATGCCATCTATGTTCAATTGAAGAATGTTAATGTTATGTTAGCAACAAGTTGCCAAGTCACTAGCTAGCCAGACCAAGAAATGGTCTAACCTAGCTTAGATATATATCAGGAGGCAGAAATAACTTTTACCTAAATAATAAATGTTGTTTTGGATTCGTGGTCACTGCTTGGAGTCAGCTGATGTGTGTGCGTGTGTTTGTGTGTTGCAGAACGTTCGGTACGCAAGTAAACAAAGCCAAACAAGAGATAACAGTGAGTTCTGCTGACTTATATACATCTAACATAGGTTAGGTCACATCTAAACTAGGTTAGGTCATTTCTTTGTGGAGATATATAGGCTAGGCCTATGTCTTCTAACAAAAACAGAGTAAGCAGACGGCACCGAGTCTGTTGGCGATCGACGATGCGCATGGCGGGCGGTTTGAATTCATTTTCGCCGCATTTTCTCTGATTTTATACCTAATTAATGCCTGGCCGATTCGTGCCGTTGTTTTGAGGGTGCCACTGTTCTGAATGCCGGATAAACGAGGGTCTATTAACATGTTCATATTCCCTTTACAGCAGTGTTAGGGCAAAAAAAGGTCAAACAGTAGGAAAAATGGGTTACGGGTGTGGAAATCTTGGGGGTACACTTTGAATTATGCCCATAAGTTCTTCAATTCTGCTATCGCCATTATTGCTGTAACGTGGTAATTTCGGCACCTATTAGGCGCGATAGCAAAGGGTTGAGTGTACAGTATATTGTAATGGCTCAGACGTGGTTGCATATTCGCAATCGGAATATAATACAATAAAGTCCTATCGCAACACCGCCCCATCATGTCATCACTTTGGCTGAGGTGGCATAGTGCTAACCGTGCCATAGCAAGACTAAATTAAGTCCAACTGCAGTAGCTGCACTATCTGCAAACCACACCAGCCTAAACAGTGCTACAACAAGACAGTACCATACCAAGACACTACTGTACATTAGGCAACTTGCATTTTAGAACATAAACCTGCCACAACACTGCCCCACCATGTAAACACTGTGGCCGACTCTGGCATGGCGCTAAACAGTGCCCAGGTAAGACTTTAGCTGGAGTCCCCTGTGGCACCTAACCGCACCCCACCAGCTCCGGCAATGCTATACCCAGACAGTGCCAATAGCAAGGCTTTATTGTATAGTAATGGCTGTTGGTCCACAAGTCTACCGCCATCCCCCCTGTTAGTCGCCTTGTACGACACGCAATAGGATGCGTGGGCCATATTCCTTTTTTCCTCCACCACAAGATGAAGGACCCCTTAACCCCTGGAGGGCAGATTAGATTAAAAAAGTAACTAACCTCTCATTCGCTTTAAAAAGATTGGTGTGAATGGAGGTTTGGGGTTGTCTAGCAGTTCTGGGTTCATGATTGTCCCAAATGTTACGACTTCCACGGGCAGGTTTTCCAACAAGTCTCGGAACTTCTGTATCTTCTTACTCTCCTCACTCCCCTTCTCCTTGGGAGTCAACTGACCAAACTGACCTGCAAACAAAGTGACAGCACATTAATAATACATCCAATACCTTAAAAATCTATTGTTTCTGTTACACCACAGTTTGTTATATTGATAAAAAGAATCTTTGTGGTATAAAAGTGTTGAAAGACAGTACAGTATGTCAGAAGTTTGATTATGTGTTGGTAGAAAGAGGAATGACTGGTGACATTAGTGATACAAAAGCAGTGAAAGGTTTGAGCGGAGGACTGTCTGATCATATAATTGTGTTATGCAAAGTGAGGCTGAGAGGAGCATGGAAGAAATGAAAGAGAATGCAGAAAGAATAAAAATGGAAAGAATTAAAAATCAGAATGTAGCAGAAGAATATAAGCAAAGGGTGGAAGAAGAATTAAAGGTATACGACATAACTGAAATGGAAATTGTGTTGAAGATATATAAAGACTGCCAGAACAAGAATACAAAGGATGTATGTGGTGTGTGTAATATCACAAATAGAAAGAATTAACAGATTAGGGGGAGAAGTGGAAAAAGCTGTGGTAGATAAAAGAAGAACATGGTTTGTGTGGACGCAAAATAAGAATTATGAAGAAAGCAAATGGTATAAAAGCCAGTCCACACTAGGCACCCCCGCGTGATGATGCAGTTTTTACCACCATACACTCCCTGCTGAATAGCAAGGCTAGGGTGGGTGCCCTGATGAATCAGGGACTTAGTGAATAGATGCCACAGATTGCTAGACCGCACCGTTCACCAACAGCACTGACGTCTGCCAATAACTCACTGGCTGGCCCGAGGCTCGAACCGTCAACCTCTCGGTTAGCAGGCGAACGCTCTACCAATCGAGCTACGGCCTGTGGCCGCCTCTCACATCCGACAGTCTACTCTGACCGTTTCTGTGCTCAAATCTCTTCCCTTGTGCCGAACGCAGACGAGATCCAGCAAGATAGATTTTCTGAGAGAGCCGGACACGAGGTGAGGGAGGCGTCACGTCATGCGAGTTCCCAATTTAGCTACTTTCCTGCTAAATCTGGAGGTTTTTACGTCTATCTAGCGGCAAATATTTACACCTGGCAACGCAAATTCTAGCGATATTCTGGAGTTTTAAGACATATTTTAGCGATATTTAAGAGATGGTTGCATTATTTTAGCAATTTTCTGCATTTGTTTACTATCTAGCGGCCTCCTAGCAACTTTTGAGAACGGATCTAGAGGAATGTTGTGTTTTGCTTTGGTAACCCTGCAAGACCACCAAAAAACCCTCCTCAGTTGCCCACAGGTATTCATTAGAGAAGTATGTCTATCGACGCTCCAGGAAACATTTCCCTTGAATGGAGTAGAGTGAACACCAGACATTGTATAGAAGTTGCCTTGCCGGAGCTCTGAGCCAAAAGCAAGCTTAAATAAACCCAGCTTCATCCTTTACAGGAAGTTATAGGCCTGTCAGGTCAAAGAAGGGTTCTTTAATTGCTGTCAGGTGATTGCATAAAGTATTAACTGACAAGTGTCTATCTTCAAACAAGTAATTTAAGTATTTCAAGATCAGTCCAACTGAAGCAACTTGTTGATTAATTCTATTAACACCTTACGAGCGGCCTATGCGGTTTATTTATGTGTACCGCCCAGCGGGGTGTTTTTAGCCAAAATAGGGCTGTTTACGTGATCATTTTCATGCCTAAATAAGACCCAGAACGTAAAACAAGTATCTATCCCTGAAAGGGCATAAACAGAGCTTTCGAATGACACCATAACGATCCTTGTATGATGGATAGTTTTCTTGCAATAACCGTGCAACGCGAGTGCAAAAAGCAGGTAATTCGGTACTTTCGGTACATAATTGAGTATGTAGCGAGTGAGAGAGGGAGGAGGGAGCTGAGATTTGTGTCAGTAGGTTCGCCGCGGTGGTCTGGAGCAGTCATACGCTCGCTAGTCTCCTGCCACCACTTGTCTCTCTCTCTCTCAGCCACATTACGTGCTGAAATTGCCACTCGAGTTATGTCGAGCGCCGCCACATAGTCCAGCTTTATTTAACTCGACTTAAGTGGTGAGCCACTTTTTAAGGGTTAACCAAGTGGTGAAATTCTTGCAATGTGACTCATCAATTTGGACTATAGAACAATAAAGTCCTGCCCCAATACTGCTCCAACATGCAAACACTGTTGCCGACACAGGTGTGGTGCCAAACCGCGGCCTGGTAAGACTCAGTCCCCTGTGGCACCTATCCGCACCCCACCAACCTCGACAGTGCCAAACCAAGACAGTGCTAAGATAAAGACTTTATTGCATAGTAATGGCTGTTGGTCCACAAGTCTATTGCCATCCCCCCTATTAGTCGCCTTGTACGACACGCATTAGGATGCGTGAGGCATATTCTTTTTTCCTCCACCATTAGATAAAGGCCCCCTTGCCCCCTTACCCCCAGGTGTGGGGGGGGGGGGGGGGGGTGCGCGCGGGCTTATTGTAGATTGCTTTCGACTCAGAGCTCCGGCAAGGCAACTTATTCCTCAATGGTCTCTGGACAAGATTTTATCTCTTTTAAAAAGCAAACCTTACACTGTTAACACTTCTATTGACAAACTGTTACACAAATGAGTCTTCTTAATGTCCCTTGCTACAGCTCATAGGGTCTCTAAATTAGCAACGATGGCTAGATCCTCTAACTGCCTACAGTTTCACCATGATAATCGAGTAGTAACTATTGCCCCGGCTCCAGATTTTATAGCTAAAAATGAGCGAGAAGACCATATTTTTATTCCTTTTACTATTGACGCTTTAAAGAAAGACAACATCCATAATGAGTTGTTGTTGTTGTTGTTGTTGTTGTTGTTGTTGTTCCCTAAGCTGCCTGGCCGAACAGCCCCGAGTCCCTGAGAAAGGCCATGGCCACGATCGGGCTTTCCCACAGAGCTCTCATTGAGTGTAGATTGTGTTGTTGGCGTAAGTGGTTGTGTGAAATGCAGTCTTCTATGATGTGTTTAATGGTATGGGGTGCTGTGTTACATCCCGGGCAGGCGTCGACAACGGAGTCATCCAGTCTCTTCTGATAGCTCAGGAGCTGGATGGTGTCCGCATCTCAGCCTGGCCAGGTGGACTCTGTCCTCGCGAGGAAGGGAGGATTCGGAAGGATGGATTTCGGGAGGTCATGCATGCAGCTGCGTGTTGTCTGTGAGTGAGTGGATGGATCGGTGAGAGATATGAGTATGGATGTGCTTCTGGAAGTTGGTTCGGGGTGGGCAGGGAGGGAGAGAGGACAATAATTGTGTGTGATACCGTGTGCTGGGTGTTGTTTTGATATTTCTTGGTGTCTGTGGGTGTGTTGCCATGTAGTTTAGTGGGTGGTCTTGGTTCGTGGAGGCTGCTGCCAGGAATTGAGTGCCTCTCATGTCCAGATGGTCTTTGACTTTGAGAATTTTGGTTTCTTGATGTAGGTGATCTGTGGGTGAAGTAGCTGTGCAGCCTGTAATGATCTTCAGGGCTTTGTTTTGAATAGTCTGTATGGTCTTATGATGTGTTTCAGCTAGGTTAGAAGCCCAGGCTGGGCTTGCGTATTCCATCACTGATCTTATGTATTGTTTATATACTGTGGTGGTAGTTTCTTTGTTGTGTCCAAATTTTGTGTGAGCAAGTGACCTGAGGGCGTTAAGTCTGGGTGTCAGTTTCTTTTTAATGTTTGTGGTGTGCTGTTTGAATGTCATATGAGTATCATATGTTACTCCTAGGATTTTGGGTGTGTGTGTATGTGTTAGGGGTGTGTTGTTTATGGTGAGTTGAGGGATGTATTCGTGTTCTCCTGTCCAACTTGTGAGCAGGGTTGCGGTGGATTTGGCTGGGGCTAGATTAAGTCTGTTTGTAGTGCACCAACCATGTAGTGTGTTGAGATAGGGTTGAAGGAGATCTGTTGCTCTTTTTGGGTCATGGTGTGTGCATGTGAGTGTTATGTCATCTGCATAGGAGGCTAAGTTTATTTGGGGCGTATTGGGTGTAGTTATATCGTGCATGTACAGATTGAAGAGTGCGGGCGATAGGACGGATCCTTGTGGGACTCCGTTTGGAAAGTTTCTGATTTAAGATGACTGACCGGCAAAAGATACGTGTGCACATCTGCCTGCTAGGAAGTTGGCCAGCCACCTTTTTGTGTTGTTGTGCATGTTTGTGTTGTAGATTTTGTTTGTTAGGTTGTGGCGGGGGATGGCATCGAAGGCTTTACTAATGTCGAGTGTGGCTAATAGTGATCTGTGTGGTGGTCTAGCTGAGTTGATGCCGTCGAAAGCTCTTTGTGTAAGGTCTGTGAGAAGAGTGTTTGTGGAGTGCAGTGGCCTAAAGCCATGTTGTGTTGGACCTAGGGGTAGGTCAGGTGTAATTAGTTGTAATACTAGGCGTTCCATGACTTTGGAAGGGGAGCAAAGAAGTGTGATGGGGCGGTGCGAGGAGGGTAGCGTGGGGTCTTTGTTGGGTTTGGGGAATGTGATGATGATACCATGCTTCCAAATGTCTGGTATTGTGTTGTGAGAATAGCTGTAGTTTGATATGTTAGTGAGTGCTTGTATGCCTTGTGGTCCCAGGTGTCTGAGGTGTATGTTGCTTATGTTGTCTAGGCCACAGGCGGGTGAGTGCTTGAGATTGTTGATGATATGCTTTGTCTGGTGATTGGTGAAGGGTGTATAGTCAGGGTCTGTGGGGAATTGTCTCTTACGTCGGATGACACGTCGGTCGTCTTTGTGAGGTTTTAGGTGGCTGACATGTGAGAAGTGATTGATGAGAGTGTTTGCTTGTTGTTTACATGAAGGAGTAGAGTCTGTTGTTGTGATTGCAGCATGTGATTGTGTTGTGTTGCTGTTGGAAAGTGTGATGCTGTTTAGTGTTTTGTAGAGTTTTTTGGGGTTTGTTTTGTGATCAAGTGTTTGTAGGAAGTTATTCCAATTTAGTTTTTGTTGTTCTTGTATTTTGTTGTTAGTTTGGGTGTTGAGTGCTTGAATTTGTTGTGTGATGTCTTGTGTGTGGGGTGCTGGGGAGTGTTTCAGTATGTCGCGTTGTCTGATGAGGTTTTGAATTTCTGGTGTGAAGTTGGGGTTGTGTCTTTTCCTGTTACCTCTTGGAATGTGTTTCTTGTCAGCGTTTTGGATCGTTTTATTGAGTATGTGTACAGCATTGTTGATGTTAGTGATGGGTGTACTGTTTAGAGTTGTGAAGTGTTGTTCTGTCTCATTTGTGAATGCTTCCCAGTTAGCTCTTTTATAATTGGTGTATGTGTGTTTGTGGCTAGCTGGGGTGAGTCTGGTTTTGGTGGTGATAATGATCGGGAGGTGGTCAGAGCCTAAGGTTCTGACCACCCTCCAGGATGTTGTGGGGGCGAGTTCTGGGGAGCAAAAGGTGATGTCAGGAGATGATGGGTTATAGAGGGCTTGGTGAGGAATATGGGTATGTTGATGGATGTCGTTAAGGATGATGAGGTTATCGGTTTGGTTTTGTAGTACCAGCCCTCTGTCTGTGTCGGGGTTGTCGACAAACCAGGCCGACGTCTTGGCGTTGAAGTCACCACCCAGGATGATGTGTGGGGTGTGTGGGGTGTTTGTGATGTGTTGTAAGTGTGGTCTGTATTCATTTGGTACTGTAGGGGATGTTTGGGGAGGGATGTATGTGTTTATGATGGTTATGTTGGAGTTGTTGCCAGTGCGTATTTTAATTGATTGTATTTCTGTTGTGTTATCATTTGGGGGGAGGAGGGATTTGGTTTGTACACTGGTTACTATGTATGATATTTCTTTGTGTACCAGGGTGATGAGTCCACCGCCCCCGCCGACAGCCCGGTCTTGTCTGATGGTGGTGAAATTATGAAATGTGGGTGTTTTTTGTGTTGTGCGGAGTTATGCCCAGTTCTAGCTTTATTTAATTACATTAAAGCAACTTCACCTTTAAAACCCTCTCATTTGTGGATCTCTCCGAGTGACCAGTCAAGATTGACTAAAAGACAGCTAGCCTCGATTTTAGTTTACTTTATTAAATTGGCCGAGCCTGGGGCAGTTGCCAGGGCTCATGATGTTCGCAAGTGGGCGACCACAGTCCGTTTTTTTAATAACTACTCTATTGATGATATTAAATAAACAAAAGTACGGGTTTCTCACCATACCTTTTTGTCAAGATAATTATCAATTGGGTATACATACCCAACAGGCAAGTGTGGCTGCTGAAGAACAAGGAAATTAGGGATAGGTTTCATAGTGAACTGGAGGAAATTAATAGAAAAAAGGAAGCTAGGCCTAACGATGTAAATAGTCAATGGAACTTTCTTAAGCATAGCCTTATCGCTGCCACTGACAAAGTCTGTGGGAAAACAAAGGGTCACCCCAGGAATAAGACCTCCTAGTGGTGGAACGATGAGGTAGAACATGCTGTGAAAGAGAAAAGGAGATACTTCAAAGCATGGAAGAAGGGAGGCAGCAAGGAGGAATGCCAGGCAGCTAAACAAACTGCCAAAAGTTATTTACAATGCTAAAAAAGGCATTAAGGACCTGGTCCTCGAACAAGTGCGTAACACTGACAATCCCAATGGGATCTTCAACCTAGCTAGGCAAGTTAAAAATGACAGTAGGGATATTATAGGTGAACAGTGTGTTAGAAACGATAATGGGAAGATTGTGTATGCAGAAAATTAAATCAAAGAAGCATGGAAGGCACACTATGAACGATTGCTAAATGTAGAGTTTGAATGGGATAAGGAACAGCTTAGTATCGAAAAACAAATATCTGGATCCCCTCCTTTGATAGCACCAGCTGTAGTGAGCGACGCAATCAATAAAATGAAGGACGGCAAAGCTCCAGGGTGCTCTGACATTGTCGCTGAGATGATAAAAGCCTCAGGGGAGACTGGTGTCAACTTAATCACCGAGTTGATACATACCATTATTAAAGATGAGAAGATCCCAGAGGATTGGCTTAAAAGTGTAATAGTAAATATATACAAAGGAAAAGAGGATGCGCTAGATAGAAGAAATTATAGGGGCCTGAAAATGCTTGACCAAATCATGAAGGTCTGTGAGAGAGTCTTTGAGGGTTTGATCAGGCAAAGTATCTCCATTGATGATATGCAGTTTGGTTTTATGCCAGGACGGGGTACAACCAATGCTATCTTCATAGTCAGGCAGATACAGGAAAGATACTTACTAAAAGGCAGGGATCTTTACTTTGTGTTTGTAGACATGGACATAGACATGGCCTTTGATAGGGTGCCTAGAGATGTTGTGCAGTGGGCTATGAGGAAACTTGGTGTGGAAGAGTGGCTGGTGCGTGTGATAATGAAGATGTATGAGGATTCGCGAAGTGCGGTGAGAGTGAAGGGTGTACTGAGTGATGAGTTCGCAGTCCGTGTTGGAGTCTATCAGGGTTCAGTGTTAAGCCCCCTCCTCTTTATTATGGTTTTGGAGGCACTGTCTAGAGCTTTTAGAGGTGGACTCCCGTTGGAACTGTTTTATGCAGACGATTTAGTCCTAATAGCTGACATTATGCAAGATGCTGAGGCCAAATTCAGAGAATGGAGAGAGGGCATGGCGAGCAAGGGTTTAAGAGTCAATATTAACAAAACCAAGGTTATGCATTGTAGATTGAGACCAGGCAATGTGGAAAAGAGCGGTGCATACCCATGTGCAGTGTGTGGAAAGGGTGTGGGCGTTAACTCAATTCAATGTAGCATCTGTCGACGCTGGGTGCACCATGGGAATAAGCGCTGTAGTAAAATAAAGGGACCCCTGCCGAAGGATAAGTCAGAAATAGAGAAATTTGAGTGCGTAGTGTGCAAAGGCGAGCTTGTGTTAAGTGATGATCCTGTGGCTGTGAATTTTGGAAATGAGTCATTGGAGCTGGTGAACAAGTTTTGTTACCTAGGAGATACCATCTCTGCCGGTGGTGGGGCCGAGGCTGCCACTGTTGCTAGAATTAGATGTGGCTGGGGGAAGTTCAGAGAACTGCTGCCAATCCTGACCATGAAAAGAATGCCTCTCCCCCTGAAGGGAAAGGTGTATGCCTCATGTGTTAGAAGTGCAATGACGTATGCCTCAGAAACATGGGCCGTTAAAGTAGAGGATGTCAACAGAATGGAACGTAATGAGATGAGAATGGTGAGATGGATGTGTGGGGTCAGGCTACAGGATAGAATAACAAATGTTGAGCTGAGGAGACGTTTAGGTATAAAGAGTATTAGCGAGGTGATGCGTACAAGTAGACTGGGATGGTATGGACATGTGGAGAGAATGGATGAACAAAATTGGGTGAACAAATGCAGGTCTGTGATTGTGGAGGGAGCTGCACCAAGGGGTGGACCGAGGAAGACTTGGGATCGGACTATACGTGCCGATCTCAAATCCAAGAACTTGACAAGTGAAGCAGCCCTTAACAGGGTTGCCTGGAACGCCGCCATTAGGACAAGAGACTGAAACTGCACGTATGTGTGGAACACTCAGTCTTAAAATGTTATGTATGTACAGTATGTATGTACTTGGAGAGACCCACGGTGCCAAGTGTAGCCTTAACCCTCTCACCACGGAAGGGCTCTTGAACGCCCATAAAAAAGCATATAACAGGTACCCGGAAGGGCTCTTGAACGCCCAGTGGTTGAAAGCCTGTGAGCTTCGTGTGCGAGGCGTCGGTCCGACGCATGTAAACAACAGCCGGCTGGACCGACGCCCCGCATCTCCGGCCACAAGAAGGAGAGCGTCGCTTGTTCGTGTGTGCCTGTATGTTGTTGTTAAGTATCGAAAAGTAGTGTAAAGTGGCTGTTTTGGCCATAAAGTTATCTCCAATGAAATCATCATCACAACTCAACCAGTTGACTTAGAGAGCTCTACTTAACGCCATTCTACAGGTAAATAACACAGCTACGCTTGGGGATGCGCGGGAATGCGGGAAGCAGTCAGATTAACAAATATACGGTAGCCTAGCCTAGACGTTTTTCGGCCAAAACACCCGGGTTTCGAGGAATATATATATAATACATAGCCGGGGCTGGAGGGTTAAGACTACCCCATAATCCTTGAGTGTTTGTTTCTAAAATGGTAAAAATTGTATGTTATGTTCTAATGGCCAGTTTATTTGTGTGAGGTTCACCAGTTAGTGTTTTGTCACAAAAAAGTTTTTGTTTAACAAAAAATAAGGGGGGGGGGGATATCTCATTGGAGAACCTCACCCAAAAAGTGATCACTTATTTAAGAACATAAGAACATAAGAAAATGGGAGTCTGCAGAAAGCCGATTGGCCTAAGCAAGGCAGATCCCTGTCCCACACAACCCCAATTACAAAGCCCAATTATAGGCTCAACACTCTAATACCCTGAGGATCATCTTACCAAAACGGTTAGAGATTAACGCAGGATTACGGGGGTCTGCAGAGCGCTGATTGGCCCAACCCTGCTGATCCCCCTTCACACCCAACCCTTCTCGTCCATATGCTTATCCAATTTTATCTTAAAGCTCCCTATCGTTTTTAATCCCACTATAGCACTTGGTAGTCCATTCCACCCCTCTACAACTCTGTTACCAAACCAATATTTATTAGTGGCCCCTCCATCATTGACGAACATGCCTATTACATAAGGCATCCTCTTCAAACACTAATCCGCCGTAGTTTGAATCTACCGCGCAGAGCATTTAAAAACTGAGGAGCCTTCATCATGAGCGCACGCGACCTCACTCATGGCTTCAGTCATTATGAATTGGGTTCTCACTACGAAAAAACTTCGTAAAAAATAAAAACAAAAAGAAAATAAGAATAACTATCTAATAAGCTTTCCATCATATCGTGGATGTACTTGTGTGGATCTTTGACCAGACGCTACTGCAGGCGTCATTCTTCCTTCTCTGCTCTGCGCTCAGCCTGCCCGGACCTGTCTCCCCACGCTCCGCGGGTTCCGCATTTGTTGCGTCCCTAGTGAGTTTTTTCTCATTTGTTTACTCCGGGATGTATCGAGTAAGGTTAGGATATGCGTAGCAGGAGTGTCCTGGGCTGGTTGCCCGCAGTGCAGTGTATTTTGGGTCGTGTGTTTGGGGCATCTATTTCGGATGTACCCTCGTGGTCCTGTTGTGGACAGGTGAACTTTTTCACAGTTAGCTAGCTTTGTGATGCAGGCGGCTTTCATTACACGTTATTGCTCCCTTTTATCTTTCTGATGAGGTAGCGTATTTTTGCTGTCGTTCCCAGCGTATTTTTCTTCACTTAGTGAAGTTTTTTCTGGGTCCCGAGTCAGTTCTTCCCTTTGCCGGAAGTGTTTGCTACAGTGGTGTGTTGGCGGTGGTTCCTGTTGTGATATAATTCAGTGCTTTTTGTTTATATTCCGACATGTTACTGTTATCCGTCTGCCTAGGCCTAGCCAGCCTCTCGTAGCTTTATCACATATACAAGTGTTATTGATTTATTTTCTAAATATGTACTACTGTGTCATGTGTATCCTGGTTTAGTTGTGTATTGGCTAATTCCATGGACTATTTATGTGTCCTGGGTTAGTTGTGTATTGGCTAATTCCACGGACTATGTTGGGCCCGGCGTTAGTTGTGTTTTAGCTACGCCTCGGTCCGGTGTTGCGTTCAGATGGTATCTGGACAGGGTGGGTTTTTTCCGGCGGGTTTTTCTCGGTTTCACCTTGATAACCCCGGCTGGTTGCCAAGTTTTGGCCACGCGTGGTTTAAAACAGGCTTGTTTCCCCGGCGAGTGGGTGTCTGTGGCTCCCCAGGTCTGCGTCTCTGGGGTGCCTGTTTCAGGCTCCTTCTGATTCCCGGCGGGTTGGCTGTACCCATCTAACAGTGTTCATACGGACACGTGTTGTTTGTAGTTTTTTCGGTTTTGCAAAGCCAATATAAAACTATGCTGTAGTTGTATTTCCTCCCCGGCGATCTGTTTCAAAGAAGTGGGGATAGGAACAATTGGGGTTAACTTTTAAACTTTAAATCACCCGGTGGGTGCAACCTGGAAGGGTGGGATGACCGAATTTGCAAAATTCAGTTTAGTTGACCAGACAATTGAGGGATGCATTGTGTATCGCCTCCTTCAACATACGGCGCTTTAGGGCACAATTGGGGTTAACGTTTTTTAAACTATTATTCACACCCGGCGGGTGCTTCTTGCACAGATGAGAATAACGAATTTACAATTCAGTTAGTTAACCAGACATTTGAGGGATACGTTTTGTATCGCCGCCTTCAACATACGGCGATCTAAAAAGATACTTCGGCAGAAGTTAGATCTCGTATATTTGTCAGGCTTCCCAGTTTTTTATCTACGAGATAATTCGGGGGCCGGCGTCTTTTTTTGTTTTTTTTTTTCAAAAATTAATCTGGAAACAAACACCACCGGAAAGACTTAATCACTTATAAACGCCATGATGGTCTTTATATATTATGTCAGAGGGTATTCATAAATCTTTTGGACAAATTAAGATATTCTGAAATCCTTTACTTAGGAAACCCCACCGCGTAGCGAGCTGTGGTCGTTGAGTATTACGTCTCGTTACCCGGCGGGTTATTTAACACCTGTGTGCGAACATGAGTGGGTTAACCTTATGAGCATTAATTCCTGGAAATTTTATTTTTCCAGAGCTGGGTCCCGGCGGGTCTATGCAGAACCTGGAGTAAGTTTCCCTCCAGTCTCTGTCATGGCTACCTCTGCCCCGGTTTTTGCTTTATGCATTACGCCCTCCTGTTCAGGTATCCCTAATTTTGCGCACACCCTTTGTATAAAATGTGTTAAAATGTCTCGTTTGGTGGGGGTTACCTTTCCGGCGTTTTTCTCGTTGCTCCGAGAACACCGTTTTTGTTTACCGAGTTTTAGTCAGGATGGCTAAAATAGGTAAGTTACCCCGACGAGTTTGGTCGCTTGAGGGCTCATCAGAAACTGCGTTTTCTGTGGTCGAGCCTGGGATCAGGCTTCCTGTGTTATTCATTGCTTTATGCATTACGCCCTCCTGTTATGTCTCGTTTGGTGTGGGTTACCTTTCCGGCGTTTTTTCTCGTTGCTCCGAGAACACCGTTTTTGTTTACCGAGTTTTAGTCAGGATGGCTAAAATAGGTAAGTTACCCCGACGAGTTTGGTCGCTTGAGGGCTCATCAGAAACTGCGTTTTCTGTGGTCAAGCCTGGGATCAGGCTTCCTGTGTTATTCCCGGCGAGGGGGGCTCCACACAGTTATTTTGTTTGGTCTTTCCCTCCCGGCGACCTTTTTACAAAGAGGTCTGGGGCAGGTATAATTGGTTTGACATTGCATATAAAACCCGGCGGTTGTACCTTCGGGTGGTTATATTAACGGATTTGCGATTCGCGATAATTTGCCAAACAATTGATTGATACAATAGGGTATCACGGCCTTCAAGACGGCGATCTATGAGGGCTTCTGGGAGAAGCCGGATTAGAGATTAGGATAGGCTTAGACTTTTTATGGGATAAAAAGATGCCGGAATCTTACTAGTGTTTCAAGTGTAAAGGGATACTTGAAAGACTTCATCTTTAATAAAGATATACTCTTTATGAGGATTCAGAAGATATTTTTCGGATTATCTTTACCCCTATGAACCTGTGTATAACGAAAAACATTGAGACATTAGGCCACCCAAATGACACAATGGTGCACACACACATATCATATGTTCATGAAATCACTTCAAAAGTTAACCATTGTCATTGTAGCCTATTACCTACTTCAAAACATTCAGATTAATGGTCAAAGGAATCTGCTGATATAAACGTCTTCTTCTTCTTCCGTCTACTAGCGAGTTTGTCTTGCTCTTGAAGATCAGATGTGGTTCGGGAAGTAATGCCTTAACAACGGCACTTCCCTGAGAGGTTCTTGTAATTTTCCTTTTGTGATTTTCCTTTTGTGACGTGCTGTGTTATATTATATTGTATTGAAAGCACCCTTGTCTTGTTGTCTTGAAAGCACCCTTGGGACGCTCCGATCACTGAACTATAAATAGTAGCGTATCGGAATGTCCAAAGGTGCGTTTTTCAAGCTCAAGACTAATACGTCCAAAGGTGCATTTTCAAGCTCAAGACTGAATGCGCTTCCAGAAAATGCGGTGCAAGCCAGTAGCGCATCGGAGCGTCCCAAGGATGCGTTCAAGAGCAAAACAAACTCTCTAGCAGACGATGTGGAAGAAGAAGAAGGTGTTTACGTTTATATCAGTAGCTTCCTTTGACCATTAATCTGAATGTTTTGAAGTAGGTAATAGGCTACAATGACAATGGTAAACTTTTAAAGTGAATTCATGAACATATGATATGTGTGTGCTCCATTATGTGTCATTTGAGTGGCCTAATGCCTCAAAAAGGGGACTTTGGGACTTCTTGAAATTCGGACCATCGGGTGAATTCGGATTTGGCCTCAAATTGAAAAATTCGGACTATTGGGAGATTCGAATCATCGGTCGTCGGATTAACGGACTTTTACTGTACTTCATCTTTATGAGGATTCAGAAGATATGCTTAAAATCTTCTGGACAGGTAAATATATCCTGAAATCTTTAATATGAAACTAAAGGAAAACGAAAAGTAGTGGTGGAGTGCTACGGTTCGTTGACCGGCGGTCTTGTGACACATATTTTGTACCATTTTTTGGGTGTAACCCTATGAGCATTAATCCCCGGAAAATTCTCTTTCCAGGGCGGAGTACCGGTGTTGCACCAGGTGACCAGGTAGTTCCCGGGGGCGGGGTAGTTTTCCCCCAGTCTCTGTCATGTCGGCACTTGAACCTCTCATTGCTGTATGTTCAACGCCGTTAAGATCAGGTATCCCTATATTATTTGTATTTGTTAATGAAATAATTTAATCACTGAATAATAATAACCATATATATTTTCTATGATTATTAGGATAATATTGTGTTTATTTATAGTAATTTATTTTAATACAATTAAATATAAATTAAATTAATTAGTATACTTTATGATTTTGCTCACCAGCTCTGCTTTCAATGTGTTAATGAGCTATGGGAGCTTTTAATTATCATAAACCTTTACAGGGCTCTCTTTCAGAGAGTATACCGAGCTCGCAAGCGAGGGACAGCCACAGCCAAGGTGTATGGCGATACTCACAGTCCTGGCAGGACAGAACACATCCCTTTGTGACTCAACTAGTGCTGACGTCCACGGGATGCCGATGTACCATCTTCTACCCCAGTTTTAACATGGCAACATGTGGAGGTCCCGGCTTCGGCGGGATCTTCCCATGATAAGCCAGACTTAACGGATGAAGAACAACGATCTCTGGTCTCAGAGATGGAGGTTGAAGAGTCCAGTCACCTTCTAGGCGACTCTCAGGGTACTGTCGAATCTCCACGGAGTTCGTCATCGGCTAGGTATGTACCGGCGGAAGAGATTGATGGACTACTATTGAATGCACTTAATAGGTTCTTTGGCCCTACGCCGGAAACTCCTTCTGATACGGGAGATCCCGCGATGTCGACGAATGTGCGACCTCTGGCTACATCCTTTGCTTTAGCTAAAATACCTAGCCATCCGCTTGTGTCAGACCCAATTTCCAATGTGCCAGGCACAGCAGCTCTCACTACTTCCACTGTGCGAGTCATATCAGACATATCTCCCCCTCCTTTAGACAAGGCGCCAGTCAAAAAAACAGGAGCTATGCCTCTTTGTACGGGCCTGATGAGTCAGGGGTAGCAATGTTACGGAAATGCTTTGGATGTTCATATTAAGGACATTCCAAGTTATTATAACCATGAATTATTCTTACCACCAAATCCCTCCAGAACGCCATTCTTGGTGCTCTCTTCCGGTTTTTGGTGCCGGCGGAGTCCCCTCTGCTTGGCTGCCATTAGCACGCCTTCCCCAGCTTACCTAGACCGCGAGTTTAGGTTAAGAGGAAAAGCGTTTAAACTGTTTTCGCAATATATGGTTCCCAGCAAGTAACAAAGTCTCTGTTACGCTCTTCTCAGGCAATAGAAGCCGCGGAAGTCAGGAAAGCCATTGAACTTTCCCGGCGCTTGCTTCTCCAGACTTCCATCCAAGTCTTTAGGAGATATTCGGACGGCCTTATTAGAGGCAGTTCGAGCAAGGCAGGATCTGAGGATGTTCTTAGTGAAGAAACTTCTTGACCGTATTGCAAGCCAAGTAGTTCTGTCTCCAGTTCTAATTCCTTCTTTGATTTCACCAGCAGTTTGGAAGACTGTTTTCAATTTGGCACAAGCATTCAAGCAAGGTCCCCGCAAGCCCTGAGGCCCTTGTTAGAACAAGGGATCAGGGTCTGGTGGTATCTGGGCGACTAACTGGTGGTGGCAGAAACAGAAAAGTTACGCATCAGTCATGCCTACGTTACGTTAAACCATCTCATATCTCTAGGATTCAAGGTCAACTTAGTAAAAAGTCAAACCCTTGTTCCCCCACGAGTATTTCAGGGGATAGGGCTGGTCGAGGACACAGCTTCTCTCACTCTGAGTCAGAGTGTGGACACTCGAAACAGATTTCGCAAAAACTGTTTATGTTTCTCCACAGTCTGAATACGACACAGAAACTTTGGGAATCTCTAGTCGGTTCTCTCAACGGGGTTCAGCTAACTGTGAAGTTGGGCCGGTTGAAAGTCTAACGTTTAATCTTGGAGGGCAACAAATTTTTCCCACTATTACCGGCGGGGATAGTATGGCCTATCCCAACGTTATTACACAACTTACTAGCGGTTTGGGCGACGAGAGAAAGGTTGCACGCAGTCATGTCATGAACCTCTCCTCCGCCGTCGGTATGGGTGGACATGGATGCGTCAGGCACAATAGGTTGGGGCTTTTAGTCAAACCTCGGGCATCAGGGTCAAAGGTTTTGGTCCCATTTAGAAATCTTCCACATCAATGTCAAAGACTTACTAGTCCCCTTATCTGTCCTTCAGGCTCACGGCTCTGCTTTACGGGGCTAGTCGGTGGCCTTCAGAATGGACAATCTGAATGTGGTTCACTGTATTCAGAAACAAGGGTCAATAAGATCTCGGAAGTAGCTAAACGTGTCAGAAAAGATTTTTATACTAGCCAACAGGCTGAACATTCATCTTCACGCATCTTATCTCCCAGGCGTTGCAAACGTCTGGGCAGACGCTCTGTCTCAGAGACAAAGCACTTCAGTGGAATGGGCGCTCTTGCGTGTGCGGAGCATTACCATCCACAAGTGGATTTGTTTGCGTCTGAGAAGACTGGCAAACTCCCACTGTACCTCACCCGCCGGACGATAACGCCGGCGGGCGGACCTGACGCTCTGATGACGGACGAGAACAGGTTGAGTTCCATTTATCTATTTTCCGCCGCCAGACGCGTCTCTAATGTGCCACGTAGTCAACAAACTACAGGATTAGCGAGGCGTAGTCTCGCTAATCGCGCCCCTGTGGCCGGTGCAGTTTGGTACCAGCATTTGTACACGTGGTGCCCGCACCCAGTGTCACTCCCGGTCGGGTTGTTCCACTTAGAACACAATTGGCAACCTAGAAACCTCGCGGACTTGTTCATTATGGACATTCAGGAGGCCAAGTGGCTAGCACCATATGGTAGCGACGTGACCAAGATATTCACGAATCAATATACCCAGTCTACAAAGCGACAGTTTCAATCGCATTGGCAAGCTTTTATGTC
This sequence comes from Paralithodes platypus, assembly GCA_032716605.1. Classification (NCBI taxonomy): domain Eukaryota; kingdom Metazoa; phylum Arthropoda; class Malacostraca; order Decapoda; family Lithodidae; genus Paralithodes; species Paralithodes platypus. The sequence goes on along the minus strand of CM064480.1, from coordinate 21,699,587 downwards.
TTGGATTCTTAGAACAAACCAAACTGTGCCCTCGGTGGCGTTGGTTGTTAATTATTTAATGTATCTGTTCATGCAGAAACATTTATCTGAAATTGATTTATGAGGGCAGGTTTTAAACTCCGCCCACCTCCCCGTCAGCTCGGGCCTGCATGGTCTCTGGACAAAGCATCGTAGTTATTCTCGTTCCCGTATGTACCAAAGACTGCAGATTTTACAAAAGGGCAGTATTCCTTATGGCTGTGGCTACCGGGAACAGAGTATCTGAGCTGGCGGCGATGAGCAACACACCTATTTGCCTCAGGTTTGATAGGCTTCATGAGTGTATTCACATTGCACCTTCCCCAGGATTCTTAGCCAAGCATGAGCACAGTGAACACGTGTTTTCAGAGTTCACGGTGCCGGCGTTGAAAAGGGGAAAGGTGCACCATCTTTTTTGCCCAGTGCAAGCTCTAACCAAATATTTAAGAGTGGCACCTCTAAATCACCAGGGTGCTTTATGGGTCGCAAGTCCGGGTGAACTCTTGATGGAGCGTACACTGGCTTCTCTCTTGGTCAAGGACTTTAAAGAGAAGAATCCCGGCGTTGTGGGTAAGACCCACGATTTACGCAAGGGGACAGCCTCTTTACGTTTCCTTAATAATCTTTCGGTGGAAGTTATTAAGTCCACACAGTTGTGGGCCTCTAATCAGGAGTTTTTTGACGCGATACCTTTCAGTAGCTCTGGACAAACCTTCCTTGCCATGTATAGCTTTACGGCAGAGGGTCTAGGTGGCCCTTTTAGTCACGTTTTGTTTAATTTCAAGAAAAAGGGGGGGAGGGTGCAGTCAGTGTGACATAGGACACCCTAGACCCCTCCGGAGTATGTGTTCGGAACATACGAGTTGGGATACTGTTTGTAGGCATTGTTTTATAAAATTTCTCTGTAGTATTTATTGCAGGAAATTGTGCTAAAGGCCAATAGTAGTGTTACAACAATTCTTGTTGTAAGTAGCTTTGGCTGTGAAGCAATAGATTTTTGAGAAATCTCGGTAGTTGCAACTACGACTTTTACTTTTGAAGTAATTACTTCTCCATAAGTACACGAGTTCAGTACTTCTATGAATGTACAAGAATTAATTTATGTTTGGTTATATTTTTAGGAATATATCCACTAGTTAATGGGGTTTATATGTGCACATGTAAACTTATAAGTTTTTAGTTTTCACCACTTACTTTAAGTGGGGTGCCTTCTTAACTAGCAGATCTGTGTACAGAGTCTCAGAGTTAACCCTTTTTCAAGCAGGCTTCTTTGAAGCACGCTCCTGCTTGTACCCCTTTTTGAAGATTTAGGCTGTATAAAGTTTATGCACCCGAATATCTCTTTTTTACAAGAGTAAGAATACTATGTGGTTGTTTGATTATCTGCTTTTCTAGAGTTATGATATGATTACGAATGTCCCCCTCCAGTCTTAGAAATCAGGCATGTTCGTCAATGATGGAGGGGCCACTAATAAATTATAGGTTTGACTCCTGTAAGGAGATAAAGAAAACCTAATATTTAGTAGTGGCCCCGTAATCATTGACGACTGGGGCCCTCCCGACCATCCCCTTCCCATTCGTTGATGTATTCAGGATTTTGGTTTACTTAATATGTCAGTGAAGGAAGAATGACGCCTGCAGTAGCGTCTGGTCAAAGATCCACACAAGTACATCCACGATATGATGGAAAGCTTATTAGATAGTTCTTATTTTTCTTTTTATTTTTATTTTTTACGAAGTTTTTTCGTAGTGAGAACCCAATTCATAATGACTGAAGCCATGAGTGAGGTCGCGTGCGCTCATGATGAAGGCTCCTCAGTTTTTAAATGCTCTGCGCGGTAGATTCAAACTACGGCGGATTAGTGTTTGAAGAGGATGCCTTATGTAATAGGCATGTTCGTCAATGATTACGGGGCCACTACTAAATATTAGGTTTTCTTTATCTCCTTACAGGAGTCAAACCTATAATTTGCCTATATCTTTTCTGAAACTAAATTTATCTAATTTGAAACCATTGGTACGAGTTCTTTCGCTATCACTGAGCTTTAGTACATTTGTCATGTCCCCTTTGTTAACCCCACTAACCCACTTGAACCCTCTATCATATCCCCTCTAACTCTGCGTCTCTCTAACGAATGTAAGCCTAATTTCTTCAACCTTTCTTTATACGGAAGATTTCTAATATTATGGATAATTTTTTTCATTCTACGTTGTACTCTCTCCAATGAATCTATGTCCATTCTGTAATAAGGACACCAAAATTGAACAGCATAATCCATATGGGGTCTCACTAATGACAAGTAAAGTTTTAAGATAACATCAGCAGTTCTGTTACTCACACTCCTAGAGATGAACCCGAGAATCCTGTTTGCCTTGTTTCGAACGCTTATATACTGTTGTCTAGGCTTCAAATCATTGCTAACAAACACACCTAGATCTTTCTCACAATTCGAGTTTTCTAATTCCACATTAGATAGTTTATATTTAACATTTGTATGCATCTTCCCTATCTTTAATACCTTGCATTTGTCAATGTTAAACTTCATCTGCCAATTTACTGACCATTCGTGTAAGGTATCTAGATCCCTTTGGAGGCACTCTATATCTCTATCTGAATCAATTGTTCTCCCCATTTTGGTATCGTCTGCAAATTTACTTATCCTACTAGTTATACCTAAATCAAGGTCATTTATGTATATAACAAACAACAGAGGACCTAATACAGATCCCTGGGGGACACCCCTTTTGACTGCTCCCCATTCTGACTTGGTACCATTTATGCTGACTCTCTGCTTCCTACCAATTAGCCATGACCTAATCCATCCCAACAACGCCCCACCTATTCCATGCGCCTCAACCTTTCTCATCAATCTCTCATGGGGGACTCTGTCGAAAGCTTTACTGAAATCTAAATATATTATATCATATGACTTGTCATTATCTACTGCTTCATATACCTCTGAGAAAAAACTAAGCAAATTAGTAAGGCAAGAACGTCCCTGAGTGAATCCATGCTGAGAAGAATTTATTAAATTAAATGTATCTAAGTGGTTACTAATTTTACTAGCAATAATTGACTCTAGTAGCTTTCCTATGATTGATGTAAGACTAATGGGACGGTAATTGGATGCTCTTGATTTGTCACCTTTTTTGAAGATCGGAACTACGTTTGCAAGCTTCCAAGCTTCTGGAACTATACCTGTCTCCAATGACTTGTTAAATAAAAATTTTAATGGGTAACTTAACTCATCCCTACATTCTTTTAATACTCTAGCATATACCTCATCAGGACCAGGCGATTTATGAGGTTTCAGTCTGTCAATTTCCTTAAGCACATCATTTCTACTTATAGTAACCGTACTTAACCTATTTTCTATACTATCGCTATATACCTTACGGACTTCTGGAAACTGTGCCAAATTTTCATTAGTGAAAACGGAAAGAAATTGACTATTTAATGTACTGCACATTTCTAAATCATTTTCTGTCATTTCTCCTATCGAAGTTTTAAGGGGACCAATTACATCTCTAACCTTGGATTTATATAGTTGGTAAAAAGCTTTAGGATTATTTTTTGAGTCATTGGCAACCTTAATTTCATAATTTCTTTTTTCTTTCCTAATATCCTTTTTTACCTGTCTTGATAGATTCTGATAGTAAGCAAGTAGGTGAATTTCGCCTTTCCTAATTTTTCTATATATTCCTCTCTTTTGTCCTAGAAGATCTAATAGTCTATTATTCATCCATTTGGGTTGGTTCTGTGTTGATCTAAATTTTCTTTTGGGGATGTATTTATTTTGTGCATTGAATACTGACTCGATAAAATTATCGTATGTATTTACCAAGGTTGACGTCTCTTCCTGACTTAAGATGACAGGTGCCTGAGAAGGGGTACACTCATTTGGACACCTGGATCGACTTAATTTTTTGACCATAGGGTCAGCTAATAGGGCTCTTCTTAACCCACCATACTTGGCTTTTCTAAAGTCAGGTATTAATGTTGTATTCTCTCTATTCTCTCTGGTATTACCTTTCCATTGTATATTAAAATACACAGAATTGTGGTCACTATTTCCTAGGTGGTCCCCATCTCTACATTATTTACCATATGTTCATTGTTACTGAAAACTAAATCGAGAATATTATTACCTCTAGTCGGCGTATCTATGAATTGAAATAAAAAACTATCTTGTACTACCTCTATAAACTCCTCAGAATCAGAGTCTCCTATTTGATGCTGCCAATCTATATTCGGAAAATTAAAATCCCCCATAATGCACACATTGCTAAACCTTGATGCCATTTTAATTTCCTCCCATAATGACGTTCCGTCATTTCTACTCATATTTGGCGGTCTATACATAACTCCAATAACTATGGTCTCACTACCTTCGTTAACCTCTACCCAAACACTTTCATTATCGTTATTTAGTCTAATACCTGATTTAATACAGCTTTTTAATGTACTCCTGACAAACACTGCTATACCGCCACCCCTCTTACTTGTTCGGTCATATTTAAACAAACTATATCCTGGTATATCAAATTCTGCTAAAAAATGCCTGGTTTCTGTATTAATCCACGTTTCAGTTAGCGCTATTATGTCTATATTTTCTTTGCTAACAAGGGCTCTAAGTTCGTTCATTTTGTTACATAGACTCCTACAGTTTGTGTAATATACTCTCAATTTACTTCTTTTCTTTATACCTAATTTACCTTTATTTCTAACGACTCTTCCGTTGCACCATCACTACAATCATTTGCATTATAGTCATCATTTTTAGCATGAGACTGAATATCCTTATCGCTTTCGCCTGACGCTAAAATTGTTCCATTTAACCTCTCATTTACACTCTCAATATTTCTGTTCAAAACCCCACAACCACCCTATCTAAAGAACTAGCTAATGTAGAAACCCCTAACCGTGAAAGATGAACCCCATCCCTTGCGTACATCTCATCTCTCCCATAAAAACTATCCCAGTTATCAATGAATGGAATTGCTTTTTCTTTGCAATATTTCTCCAAATGGCAATTGACACCAATCGCCCTGGATGTCCATTCCTTGGGAACTCCTCTTCTGGGTAGGATACAATGTACTACAGGGATCCCTCCCTTCATCCTAACTTTATCTAACACATCCCGATACTGCTGCAGCAGTTCCTCACTTCTACCCTTACCAACATCGTTACTCCCGGCACTGAGACAGATAATGGGGTTATCTCCACTATCTTCCAAGATGTGGTCCATCTTCTCTAAAACCCTCCCAACTCCATGGCCAGGCAGACACACAACCTTCCTAAGTTTAGTGCGGGTAGCCCCAACTAAATGTCTTACCATGGAGTCGCCCACAATCGACACAGACTTACCTTCTCGGGACACAGACTTACCTTTCCCTTGGGAGGATCCAGCAGCTGCAGTTGGAGAACCCCCGGTGGTGGCAGAAGCTCCCTTGGTGGTGGTGGTAGGTAGCACAGCGTCAGAGGTTGGAGCTGAGTCGGCGGCAGGCACTTCGGTTATCCCTCCCTTATCCTGACTATCTTTTCCCTCACATTCGTCTCGCAAAGGAGAGAATGTATTTGTCACACTCATACCTATTCTATTATCCTGCTTCTTGAGTGTGACTTTCCCACCCGTATTTTTAACAACCTGCCATGAATACAATTTTTCATCAACTTCCTCCCTTTTCCCCTTACTTGACTTTATTTCCTCTTGGCTAAGCTTGAAAGCTAGATTTTCGTCTTTAATCAAATCCACTTCCCTCTGAATTTTAACATTAACCTCCCTTAGAGCCAAGGCCTCTTCCTTCACCACAACCATCTCCTCTCTTACCTGGAGAATAAGATGATGCAGATCAGTTAGAGACTCGCACTCCATACCTGCCATGATCCCAATAAGCTTAGCGAGGAGCAAGAAACAAAGTACAGAAAAACAAAAACAAGTAAACTAACAGCTAAAAACTGAGCTATAACACTTATATATAACACGAGTGCACTGCCCCCAAACACAGGTAGGTGTAATGGTCACTAAAGGTCACTGGTAAGTGGTCCGGGCAGGAGCTCAGATTAACACAACCTTCTCCTGTCACTGACTGAACTAGACTGAATAAGATACTGATACTGATAAGTACTGTAGTAGAAACTGACACCCAGACTTAACGCCCTCAGGTCACTTGCTCACACAAAATTTGGACACAACAAAGAAACTACCACCACAGTATATAAACAATACATAAGATCAGTAATGGAATACGCAAGCCCAGCCTGGGCTTCTAACCTAGCTGAAACACATCATAAGACCTTACAGACTATCCAAAACAAAGCCCTGAAGATCATTACAGGCTGCACAGCTACTGCACCCACAGATCATCTACATCAAGAAACCAAAATCCTCAAAGTCAAAGACCATCTGGACATGAGAGGCACTCAATTTCTGGCAGCAGCCTCCACGAACCAAGACCACCCACTAAACTACATGGCAACACACCCACAGACACCAAGAAATATCAAAACAACACCCAGCACACGGTATCACACACAGTTATTGTCCTCTCTCCCTCCCTGCCCACCCCGAACCAACTTCCAGAAGCACATCCATACTCATATCTCTCGCCAATCCATCCACTCACAGACAACACGCAGCTGCATGCACGACCTCCCGAAATCCATCCTTCCGAATCCTCCCTCCCTCGCGAGGACAGAGTCCACCTGGCCAGGCTGAGATGCGGACACCATCCAGCTCTCCTGAGCTATCAGAAGAGACTGGATGACTCCGTTGTCGATGCCTGCCCGGGATGTAACACAGCACCCCATACCATTAAACACATCATAGAAGACTGCATTTCACACAACCACTTACGCCAACAACACAACCTACACTCAATGAGAGCTCTGTGGGAAAGCCCGATCGTGGCCATGGCCTTCCTCAGGGACTCGGGGCTGTTCGGCCAGGCAGCTTAGGGAACAACAACAACAACAACAGTACTGTAGTAGATTAACCCTTTGAGTATCAGCGACATGTATTATATTTTATTCTAGCTATATTTAGACAATATTATGCAGCTTGGGAAGGATCTGTGGCATTTAAAAATTTTGGTTGAGATAGTTTCAAGCTTTATTATTACAAGAGCTCCTTCCTAAGCTGCATAAAACCGTTGAATAGTTGCCAGAATATGATACAAAGGACGTCCCTGGTACTGTACGGGTTAAGCCAATATGACATCCTGTAGGGTGCAATTAAATCAATGAAGATTATATTTTTGTATGTTCCATGATTATATGATAGTGGTCATGTATGGAATTATTTTATTATACAGTACTGTACTTTCAATATTGGCAAGTGCATTTGGAGCGCCGAGATTAATCAGCTAATTTTCCGAGTGACCGAAATCGTCGAAATACGACAATGTTATTATAAGTACTGTACTATATATCTCTTATATACTTACCTTAATTCTTTATAATATTTCATAATAAACTTATATAAAACGAGTTATAAGTTCAAATGAAAAATCAGTGTACCGGCGGTACCATTACCGAAACACGTGTGTGTGTGTTATTGGAGTTTGGCTATGTCGAGTGACTGTGTGTGTGTGTGTTCAACTAAAGATGCGCGGCATTGTTTTTGTGTCAAATAAATGGTATTTCATAGTACCAATGGACTTATTTGGATATATTATTGACCCCTGGTATGAAGGTATGTTGCCACTGTAATCTATCTATCTATTGCCTGACGCCGTGATCCCCGAAGGGGTGGCCACGAACGAACCGCCCCCATGCACCTCTGTCCCCAGTCAGTCGATGCCCCTCCCCCCAACCAGCACTGCCTTCGTTCATGTACTTCCTCACTCCATCCTTCCACCTCTCATTCGGTCTACCTCTCCCTCTCTGTCCCTCCACCTCGCTCTCGTACACCCTCTTAGTCATTCTCTCGCTTTCCATACGTTCCATATGGCCGAACCATCTCAAGTTGTTCCTTTTCACACTTTCCAGCACATCTACCTCCACAGCACATCTCCTTCTTACTTCCTCATTAGTCTGTCTATCCCTCCATGTAACTCCGCACGCACTCCTTAAGTAATTCATTTCCACTGCTCTCACTCTTGGTCTGAGTCTCTCAAACCAACGTCCATGCTTCGCTTCCGTAAGTCAGTGTCGGGATTACCACACTGTCATGCAAGGACTTCTTCACTTCCATACTGACCACCCTATTTCTTGTTACTGCTTTTAGCGTTCCTACAACCCTCTTCCCCTGTTGTACCCTCTCCCGCACTTCTTCATCCATAGTCCCACCTTTACTCAACACACTGCCCAGATACTTAAAAGAGTTGACGATCTCCATAGCCTGACCGTTCAGCTTCACCTCACACTCTGTGACTTCACCCCTTTCGAAGACAATAACCTTGCCCTATTTACCTTCAAATTCTGTTTTCCGCACACTGTTCCAAACTCATTTACCAGACCCTGCAACTCCCATTCATTATCACTCATCAGAACTGTATCATCCGCAAACTGTAATAATACTGACAAATAAATAGTTACATGACTAATATAAAGTAGGCCTGGGCTTATACGGCGAATATATCACTAGAACCTATTTCCTAGGGTGAAAATAAATACTGGTCTTCACACCAGGGGTCAATAATATATCCAATTAAGTCCATTGGTACTATGAAATGCCATTTATTTGACACAAAAACAATGTCGCTCATCTTTAGTTGAACAATAACAACACGTGTCGTCTGCAAGTGTGGCTACAAATTGTTGTTGTTGTTGTTGTTGTTGTTCCCTAAGCTGCCTGGCCGAACAGCCCCGAGTCCCTGAGAAAGGCCATGGCCACGATCGGGCTTTCCCACAGAGCTCTCATTGAGTGTAGATTGTGTTGTTGGCGTAAGTGGTTGTGTGAAATGCAGTCTTCTATGATGTGTTTAATGGTATGGGGTGCTGTGTTACATCCCGGGCAGGCGTCGACAACGGAGTCATCCAGTCTCTTCTGATAGCTCAGGAGAGCTGGATGGTGTCCGCATCTCAGCCTGGCCAGGTGGACTCTGTCCTCGCGAGGAAGGGAGGATTCGGAAGGATGGATTTCGGGAGGTCGTGCATGCAGCTGGGTGTTGTCTGTGAGTGAGTGGATGGATCGGTGAGAGATATGAGTATGGATGTGCTTCTGGATGTTGGTTCGGGGTGGGCAGGGAGGGAGAGAGGACAATAATTGTGTGTGATACCGTGTGCTGGGTGTTGTTTTGATATTTCTTGGTGTCTGTGGGTGTGTTGCCATGTAGTTTAGTGGGTGGTCTTGGTTCGTGGAGGCTGCTGCCAGGAATTGAGTGCCTCTCATGTCCAGATGGTCTTTGACTTTGAGGATTTTGGTTTCTTGATGTAGGTGATCTGTGGGTGCAGTAGCTGTGCAGCCTGTAATGATCTTCAGGGCTTTGTTTTGAATAGTCTGTAAGGTCTTATGATGTGTTTCAGCTAGGTTAGAAGCCCAGGCTGGGCTTGCGTATTCCATCACTGATCTTATGTATTGTTTATATACTGTGGTGGTAGTTTCTTTGTTGTGTCCAAATTTTGTGTGAGCAAGTGACCTGAGGGCGTTAAGTCTGGGTGTCAGTTTCTTTTTAATGTTTGTGGTGTGCTGTTTGAATGTCATATGAGTATCATATGTTACTCCTAGGATTTGGGTGTGTGTGTATGTGTTAGGGGTGTGTTGTTTATGGTGAGTTGAGGGATGTATTCGTGTTCTCCTGTCCAACTTGTGAGCAGGGTTGCGGTGGATTTGGCTGGGGCTAGATTAAGTCTGTTTGTAGTGCACCAGCCATGTAGTGTGTTGAGATAGGGTTGAAGGAGATCTGTTGCTCTTTTTGGGTCATGGTGTGTGCATGTGAGTGTTATGTCATCTGCATAGGAGGCTAAGTTTATTTGGGGCGTATTGGGTGTAGTTATATCGTGCATGTACAGATTGAAGAGTGCGGGCGATAGGACAGATCCTTGTGGGACTCCGTTTGGAAAGTTTCTGATTTTAGATGACTGACCGGCAAAAGATACGTGTGCACATCTGCCTGCTAGGAAGTTGGCCAGCCACCGTTTTGTGTTGTTGTGCATGTTTGTGTTGTAGATTTTGTTTGTTAGGTTGTGGCGGGGGATGGCATCGAAAGCTTTACTAATGTCGAGTGTGGCTAATAGTGATCTGTGTGGTGGTCTAGCTGAATTGATGCCGTCGAAAGCTCTTTGTGTAAGGTCTGTGAGAAGAGTGTTTGTGGAGTGCAGTGGCCTAAAGCCATGTTGTGTTGGAGCTAGGGGTAGGTCAGGTGTAATTAGTTGTAATACTAGGCGTTCCATGACTTTGGAGGGGGAGCAAAGGAGTGTGATGGGGCGGTGCGAGGAGGGTAGCGTGGGGTCTTTGTTGGGTTTGGGGAAAGTGATGATGATACCATGCTTCCAAATGTCTGGTATTGTGTTGTGTGAATAGCTGTAGTTTGATATGTTAGTGAGTGCTTGTATGCCTTGTGGTCCCAGGTGTCTGAGGTGTATGTTGCTTATGTTGTCTAGGCCACAGGCGGGTGAGTGCTTGAGATTGTTGATGATATGCTTTGTCTGGTGATTGGTGAAGGGTGTATAGTCAGGGTCTGTGGGGAATTGTCTCTTACGTCGGATGACACGTCGGTCGTCTTTGTGAGGTTTTAGGTGGCTGACATGTGAAAAGTGATTGATGAGAGTGTTTGCTTGTTGTTTACATGAAGGAGTAGAGTCTGTTGTTGTGATTGCAGCATGTGATTGTGTTGTGTTGCTGTTGGAAAGTGTGATGCTGTTTAGTGTTTTGTATAGTTTTTTGGGGTTTGTTTTGTGATCAAGTGTTTGTAGGAAGTTATTCCAATTTAGTTTTTGTTGTTCTTGTATTTTGTTGTTAGTTTGGGTGTTGAGTGCTTGAATTTGTTGTGTGATGTCTTGTGTGTGGGGTGCTGGGGAGTGTTTCAGTATGTCGCGTTGTCTGATGAGGTTTTGAATTTCTGGTGTGAAGTTGGGGTTGTGTCTTTTTCTGTTACCTCTTGGAATGTGTTTCTTGTCAGCGTTTTGGATAGTTTTATTGAGTATGTGTACAGCAAATTGTTGTTGTTGTTGTTGTTACTAGGCTGGCCAACAATACACCGCCTTCAATAAAGTTATAGTTTAATGGATTTTTCTTTGGCTTTTACTATTATAAATCTTATTTGGTAAAATGAAATTCAATTCCATAGAGTATAATTATAACATTTTATTGCATATAGAAATAACTCCCTACCTAGACGAACAATACGGCCGACATAGCCACACAAGAACACAAGAACACACACACACAATCGACATAGCCACACAACAATAACACACACGTGTGTGTTACAAGTTGTTGTTGTTGCTAGGCTGGCCAACCATCTACTGCCTTCAATAAAGTTACAGTTCAATGGAGTTTTCTTTGGCTTTTACTATTATAAATATTATTAGGTAAAATGAAATTCAATTCCATAGAGAATAATTATAATAACATTTATTGCATACCGTATATCAGTGGCGACCGACATAACCACACAAGAACACACACCGAAGAACACACACACACACACACTCACTCACTCGACATAGCCAAACACCAATAACACACACACGTGTTTCGGTAATGGTGCCGCCGGTACACTGATTTTTCATTTGAACATATAATTCGTGTTATATAAGTTTATTATGAAATATTATAAAGAATTAAGGTAAGTATATAAGAAATATATACTGTAGTACTTATGATTAAATGATCGTATTTCGACGATTTCGGTCACTCGGAAAATCAAGTACTGTAGTCCGAAAAAAACGGAGGTATTTTCTCAGCCTTTCAGACAAATCCGAAAGGTTGAACCATGAGTCCGAATTGAAATGCTAGTCCAAAAGTCTTGGAATTCCGAAAGAGCGGAGTCCGAAAGGGCGGGGGTTTACTGTACATATGAATCTAAACTCTAGATGTGTTTTTATGTTACCTATTTGTTAATTCTACTCTACTTCATTTCCTTAGGCTTACTTAGATACCAAACTTAGAACCACTACTATTATACGGGTTTGACAACCCAAAGGGAAAGAAAGAAAACCAAATATTTAGTAGTGGTTCCGTAGTCAATGATGTAAACGGCCCTCCCTCCTCCCACTTCCCATGCATATGCAGAACTTGCTATTCAGTATGAGGAAAAATCCACCTCGTGAGCGAGCTGGTGGACATGCGCAGGGGAAGCCTGTACTGTACAACGGCGCGCGCTATGAATTCTTAGTACAGTACCTTACGCATCTTTTCTTTTTTCTTTTCTAGGTGGTATCCTTGTTGATGACGTTCCCTAGGAACTATGCAAGGGTTATCCCCCTAGGATGTTCTTTTTTATGTATTCGGGTTGCATTGAGCATTCTCCGAGCGCCCTCTAGGGACCCGGGGAGCCCTTATAAGGCTCTCACATAATTGACTACGGAAATACTACTAAATATTTGGTTTCCTTCCTTCCCTTCGGGTTGTCAAACCCAGAATATCACGCGCGTCCATGTATCAGGATGCCAGCGCCATCTTGGCAGTTCGATGTTATTATTGCTAATTTTCTCCTAATCCTTCTTTTTTCCAGCTTATATCAGTGACATTCTTTGTCTAGGATGTCTATGCGACATGCTGGCATGTTTTGGATATGCAGTGAGGCTTACTTCGCCGATTTTTCGTGTTCATGTGGGGGGCTCCGCTCCTTACTATAGTACAGTAGGGCCACACGATAGCGTAATTAACCCTTCTTGCCCGGCCTCGCCTTCCAAAGAACAGCACTCAGATCAGGGCGATCTGGCCGAAAAAAAGTCGTAATAGGCCTAGCCCTATCTTTGTTATTGTAACTGCTAGAGAATTCAGACACATCTCAAAACGTAGCCCTGTTTCGTATCTGTAGACTAGCGTTGAGTATAGCTCTCTAGGTCAACTGATTCAGTTGTGATGACGATTTCCGTGGATAGAGTTTTGATGCGGTTTTAGCAATATCGGACATTTACAGACACTAAATTTATTAGTGGCCCCTCCATCATTGACGATATGCCTATTATATAATAGCCCTTTTCAAACCCCTTGCGTTAGCTCGTTTGAACTTACCGCCACAGGGAGAAGGAGGAGCCAACTTCATAAGTGTACGCCACTTCTCTTATGGAATCGTCTATATGATTGAGTACTCACTACGAAAAAACTTTGTAAAAAAATAGAAAATTAAAATTAACTTGAGAGATGCTATAATAAAGCTTCCCAACTTTTGTGGATGTCTTTCCCGTGGATTTCTTATCCGAGACGCTGATCTGCCTCGGCGTCATACTTCCTTCCTCTCCCTGTGGTCGCGCGGTGCAGACGTGTCTCCCGCCCTCTCTTCATTCGGCATTCGTTCATCTTCTAGTGAGTCTTTTGCTCATTTGTATTTATCCGAGATGTTCTAGAATAGGCTTAGAATAGATAGGACGGGCGTACACATTGGCGCGTCCCCAGGAAGTGTGTTTAAATAGGGTACGAGTGTTAGGCGACCATGCGGCTCCCATTGAGCTCGCACGCCTTTGTGTTTAATCTTTCTTTTTCAGCGGTTAGCTTTGCTTTTTTAGTTATCTAGGAGGCTGTGTATACTGCTGGGCTGTGCTACTTTGCTCAATCCTTATGATGGAGTAGCCTGTGTTACTTTTTAGCAGGAGTTCTAGTGTAAGAGTTGTCCCACGTGGTGGGGAACTTTCTAGAATCCGATTCTGCTTTTTCCCCTTTGGACTCGGGGCGACGGGTGCTGTGGGGTTGCTGTTCGTCAAGGGACGTGTGTAGCTGTGCAATGTTAGGTACTGTGTGTCGATGTGCAGTTTTTTGCCCTAAGCCTCGTGGCTAGCCTCAGTTAGGGGTATACTAATGGCTAGGGGGTATTATTACTTATTTTAATATACGTAGCCTTAAGAAGTGTCCTTCTTTATCATGTGGTGATATTATAGTGATATGAAGGAGGCAGGAGACATCCTGTCATATTATTGATGTTTTGTGTGTAGCTTTCTTGGTCTTGCAAGTGAGTGTTCACAATTGGGTGTGGTGTTTCCTTCCGGCAGATTAATTCTCAGTAATTAACCCTGGTGGCTAGCCTCGGCGAGCAAGAAATAGATCCAATATAAACCCGGCGTGGTCATTTGTACCACCAAATTTCCCAGCGGAGGACGAAGGCTTTCAAAAGGGAAATATTTTCGGCCCGGCCGGAAATGACTCGCCTATACAGATACCCTCACGCGGTGGAAAAACGTCCTTTAACCCTTGCTACCCGGGCTGTCTTACCCAATGACGGTCGCCCCTACCCGGGCGAAATGGTTAAAAAACGTCTAGGCATAGGCTACCGTATTTATGTTTATTTTCACTGCTAGAACTTTCCCACTCATCTATAATCGTAGTGCGGTTTTCAATCTGTATTTTGGCATTGAGTAGAGCTCTGTAAGTCAACTGGTTCAGTTGTGATGATGATTTCAGTGGAGCCAATATTGCAGAGATGTTGCCAATATGGGGGCTTTTCAGACACTAATTTCGTCATGACGTCAGAACAATAACATTGAGGAGTCTTCTCCTTCTTGTTTTCGGAGGTGCGGTGACGAACGCTTGGGTTTGTTGACATACGTCGTACGCACGGCGTTCAGACCAAGCTTAATTAGGCTATTAAGCTCATGCCTTAGATAAGGCATACCGGGTAGCGGCCCTTCTTTCGTGCTGTCCTTACCTAAGGCAGACCGGGTAGGAAGGGTTAACCCTTCCTGCCCGGGCAGCATTATAAAAGGACACCGCGGCAGATGGGCAGGAACCCGGGTGTCCTTATAAAAAGTCCGTCAGCTTGAAAGCCTATTCAGCTTGTTTTGAAAGCCGCGCGTCCGACGTATGTAAACAAAGCCTGTTGGAGGCGAGCCACGCACCTCTGGCAGCAAGCAGACGTCGGAGCTGTGTTGTTGTGTGTCTGCAAAGACAGATTCAGTCTTGAAAAGTGTGTCACATTGCTAAAATCGCGGAAAAAGGCACTCCACGGAAATCGTCATCACAACTGAACCAGTTGACTTAGAGAGCTCTACTCAACGCCAGTCTACAGATTGGAAACCACAGTACGTTTAGACATGCGTGGGAATTTTCTAGCAGTTAAAATAACAAAGATACGGTAGCCTAGGCATTAACGTTTTTCGGCCATATCGCCTGGATCTCAACAATGTCCTTAGGAAGGCAAGCCCGGGCGGGAAGGGTTAATCCACCGTCACGGCGGAAAGGTCCAATGCGCCATATTAAACAAAAACTATCACGCTAGTCATCGGGGGCGAACAGATAGTAGTCAGTTTATATTATGGGAATCATCGAAGTATAGGCCAGTGATACAATGTATCATTGATAAGCAGTCTTATAACTTTCATAGAAGAGTCATCGAGGTCCTTTTCACCAGAAGGGTGCGGCAAAAAATTACAGTAGTATAGTGGTGCCACATCTAGTTTTTTTACGTATCTGAGGTAGAACATGTGTGAATGTCTCGGTTTATCCTTATGAGCATTGATTCCTGGAAAATTTCTTTCCAGATCTCAGCACAACAACCTCAGCACGACCCAGTTAGGGGGGCCGATCCAGGCGGAGGGGGTCGCAAATATGCCATTAGTCACTTTATGTTCAACTCAAACGTGCTTACTTATCCCAGTGTTTAGTCACAAACTTTGCATCAAATGCGTGAAGTGCTTGGACCGGTCCAGAGGGAACTAGTTATCCAAGAAATGTGGAGTATGTTCGGAATTACGGGGTAGGTTATTCAATGACAATGATCAGTCGTGCCTAGTAGCCTTATTAAAAATAAAGGAGACCTTTTAATAGTAGTTGTTGTTGTTGTTGTTGTTGTTCCCCAAGCTGCCTGGCCGAACAGCCCCAAGGCCCCGAGCAATTCCAAGGCCATAACCGAGCGCCCCCACAGAACCCTCCCTGCCGACCACAATAAAGCCTGGGTGACCGAAGCCACTCCATGGCGGGGAGCTGAGGAGGGTGCGGAAACGCCCGGGAAACCAAAGCCCCACCCAGGGCCCTGTGCCCCTCAGCAATTATGAAGAGAAAGTGGAGGGGCAAGGGAAAAATGTGATGCTTTGGCTTCCAATCTTGGTAGATTGGGAGGTCAATCCACGGAAAAGACGCCGTCACTTGAGATCTAGAAAATATATAAGTTAAAGGAACAGTCAGAGTAAGCTATGGGTATGGCAGAGATCGCTCAGTTCTCACTCTGATAGACCAGCCCATCACCACATGACTAGAACCCAATCCTCTCAGCATCAGCTAGGAAAGGCCCTAGAAAGCCGCCTTTGGCGGGGGGATAGCTCCCCTATTTCAACCCCTTTCGGGGTCGGGCACCCGCCCCCTTTTAATAGTTACACGAAAGACGTAGCTCATAAGGCTTTACAATGTGACGACACAACCTTGTGGGAACATTTAATAATGAAATCTCAAGTGACTAAAACTCCTTCCTCTCTGTCCAGCTCAAAATTATCTAGAGCCAAAACTAAAGTTCTTTCGAAAGAAGTTGTGAGTAGTAGTGACAGTAGTGATTCTTCAACTACTATGGCAACCCCCTACACCCTGTCGAAGAGAGCACGATCTGTCTCGCCGCGGGAAGACCGTCGACGATGCAGGTCTAGATCGCCCCTTCGCCAGTCATCTAAGTCTTCGACAGCTTCGCGGTCCCAGGCCAAGAAGAAGAAGACATCTCCTGACCCGGCACCAGTGCGGACGCCGAAGTCAGAAAAACATGGACATACTCATAAATCCCGTACGGAGTCTACGTCTTCGAGGCACCGGCAACCGCCGGAGTCTCGTCCTTCTTCCTCCACTCCCACCTCTACCATGTCTAACGTCCAATCTGGCAGTTCAGAGGCGGGAACGGAGGACGTTGAGTCGACTCCCAGGGGTGATAATAGTGATGTGAATAAGATGAACATTAACGTGTCCCAATCTCTTAGACAGGATTTTGCTATTCCTCGGGTTGAACATTTAGCTAGTTCTGATAGGAGAGTGCCAGCAAGGTGTTGGCTGATCATTATAGAGGATACCCGGCGGAGAGCCGGCCTAGTGACAATGTACATTATCAGTCTAGGGTAGAGCCGGACGAGCGTAGTTTTTGGTGTCGTCCGGAGCCAGTACATTACCAGGCAGAGGTAAGAGACGATGCAAATGTGGACATTCCTTCCCACGATCCGTTGCCTTCATCGGTACCGGATTTGTCGTGGGAAGGGTTCGCATAACAAATGCGTTCTGAGATCCAGCAACAACCGGAATACATGGAAGTGGGTAATGAAGGGTAAGAAGAAGTAGAACCTATATCTTCAGCACAACCCATACAATCAGATAATGTGTCAGAGGTAGCCTCAGAGTCTAGGGAATCCCAAGAGTATATAACTAGGGGAGATTTAAAGACTATATTACGGGATCTTTTACAAACTTTTCAGAGGCCATCACAGTCACCGGAAACTCCCACCACAATACCGGAAGTTCCCCCGACAATGTCTGTTGTGAGACCCTTGGAGTCAACCAGGGTTTCCGCTCCATCTAACGTACAGCTCCCTATTACTTGTACTAGCACTAACCCTGTTTGTTTCATCTACTGTCACAACGACTAACGTAAGAGTGATTACTGATGTTTTTTCCCCCACCTTAGGATAAAATCCCAGTAAAAAAGGGCCCTATGCCACTGTTATATGGGCCGGATTTATCATGGGTTACCATTACGGCTCAAAATCCCACGCTTGCACAACCAACAATCTCGGGAGAACTGCCGTTATTAGGTGAGTGGACCATTCAAATGAATAAAAACAGGAAATTGCGAGCTAAGGAAGTTACGGGTAACATATTAGACGTGTCTGTGAAAGCAATTCCAAATGTGTACTCTTATGATTATTTCGTGTATGCCTCCACCCCTGCTCTCCCACCTGCCTCCTCTACACGCCTATATGCGGACTGGACCAAGAGTGACGGCTTAAGGGGACCGGCCGCTTTTTAATAGGGGGTGTCACTGAACTTCGTCCGATTTCAATGAGATTTCGCACAAATATAGAGGATGATGTAACAAGGATTTTTTGTTAATTGTGTTTTATTCTAGGTCAACTAGTTCCTGAATTAGAGTGAAAATTAGCTCGAAAATTAAAAAACAAAATCGGAAGTTGAATAATTCGAAACCCAAGCCCTGTATAATATTTTCAGAGAGATCAGACAACTCAGGACAGGTGGTTTTACAACTCTATTGTTTTGTTTTTTTATTTTTTTATCTAGTTGCGGAATTAGTTGACTCGGAAATTAGGTAATGATTTTGTACTTGGTGGTTAGCTACCTATGCCAAGGGGCTGTGTCTCAAATGCAAAAAAAGGAGACAATAGCTTTATAGAGCATTTCACACACTTTCCAATGGTATATAAAACATTCCTAGAGGCCCAATAATACATTAGTTATTTGATCCCAAAGTGCAACAAAACAGGTGTTGAGAAAACATGTGAAAGTCTAAGGTAATTGGGTGAACATTTTAACATTTTTGTTTTGGTTTACAATATTTTACGCAGGAACACGGCAGAGTAGAAGATACAGCTTTTGCAAGGTTGTATAGTATTTAACGCTCTTTCCATTTATATACTGTATGTACGATCCTCGTACGACCAGTAGTTACTGAGCCTGTCAATTTCAAAGTACGCTATACTGTATAACGTTTTTAGACATACTGTACTGTACAGGAAAAGTTTGGAAAACATAAAAAAAAAAAAAATCCAATGGGATTTCACTAATAACATTTCGCTGGCTTATGAAGGGATGTTGAATAAACACATTTTAACACCTAATGGTATTTTCAGGATTTCCCTCTTTTTAAGCCTAAAAAGCGGCCGGTCCCCTTGAATGATATCAAAGCCCTTGCGTCACTAATGCCGGAATTGTATCTCCGGTTAATGATCAGTCCGGTAAACCGGTCTTGCAGATGGGGCAGGTGGGCACAGGCCCTTGGGTAGATTGGGAAACTAAAGCTCAGCAGTTCGCTGTGACTATCACTTCTAAATCATCCCATCAAATACCACAGGAAACACACTTGTGGTTTTCTTTGCCGGTTGCTAGAGCCGGGGGAGTCCCTTCTGCCATTTTAGAGTTTTTGTCAGCACCCAAATTAGCCTTATGGGAATTAAATTATCCATTTTCAACTCCACCCCCGGCGCATCTAGATAAAGATTATAAGCTGCGCCAAAAGGCCTTAAGATTCTTTTCTCAATTCCTGCTGAGTTGACTGGTTGCCCAGTCTCTCATTAGAACTACACAAGCCATTAATGACTCTGACGCTAGGAAAGCCATGGAATTATCCCAGCGCATCATGCTACAAAACTCAATACAAACTTTAGGCGATGTCAGGACAGCCTTATTAGAGGCAGTTCGTGCACGCCAAGACCTCAGAGTCTACCTGGTGAAGAAGTTACCCGAAAACATTGGTCGCCGGGTAATAATTTTACCAGCACTGACACCCTCATTAGTATGTCCTAATACTTGGAGGACAGTTTTCAATCTAGTAGATATCACTAGGCCGGGTGTTTCCTCAGTCAAGAAGGACCATTTTAAATTTGCCAAAATTTATACCAAGCCTAAAATTGTTCAGAAACCTCAACCTAGTGGGGTAAAGTTATTTAAGGGCTCAAGGTCTCCTCCTTAACAAGGAAACACTCAAGCCAAAGGTAAGCAGGGTAAAGGAAGATGGTTTAACCCTCGGTTCCCGGTTGGGCTTTCAGAAGCCCATTAGCTATTGCCTCTGTGAGACCCGGATGGGCTGCTGAAATCCGTTGCTTTTAATCTAAGGCTTAAACCAATTAAAACCGCACTAGAGAAAGTTTAGTTGTCTTGGCGGGTCGTCCGTATAACCAACAAGAACAAGAACACACAGCCAGCCAGTCAGCTGACTACTGCTTGAAGGCAAGCCTTATGTAAGCTTGTATTGATTTTCCCTAGTCCCAAACCATGCATGAAAGCAGACGACAGTGACTTAGGAATGGTAACAATGGTGAAATATATCAGTAATCAATAATCAAATATCATTATAATCAATATTATTACATAATATATAATAAATAATCCATGATCAATAATCAATAATAAATTGTTGAACGAATATAAACAGACCGTAGACGCAGTCGGCAGAGCGGCGGCACTGCATTCGGACGAAGGTCGGAATTCCCGCCTAACTCGCCGTAATATTTCTCACCTCACACAAAAACTACACAATGTAGAATGTTCTAGTCTTCACCCATCGCACGGCATCGACCATATCTACCTCTGGTATGCATAAAAACTTGGCTAGGCCATATATTTGCAGAGATATGAGCATCGGTAAATGACTAATTTCGGGAGTAAACAATGAATTCTAGGCCTTCGTCCTGCTGACTGACCTAAATATTTTTATCATAAAAACTGAACCACTTGGTCTAGAGACTTCTAGTTTTCACCAAAAGCAAGACAACAACGAAAACTGCCGCTGGATATATATATAAGCTAGGTTAGGCAATTTTTTCGCGTATAAAAAAGCGCGGAAAAATCCTGAGAATTCGATATTTTACCCGGGTTCCGACTTGGCGGGAGTATTTAACCCTCCAGCCCCGGGTATGTATTATATATATATTCCTCGAAACCCGGGTGTTTTGGCCGAAAAACGTCTAGGCTAGGCTACCGTATATTTGTTAATCAGACTGCTTCCCGCATTCCCGCGCATCCCCAAGCGTAGCTGTGTTATTTACCTGTAGAATGGCATTAAGTAGAGCTCTCTAAGTCAACTGGTTGAGTTGTGATGATGATTTCATTGGAGATAACTTTATGGCCAAAACAGCCACTTTACACTACTTTTCGATACTTAACATCAACATACAGGCACACACGAACAAGCGACGCTCTCCTTCTTGTGGCCGGAGATGCGGGGCGTCGGTCCAGCCGGCTGTTGTTTACATGCGTCGGACCGACGCCTCACACACGAAGCTCACAGGCTTTCAACCACTGGGCGTTCAAGAGCCCTTCCGGGTACCTGTTATATGCTTTTTTATGGGCGTTCAAGAGCCCATAAGGGTTAAAGGGCCCAAAGCTGGAGGGTTAAGGGGCAACCCAAACATAAGTCAGGGCAAGGTTCGACTCCTGCCAAAACTAACCAGCCGTCTAACCCTACCCCACCACCTTAAAAAAACTAGTCATATCACACTCTCTCTCACTCCCGGGGCCTGTCGTGGGCGAGTTGGATCAGAGGGAAGTTACGCCGGACAAGCCCAGTCAAGTAACTGGGTCTTTTCGGATGTGTCATCGGGCTTGGCCCCGGCGGACTTGGGCAAGGACAGTGGTACGCAAGGGCATAACCTGGCGGTGGCTCCGGCGACCTCGTTTACGTCAACCATTAGAAAGCAATTATGTTTCTTTAGAGGTGGAGTCACTAGTTCAGGAGATGATCACCAAGCATATCATTGTCCCAGTCAATCCAACTTGCCCAGTTTACACATCCAAACTTTTTCTCGTACCAAAAAGGGACAATGTTCAGACGAGACCGGTCGTAGACCTATCTCGTCTGAACGAACATATTCACAACGCATCGTTCAGGATCCTCACTGTGAATCAGATCAGGCTAACACTTCCGCCACAAGGTTGGATGTGCTCGTTAGACCTGACAGAAGGCTATTGGCATATCCCGGTAAACAAAAGGTTCCAAAAATTCCTCGCTTTGAGGATAAACCATCGGACTTATGTCTTTCAACGGATGCCATTCGGTCTGAACCTAGCCCAGAGAATATTTACAAAGTTAGTCCGGCAGGCATTATTACCACTTCTAAATCAAGGGATCAAAGTGTTGTGGTATCTAGACGACTGGCTAGTGGTGGGGGAATCAGAGGCTCAATGCAAAAATCATGTCACTCAAATTCTCGATCATGTCAAATCCCTAGGGTTCAAGGTCAACTTGGCAAAGTTGAACCTTGTCCCGACAAGGGTAATTCAGTGGATAGGGCTGGTCTGGAACACAGCACGTCTTACTCTCAGTCAGAGTGTGGACAATCGAAACAGATTTCGAAAGTAATTGTTTCTTTTTCTCCAGTCTGACTACCATGAGAAGGATGAGGGAGTCTCTGATCGGTTCTCTCAATTGGATTCAACTCATAGTAAAGTTGGGCCGGTTGAAAGTAAAGAGATTAATCCTGGAAGGAAATAAATATTTCCCGCTATTGCCGGGAAAGTTATGGCCAATTCCAGAATTTATCCACAACTTACTATCGGTTTGGGCGAAGAAGGAAACATTGCACTCAATAATGACGTGGACGTCTCCTCCACCCACGGTATGGATAGACACAGATGCTTCGGGGACGATAGGCTGGGGTTATCAGTCGAATCTAGGGCATCAGGGTCAGGGAATTTGGTCGGTACGACAATTTTCACATAAATGCAAAAGAGTTAATAGTCCCATTAATTTTCCTTCAGACGCACGGTTACACATTGCAAGGGAAATCACTAGCCTTTCAAATGGACAATTAGAATGCAGCTACATGCATTCAAAAACAAGGGTCAATGAGGTCTCAAATTTTGCTAGAATTGTCGGAAAAGATTTTTGTTCTGGCAGACAAGCTCAACATTTATCTTCACGCATCATACCTGCCAGGCGTAGCCAACGTCTGGGCAGACGCCCTGTCCCGGAGACAGAGCACAACAGTAGAATGGTCGCTCAAGCAAACCATCTTCAATCAGATGATTGCAGAGCCGTACCGTCCACAAGTGGACTTATTTGCGTCCAAGTAAAACAACAAACTTCCTTTCTTCCAAACCCGCCGGGAGGTAACCTCGGCGGGGGGACGAGACGCATTACTGGAGGATTGGAACA
This sequence comes from Paralithodes platypus, assembly GCA_032716605.1. Lineage (NCBI taxonomy): Eukaryota > Metazoa > Arthropoda > Malacostraca > Decapoda > Lithodidae > Paralithodes > Paralithodes platypus. The sequence continues at coordinate 21,676,673 of CM064480.1, read as the reverse complement.
GGTGGAATTTCATCTATCTGTTTCCGCCTCCAGACGCATTACTCATGTGTCAGGTAGTTCACAAACTACGGGATTATCAGGGCTTAGTCTCGATGGTAGCGCCTCTTTGGCCGGTTCAGGTGTGGTACCACCAGTTGAAGACGTGGTGCGAGAACCCGGTGTCACTCCCGATCTCGTACTTCCACTTAACCCTCCAGCCCCGGCTATGTATTATATATATATTCCTCGAAACCCGGGTGTTTTGGCCGAAAAACGTCTAGGCTAGGCTACCGTATATTCGTTAATCAGACTGCTTCCCGCATTCCCGCGCATCTCCAAGCGTAGCTGTGTTATTTACCTGTAGAATGGCATTAAGTAGAGCTCTCTAAGTCAACTGGTTGAGTTGTGATGATGATTTCATTGGAGATAACTTTATGGCCAAAACAGCCACTTTACACCACTTTTCGATACTTAACAACAACATACAGGCACACACGAACAAGCGACGCTCTCCTTCTTGTGGCCGGAGATGCGGGGCGTCGGTCCAGCCGGCTGTTGTTTACATGCGTCGGACCGACGCCTCGCACACGAAGCTCACAGGCTTTCAACCACTGGGTGTTCAAGAGGCCTTCCGGGTACCTGTTATATGCTTTTTTATGGGCGTTCAAGAGGTCTTCCGTGGTGAGAGGGTTAAGAGACAATTGGCAACCTCGAGACCTCGCTGACTTTTGCTTGTTGGATATTCAAAACGCAAAATGGTTAACCCCTTATGGTGAAAGTGTAACTAATACATTTCTAAATCAGTATACTCTTTAGACCAGGCGGCAGTACCAATCACATTGGAAATCTTTCACAACCTGGATAGTAGAAACGGCCCAAACCGAAGCATCTGTAGATTTAATTTTCAAGTACAGTCAGTCCCCCCAATCCGCGCCAATATGGGCGGCATTACACGACGTGTATTGGGAATTCGCGCTTTGGGGATAACATAACTTATGGAGAAAAATACATATGGGCGGCAGCCCGCATTTCCACACACATTTGACGGTAATTTTTGATCAAAATCAATACTAATTGGACAACCAAGCATACACAATAATAGAAACATAAACAAGTCATTCCTTACATTAAAATTAAATGCTATAAGTAGGTGAGAAGAGTGGGGGCTCCGAGGCAGACCCCCGCGACAGGGTGAGTTCATATAGCCTAGGCCTAGGCTTCCCCGGCCCCGCCACTGTCACTGGCCCCGTCCCCGTCCCCGGATAAACCCATAGATTTCCCGATCGCAGTAGTGCCTTCACCAGTTTATTCTTCCTAGGCATTTTTAAGTTGTTGAAGGGTGTAGGAAGGCGGTTGTTACACAATAAATGGGTCAAGTCTCAGCGCACGGACACTTAAGGATATTGGGACTGAGAAGGAAGCGGCTTCCTTCTCAATCCCAATATCCTTAAGTGTCCGTGCGCTGAGACTTGACCCATTTATTGTGTAACAACCACCTTCCTACACCCTTCAACAACTTCAAAATGCCTAGGAAGAATAAACTGGTGAAGGCACTACTGCGATCGGGAAATCTATGGGTTTATCCGAGGGCGGGGGCGGGGACGGGGCCAGTGACAGTGGCGGGGCCGGGGAAGCCTAGGCCTAGGCTATATGAACTCGCCCTGTCGCGGGGGTCTTCCTCGGAGCCCCCACTCTTCTCACCTACTTATAGCATTTAATTTTAATGTAAGGAATGACTTGTTTATGTTTCTATTATTGTGTATGCTTGGTTGTCCAATTAGTATTGATTTTGACGTCACGATGACATTGTGAAGTCACCGTCTTCCCGCCGCCGAGGGCATAGAGTACAGGGTGTGCGCGCGGAGTAGGGAGGGGGGGTGGCGCGGAATACAAAAAACAGCATTTTTACACCACTCTTCAACCGTGATTCGTGTTTTGTGGGGTCAATACGTGTTTTAGGGATTTTGAGTACCTGTTTTACCCCTCGGCGCGGAATAGGGTAAACGTGGACTGAGGATATGTGTATTAGGGGGACTGACTGTACAGTAAACCCTCGCCATCTCGGACATCTAGAAGTCGGAAACCCGTACTCGTCGGACTGGCTACGGCCTCTAGGACATGCACTTCGGTATTTTGGACATTTCTGTCATTGTTCCGACAGTCTCTGACGTTGTGGGACTTTATATAAGTATTCGGAAAATGTCCGATATTATATTTTTCAATTCCATTGCATTAGAAATGATTCAAAGATTACAAGAAGTCCAAATAAGACATAGTTATGTTAATGTATAAGGGAGTTACGTAGATGCATTAGAGAGATAGATAGATAGAAAGAGAGAGTTACAGAGGGGGAGTGAGCGATAAACACGAACTATTATGAGACGGACTTAATTGGTTCTGAAAAGACAAGATAGATAGAAAGAGAGTTGCAGAAGGGGAAGTGAGCGATAAACACGAACTATTATGAGACAGACTTAATTGGTTCTGAAAAGACAAAGGAGACATTTTTATTGACTCTTTTTCATGTTATTATTTGTGTGCTAGAAGGATAATATTGTTTTCAATTCCATCGCATTAGAAATTATTTATAGATTACAAAAAGTCCAAATAAGACATAGTTATGTTAATGTATAAGGGAGTTAGTTAGATGCATTAGAGAGATAAATAGATAGAGAGAGAGTGGCTAGGGGCGAGCGAGCGATAAAATACTAACATATACGAGACGGACTTATGTTTCTGAAAGATAAAGGAGATATTTTTATTTACTCTCTTTTTCATTTTATTATTTGTGTTAGAAGGGTAATATTGTTTTCAATTCCATCGTATTAGAATTGATTCATAGATTAACAAAATACCAAATAAGACATAGTTATATATATGTATAAGGGACATAGATGCATTAAATAGATATATATAAAAAAAAAAAAAAAAAAAAAAAAAATCTCAATTTCTCTGGTGACGCGGACTTTCCTCTTCTAATTCGGAATTTTCCCTCTCTTAAGTCGGACATAAGTCGGACTTCGGACATCTCGGATTTTCGGTCATCTCGGACTGGGTCTCCCCCAAATTAGTCCGAGATAGCGAGGGTTTACTGTACTTAGATTATTATTTATTTGAACAAAAACACCTTTCTGTTGTAACACTAAAGAACCATTTGTCAGCTATTAGAACTCCGTTTTATGACTTAACGGGTCTATCTGTACCACATGCGGAGGAGACAGGTTTTATACGTGCCTGTTTCAAGCTCAGCCCACCACCCCGCCAGCTCATGCCTACCTGGTCACTTGACAAGGCATTGAATTTGCTTCATTCACCAAAGTACAGTCAGTCCCCCTAATACACGTATCCTCAGTCCGCGTTTACCCTATTCCGCGCCGAGGGGTAAAACAGGTACTCAAAATCCCTAAAACACGTATTGACCCCACAAAACACAAATCACAGTTGAAGAGTGGTGTAAAAATGCTGTTTTTTGTATTCCGCGCCACCCCCCCTCCCTACTCTGCGCGCACACCCCTCGGAGGCCTAGGCTTCCCCGGCCCCGTCACTGTCACTGGCCCCGTCCCCGTCTCCGGATATACCCATAGATTTCCCGATCGCAGTAGTGCCTTCACCAGTTTATTCTTCCTAGGCATTTTTAAGTTGTTGAAGGGTGTAGGAAGGCAGTTGTTACACAATAAATGGGTCAAGTCTCAGCGCACGGACACTTAAGGATATTGGGACTGAGAAGGAAGCACATACACACACACACAGCTGACTCGAGAGGAAGCGGTCCACAGGCTCCAGCTGATTTCTACTTACATGGTTGCAGGCGGGAGTGAGCTATAATCTATCTCTTATTCATATGTAAAGGGGACTCCAGGGATTAGGATGATGATAAAAAACAAGTAAACTTCGGCTGGCAAGTGGGAAATTAGTGACTAATACTAGAGGGTGTGAGTGAACAATTGGATATAGAGAAAGCCTATGATAGAGTAAACAGGGAACTGCTGTGGAAAATAATGGCAAGGAGTGGAATACCAGAAAAGTATATAAGCATCATAACATCGATGTACCAAGGAACAAAAGCGAAGTACGCGCTAGGAAATATAGAAACGGGATGGGTAGAAAGGAAGAGGGGGGTAAGGCAGGGGTGCGTATTATCGCCGTTATTATTTGCGTTATATATGGAAGAAATGACACAGAGGATAAAAATAGTGGGGGAGGGGATTCAGATAAACAAGGAAAGACTGGGGGTACTGTTGTTTGCTGACGACGCAGTTCTGATGGCAGAAACGGGAGGAGGATTGCAGAGACTACTAGAGGAAGCAACGAGATTCGGGGAGGAACTTGAAGTAAGATTTAGTAAAGAAAAGAGCCAGGTGATGAAAATGAATGGAGAGCTTCAAGAGGACGAGGAATGGACACTGGAAGGAAACAGAATGAAGACGACAAGGGAGTATAAATATCTGGGGGTAACGATTACGGAGAAAGGGTTTGAGAAGGCGAAAAGGTTGGACAAATGCAACAATGGAATGGGAGACTATGGAGCGCGACAAGGCTAAGAGCGAATAGCTATGAAATAGTGCGAGGGCTGTGGAAAGGATTAGGAGTACCTGCAATAATGTACGGCTTAGAGGCGGTAGAAACAACAGAGGCGGAAACGAAGAAATTAGAAACGGTACAGAATAAAATCGGGAGGACAGGATTGGGGGCAAATAAATACGTAGCACAAGAAGCAATCCGAGGGGAGATGGGGTGGAGTACGTTTGAGGAAAGGATTGGGAAAGCGAAAGGGAAGTACAAAGTGAGGCTAGAGGGGATGGAGGAAAATAGGTGGCCGGGGAAGGTATACAGATGGGCGAGCGAGCAAAGTAAATGGAACAGAGAGTGCAAAAAAAGATTGGGGAGGATAAATATAAAACAGGACCGGGTGGGAGGGGAATTTAGAAAATGAAATGAGAGAGAGGAGTGGGTCATACTAGAAAATGGGAGGGGATGTGTCAGAGAGATAGAGAAGGGCCGTATATTCCGTTAAACAGTCGACCAAAAACGGGAAAAGTGGTTAGGGCAGTGAGAATTCTGTTTCATAAGATAATTATTGAAAGTGTTACTTAAAGTTACTTAAAGTTTAAACATAACGAGTGTAAACGAGTGGCACCCCCCCCCCCCCCCCCACACACACACACTCCCCACAAACCGCGTAACAAACACCTCCTTGTCCTCCAAGCCCCCCCCCCCCTCTCTCTCTCTCTCTTCTCTCAAATGTGGTGAAAATTCGAACCTGAGCAGTGTTGAATCAAGTTGATAGGTAAAATATGAAAATTATAATAGATACTATATATACTGTATGTAGCCTGGAAAGTTCGTTATTTTCCTAGAGTGCCATATTTTCCGCTAAACAGTCGACCAAAAACGGGAAAAGTGGTTAGGGCAGTGAGAATTCTGTTTCATAAGATAATTATTGAAAGTGTTACTTAAAGTTACTTAAAGTTTAAAACATAACGAGGGTAAACGAGTTATCCAACCCCCCCCACTCTCTCTCTCTCCATCCCCCCCCCCTCCTCTCCCCCCCCCTCCCTCTCCAGAAAAAAAAAAAAAAAAAAAAAAAAAAAAAAAAAAAAAAAAAAACAGAGACAACTGTACGAGTTGTAAGATGAATATACACATCCATGAAGGCACCGCATGTCGGATATGCAAGCAACCATATCACTGGATTTGCATAGGATTGACACCAATAAATGAGGCGTACAATACAAGAGGGAAGAACCTCCATTTCTGCGATAGTTGTTTCGATATCACATGGCAAGTCATACAGACTGTAGAAAATACAGAAGTACAAGATAGACGGAAATATAGCCAAGACATAGCTACCTTTCACAGAAAATGGGGAACTATTGGGGCCTCAGGGCCCATACAAATATCACAACCCACACACGCACACCTTCCCATGATAATGCCCACATTGCCTCCTGCACATCAACACACATCGCCTGCCGAACAACAACCTTTCGCACCCTACATATACACAAACCCTGTCGCACATCTCCCCACATCTCCCCAGACCCAGAAAACACCCACATTAATCCCATCTATGGCCATTGACCACCCTACTGCTGTTGATCAAATACAATTGCAGGATGAACGTAGGATGCAACAAGCCCCCATATCAGGCTCCCCTTCCACATCGTCTCCCCCCTCACCACTGCCACCTGCCCACCTACAACTGACCCGTAACTCCACCCCCCTGCAGGCCTCACCCACCCATACACCAAGACAATGAACGGAGGAAGGAAAAACACAGATAAAACAAAAAGGTCCATGTGCCTAAAGGCATCCTCCATTCATAAAATGTTTGTAACAACTGGATTTAAACATTTGTAGATTGTAAGTTTGTGGAAAGCAATTCGAGGGAAGTGAATTCCAAAGAGTAGTAGCTCTGGGGATAAATGAATTCTGATAAGCAGAAGTTCTGCATTGTGGAGGAGAAAGTGTAAATTCATGGGCGCTCTCAGCTGCCCTAGTTCTACGGGGAAAGATGTGGAGAGGCGGCACAATTGAAGCAAGTTCCTCGGAACAATTGCTGTGAAAATATCTGTAGAATAATGCAAGGGATGCAACGTTTCTTCGTATGGATAATGTAGGAAGGTCCTGTGTGATTGCAGGGTTATTGATTAATCTAATAGCTTTATTTTGAATTTTGTCCAACTGCCTCAATGCAACCACTCCACTTCCACCCCACAGAGGTGAACATAATCCATCTGAGAACGCACATGACTTTTATATATCACGGCCAACTGCTCGTCAGTGAAGAATTCTCGAACTCTGTACAGAAGTCCCAGTTTTTTAGAGGCATTCTTAGCAATGCTTCTAACATAATGTGTCCAGCTCAAGTTAGTAGTTAATGTTACACCGAGAATGTCAATACTAGGGGAAGTGGGAATATTTACATCATTAAAAAATACATGGGAGTCAGTGAGATTCTGTCGGTTAGAAAATTGAATGTACTTGGTTTTCTGTGCATTAAAGGAAACTAGATTCTTTTGTCCCCATCCATTAATTCTAGAAAGGTCCTGGTTCAGAGAAATTGCAGTGTTTATTTTTGAATAAACAAAGGGTTGGGTGACAGAATTGGTAAATGTGAAGGAACTGTGGAGTGTTGAGTCATCTGCGTAGGAATGTATTGGATTATGAGTGGTAGATATGAGATCATTGATATGAATGAGGAACAGAATTGGGGCCAAAACTGATCCCTGGGGAACACCAGCATTTATTGAGTGAAATTGAGAATAAAGGCCATCTACCATTACACGTATTTTTCTGTTATGAAGATAAGAAGAAATTAGTGGAACTAATGATGCAAGGCCGTAGTGTGACATCTTCGACAATAAGGATTGATGCCAGACTCTATCAAATGCCTTTGATATATCCAGTGCTATTGTATGTGTTTCACCATGTTGGTCTGTAGCTTGGTTGATTTGATGCGTAAGAAGGCAAAGCATGTCTGCAGTTGATCGACATCGTCTAAAACCATATTGCCTATCACTGATTAATTTATTATTCTCAAGATGCTTAATTATGTGATTATTTAATATAATTTCAAAGACTTTACCAAGAGTGGAAGTTATAGCTATTGGTCTGTAGTTTGATGGATCTGAAGAGGCACCTTTTTTAGGAACTGGATGGATGTTTGCTTCTTTCCAGGGTACTGGGAAGCATGAGGTATGAGTACACAGACGGAAAAATTTTGCCAATACAGGAGCGAGCACCAAGGAGCAATTCTTAAGTACTATTGGAGGAATTTCATCTGGACCAGGAGCCTTATCTACCGAGAGATTCTGCAAAATAGTTTTGACATGTCTGGTGTGGATCTTAAGTGAGGGAATTTCAGGCGAATTAAAATTAAGTACAGGGACATCTTGATTTATTTCATCTAAGGTTGAGTTGGTGGAGAAAATATCCGCAAGAAGGTTAGCTTTACCTCGTGGGTCACTTACAAGATTGCTAGTCGGAGATTTTAATGGTGGAATGGATGAAGCAGTAGTGAAGTTGGATTTAAATGAGTTAAGAGTAGACCAAAATATTTTGTTATCATTTGGATTATTTATAAGTTTATTTGCCTGCTTGTGGAGAAAGTTTGATTTAGTTAGGTTTAATACAGTTTTGGCATGATTTCTGATGTTTCTAAAGTAATTAAAGGCTTCATGTGTTTTTGATCTTGTGTATGCATTGTAGGCTATTGCTTTTTGTTCAGTTACTCTAGCACAATTATGGTCAAACCATTTAGGTGAATTAGATCTTTTACTGTACTTTTGATGAGGAATAAAAGTTTCCATTCCAATTTTTACAAAATCTTGTATGTGGCTCAAGGTGGAGTGTGCATCATTAGAAAAGAAAGAGGTCCAGGGAATATCAATAAAGAAACCTTGAAGACCCTCCCAGTCTGCCCTATCGTAATGCCATTTAGTCACCAAAACAGGTTCAGAGTGGGAAGGTGTGGTAGGTGATAGACAGGTGGCCTGTATCAGACAGTGATCAGAAGATCCAAGCGGGGACCTCACTGTAACATCATAATTTTCTGAATTGGTTGTTAAAAATAAGTCCAGTAGGTGGGAATTATGATTAGGATTATCTGGTACATGGGTGGGTTGGTTGACTAGTTGAGTGAGATTAAATGAGTCTGCAAATAGCTCACATTCAAGACCAGCATCATCAGTCCTGGCTGAATAAGTGAGCCATTCAACATTATGGACATTAAAATCACCCAACACAGTGATTTCAGAAGAAGCATTTAAGTTGAGGACACTGAGTTGTGAGGACAGAGAATCAAAAAGACTTTGCTCTGGAGGAGTATTTGGGGAACGGTAGATGCAACATATGTATTTAAATTTACCAGCAAAAATTAATTTGTATATAGAATAATCAAAATAGGGACAATTGAAACTAGTAACCTCCTCCAGGGCAATTTCAGATTTTGCAAAGCAACATACACCTCCTTTAGGTCTGAAATTTTGGAGCAGTTGATAACCTGGAAAATTAAATCTAGACGTGTCAGATGTGGATGTTACTTGAGTCTCTGTCAAAAAAGGAGAGTAGGGGATTCTGCTTGAAGAAATTGGTGTACAGAATTGATGTTAGAGTGAAGTCCCCTTATATTGCTAAAGAAAAAGCTGCACCGACGAGCAGCTTTGGGACGTTGCAATGCTCTTGACAGTCGCATGATGACGACCGGGAGGGCCCTGTGTCAATGACCCAACCCTGCCGGGGGTGGATATCCGAGGGACCACCAGGTTTGCTCTTAACAATTGTACTGCCATGTTTATTGGGTAAGGTGTATGGTGTTACATGTATATGTAGTGGGAAGAGTAGTGTTTTATGGATAGAGGATAGCAATGTAGGGCAAGTCGTGAAGTTGGATGTGTATGTTATATAAAGAGGGTTTTCCTGATACCCCTGATGTGTGAGGCAGAAAGATATGTATCCAGCTACCAAGGCCTGGGAGAGAAAATGGAATTCAGGCTATTCCCTGAGTCTCCCGAAACCTTGGCGGTAGTACTTCCCTGGGCGGGGCTGCCTACCCCTACTACACTTAGCTCACCACATAACCCCTTGCAGCCCCAGCCACACCTACTGGGGTTGTCTACACCAGTGTGCAGATATTATCTGGAAAGAAGGTGCTACTTTGGTCAAAAGGGCAAATATAATGGGAATTCATGTAGATTTGCTCATCCCAAAACTTGCAACAACATAACCAGTCATGGAAAATGTAGATTTGGTAAAACCTGCAAATACCACCACCCATCCCTTTGCAAGACATCACTTGAGAACAAGACCTGCTACAATATGAAATGCCCAGCTTTTCATATTAAAGGGACTTGGAGATATGCTAGACCTAACACGAATGGTAGCCCAAAAAACTCTCTAGCTATGCGAGGATGAGACAGAGGAAAAAGGCAAGGAGGGAAAGGGCAGATGAAGATGAAGAGACTGAGGGAGATGGAAGAGCACATAGAACACCTCGAGCACCTCCTGGCCTCCCAAGAGTGGCCAATACATCCCGAAGACTATTAGGTACACATAGTACTCCAAACAATCCCTCCCCAATCTTGTTTGCAAATATCCAAGGCCTAAAAAATAGAACCACGAACAAAGTACCATTTATTAGGGGCCTGCTAGAAGAAGGAAACGCTATATTTGCGGCTCTCACAGAAACTCACATTAAAGATCAGGAAGATAGTGAGGTATGGATTCCTGGTTACAACCTACACAGGGCGGACAGAACGCATAGATCAGATGGAGGTGTAGCCTTGTACATACATGACTCACTGATATGTACTGAATTCCTAAATAACAGTAATGAAGTGGTGGAAATACTTGGAGTTAAAATAGAATCCCTAAATTTAGCAGTTATTGTTAAATACAGGCCTCCAGACTCATCCCGAGAAGAATTCAAAACCCAGCTCAACAAAATAAAATCAGAAGTGGAAACCCTGGGGAACCCAACACCAAATATTATATGGCTAGGAGACTTTAACCTACCAAACATTAAATGGAGACAACTAGAAAACCAGTTAGTGGCAAATAACACCGGAGAAGCAAATACTAATACGAGAGAGCTTTTTGAACTTTGTGATTTTTTTAGTCTTACCCAACATATTGCTGAACCCACACGGGAAAACAATATCTTAGACCTGGTCTTCACTAACAACGACTCTCTAGTACACAGCATTAACATATCGGACACAACATACTCAGATCATAAATTAATTGAGATCAAAAACAACCTTAGAAAGTGTACAGACAACCTCAGAATCGAGAACAAAAACCGGCCCCTTCAGTAAATTTAACTTCAATAACAAAAACATTAGGTGGGAAGAGGTAAATCAAGAAATGGAGGAAATAGACTGGGAAGATTTAATGGATAACCTGACACCAGCAGAATGTCTAGTCTTAATAACAGAAACCATGACCCAAATCTGTAGCCACCATATACCTGCAAGACAAACAAAACGAAGAAGCAAACAAGATCGGGAAAGGAGGAGGCTGTACAGAAGAAGAAAATTACTCACACAAAGACGCACACATCAAAATCTACAGGATAGGCAAAAGGTCGAAATAGATAGAGAAATTGTGGAAATTGAACAAAGGCTAAGAATATCATATGAACTACAACATATGGAAGAGGAGAGGAAAGCTATTGCAGGTATAAAGGAAAATTCCAAATACTTCTTTTCATACGCCAAACAAAACGCTAAAACAACATCAAACATCGGCCCACTGAGCAAAGGGGACGGCTCTTTCACAGGGGACAAAAAGGAAATGAGCGAACTCTTAAGCAGGCAGTATGAAATGGCATTCAGTGAGCCTGATGAAACAAAAGTCATCAGAGACCAAAATATATTTTTCATGGAAACCTCCCCCACGGAAACCCCTCAGATGCTGGATATTGATTTCGGTCCAAAAGACATAGAAGGGGCCATTTCCAACATGCCATCCCACTCGGCACCAGGCCCGGACTCATGGAATTCGATCCTAATGAAAAAATGTAAGGAAAACCTCTCAAAACCCCTGGCTATAATGTGGAGAAGGAGTCTAGACACTGGTGACATACCAGATAGCTTGAAAAATGCAATAATTGCCCCACTGCATAAAGGAGGGAGTAAAGCACTACCAAAAAACTACCGCCCGGTAGCTCTAACCTCTCACATCATTAAAGTTTTCGAGCGAGTCCTGCGAAGCAAAATTTCAACATTCATGGAGGCAAATGAACTACACAACACCGGTCAACATGGGTTCAGAGCGGGAAGATCATGTCTCTCACAACTTTTGGAACACTATGACAAAATTCTTAAAGCGCTAGAAGAAAAGAAAAACGTGGATGTCATTTACACCGAGTTTGCTAAGGCATTTGATAAATGTGACCATGGTATAATAGCCCACAAACTGAAAGCAAAAGGTATAACTGGGAAAATCGGACGGTGGATATACAATTTCCTCGTAAACCGAAAACAATCGGTAGCAGTAAACCAAGTCACTTCTGAGCCTTCGGATGTCAAAAGCTCAGTGCCCCAAGGAACCGTGCTAGCGCCCCTTCTGTTCCTCATACTAATTTGCGACATAGATACCAACACCAGACACAGTATGGTGTCGTCTTTTGCTGATGACACAAAATTAAGCAAGATAGTAAACACACAAGAGGACACGGGCCGACTGCAGGAAGACATGAATGTAGTGTTCCAGTGGACCAGGGAAAACAACATGCAATTCAATGAGGAAAAATTCCAATTAATACGGTACAGAGATAATAATGGTGTTAAAGAAATTACAAATTACTTAACAGAATCTAACCACATAATAGAACGGAAAGACAGTGTGAAAGACCTTGGGGTATTAATGTCTGAAAATATGGGTTTCAAAGTACATAACCAGGTCAAAGTGGCGGCTGCGAAACGTCTAACGGGTTGGATTCTGCGTACTTTTAAAACACGCGGTGAATTGCCTATGATAACGCTCTTCAAATCTCTAGTGCTACCGCGGCTTGAATACTGTAGCGTATTAACATCCCCATACAAAGCAGGTGAAATAAATGACGTAGAGAGTGTACAAAGAAATTTCACTTCGCATATAAGTTCGATAAAACATCTACACTATTGGGAGCGTTTAAGAGCACTGAATCTGTACTCCACTGGAACGTAGAAGAGAACGTTACCTAATATTTTTCATTGGGGTTGAGTGGGGTATTAATAAAAATAATATATTAGTCAGGTATTCTTCGAGAGGCCGGGTCTATATGATCTGGCCCCATGAAATCCCTCTCACTTAAACAGTAGGCTACCATAGTGCGGTTGGGAAGAACATGATTAGATTACGATCCAGTATTCGAGAATGGATATAGCGTATGGCGTGTGCATAAACTCCTGTGGTGTAATGGTTAAGGTGGCAAAAAAATATGTGTGAGAACCGGTTTGAATCCCGGTGGTATATAACAAGTAAAAGTCCGTTAATCCGCGCACGATTGAGGCGAACTCCAATAGTCCGAATTTTTCAATTGACCAAATCCACCGATGGTCCGAATTCAAGAAGTCCCAAAGTCCCCTTTTTGAGGCTTAGGCACTCATGACACTTAAGGAGCCCACAGATAGCATGTTCATGAATTCACTTTAAAAGTTAGTTGTCATTGTAGCCTATTACTTCATTCAGATTATGGTCAAAGGAGCTACTGATCGTAAACACCTTCTTTCTTCTTCTTCCACATCGTCTGCTAGAGAGTTTGTTTTGCTCTTGAAGACCTCCTTGGCCGCTCCGAGTTACTGGTTGCACTGTCTGCAAGCGCATTCAGTCTTGAGCTTGAAAACGCACCTTTGGACGTCTAGTCTTGAGCTTGAAAACGCACCTATGTCCGATACGCTACTATTTAGTAGTGATCGGAACATCCAATGGGTGCTTTCAAGACACAGACAAGGGTGCTTCAATACAATATATATAACAGAGCACGCACAAAAGGAAATTACAAGAACATCTCAGGGAAGGGCCGTTGTTAAGGCATTACTTCCCGAACCACATCTGATCTCAAGAGCAAGACAAACTCGCTAGTAGACGGAAGAAGAAGAAGACGTTGTTATATCAGCAGATTCCTTTGACCATTAATCTGAATGTTTTGAAGTAGTTAATAGGCTACAATGACAATGGTAAACTTTTGAAGTGATTTTTCATGAACTATGATATGTGTGTGTGCACATTGTGTCATTTGGGGGCCTAATGTCTCAATGTTTTCGTCAAACAGGTTCATAGGGTAAAGTCCGATAATCCGAAAATAATCCGAACGAGAGCCGGTCCGCTGCCTTGGATTACGGAAGTTTACTGTACTTTTATTAATTTCATTGGGGTGTGGTGATTAATAAAAATAATATTATTAGTAGGTTTAGGTGGTTTTCTGCGAGATCGGCCTCCTATATTTCCAACTTAAAAGTAGCTACCATAGTGCGGTTAATATGACGAGATTTATCAGTATTCGAGAATGGATAATAAGTCGTAGGCGTGTGCATAAACCAATTGTAATGGTTATGGCAAAAATGGTGTGTGATACCGGGTTCGAATCGGTGGATAATATTAATTAATTTCATTGGGGGTGTGGTGGTGAGATTAATAAAAATAAAGTAGTAGGTTAGGGATATTCTTCGAGAGGCCGGTCTATATGATCTGTGCCTCATGCATATTCTTTCCTCACTTAAAACAGTAGGTACCATAGTGCGGTTGGAATATGAACATGATTAGATATCCAGTATTCGAGCATGAAATAAGTCGTAGGCGTGTGAAAACCTTTAACCGTCCTGGTGGTGTAATGGTAAGGTGGCAAAAATAGTGTGTGATAACCCGGGTTCGAATCCCGGTGGTCATATATAATATATTTTTGGGGTGTGGTGGTGAGTTAATAAAAATATTATTAGTGTTTAGGATATTCGAGCGGTCTATATGATCTGTGCCCCATGAATATTCTTTCCTCTCACTTAAAACAGTAGGCTACATAGTGCGGTGGGAATATGAAACATGATTAGATTAATACAGTATTCGAGAATGGATAATAAGTCGTAGGCGTGTACATAAACTGTAACCGTCCTGGTGGTGTAATGGTTAAGGTGGCAAAAATATGTGTGTGATAACCCCGGGTTTTTTTCGAATTCCACGGTGGATCATATATACTTTATTTTAATTAATGTGCATTGGGGGTTGTGTGTGAGTGAGATTATAAAAATAATAATATACACATGGAAAAATCGCAGCAGAGGGTTTTAGTTACCAAACCTACATTACTCCGATAGTCATGAAAGTTCAGTGATAGGAAGGCCTGGATGGGGGAATGCGGAAATTCCCCTCGGATTAATAACACAGGGGTGCTATGGGCTCTCTGCGAGAAGGGCTGGTTATCACACAGAGGCCCACGTCTCTTCAACAAAATCCCACGGCGGAGTAAGAGACATGAGGGGACATTCTCGTTCGACAACTTAAAGAGAGCCCTAGATGTTCGAACTGCAACAAAGTGCAGACGAGCCCATCCTCGACAAGGGAGGCGAGCTGTCGCTTCAAAACAGTCTACTGCCCCACTGCACCAACTCCCAACCACCCATAACAAGGGGCGTCGCGCTCCTTGGTTGCCGGCCTAGAGGAGCGGCGAACACCATCCAAAGGTATCCAAAGGTAAGGAGGAGGTGAGAAGAAAAGTGGGAGGGAGGGGTGGTAAACTAAAGCCCCCGCTGGCATATTGGGGAGAAGAAGTGGAGGGAGGGGGTGGAAAAGAACGACCACCTGGCATAGTATAGAGGAGAAGGAAAACAGTGAGAGACTATTTTATGATGGAAGAACTAGTTTTATTATGAGGATGGTTGGGGATCGCAACTACTATTACATATTAAAGCCAAGAAACAGACACAGGATCCCTAAGACGAAATCCCGAACATGAGATTGATGGAGGGGACCGACACTGCAATCAATGATACCGCACGCCAATACACCCAATAATGGGAGGAGAACCCAATAATGGAGGAGTAGAACATAGTAGCGGAATGTACAAGATATAATAGGAGAGAAAAAGACGATTTGGAGAGGTACAGAGGTAATAGTATGGGGAAAAATGGGTGGGAATAGTAGCGGAGGAAATCGTAAAAGATATAAGATGGAGAGAGACGCGTGAGAGTACTGAGGAATAGAGTTGGGGAGACGGGGGTGGGAGGAGATTAAGCAGAGAGAAATAGATAGAGGAGTAGGGGCGCTCTATTGTTGTTGGGTTAACACAGGAGATGGAAACACAAGACATGGGGATGGTGAAGGAGGAGGTGTTGGAGAGAAACTGTGGAGGGAACGAGAATGGGTAAAGGGGGGGGGGGGGGAGAGCGGAGGTGAGGGGCGAGGGGTGAGGAATGAGGGGGGGGTGGGGGGGGTGGAGAGCGGAAGGTAGGGGGAGGGGGGAGGAAGTGAGGGGGGGGTTTTTTAATAATAGCAAACAAACAAAAACCTGTCTTTACTAAACTATCATTCTACTCTAAACTTTTCCCTCCTACTAACGTTTCCTGAGCAAGTACCCGATACAAAAGGTCAGCCCTGCCCCTGGATCTGCACTTCTGCGGGCGGGTGCTAAAGAGAGAATAAGGGCGGGTTCTCAAAGAAGAAGAAGAAGAAGAGAAGAAGAAGAAAGAAGAAGAAGAAAGAAAAAGAAGAAAAAAGAAGAAGAAGAGACTGCACAATATGTTGTTTTTTCGGGGCGCGGAAGTTCTCCTTTCTTCCGGTCAGTAATGGGGGGTAAAAGGATATGTCCGAGTGTCCTAGTAGTAAGTATACCACCCAGCACAAGAGGCAAAGATATTTGGGTTCCGACTTCAAGAGGGAATAGGTGGGGGAAAGATGGTGAATGAAGGTGACGATGTGGCTGACGACGCGGGGCGCGGGGGGGAGGGTGATAAAGGCAGGACGGAGGGGTGGATAAAGGCCGGGAGTGGAGCGAATCGGAGGGAGAGCCTGGACTTTTCCCGGTTTCCTGCCAACATGGACGATAGGAGGCCACTGGAAAAATAATTCTGCTACATGCTGTTGAACAAAAATCAAGAACTAACTTGGAGGACCAGAGTGACCGGCTTTGCTTGGAGATAGTTAAGAAGGAAATTGTTACAGAGAATGGTGAGTTGAAGAACAGGTTGGAGTTAGTGGAGAAAGAAAAGGCAGTGATAATGACTAGGCTAGACACCAGTATCTCTGAAGGTAAAAATGCTTGGGGCATGACTAGAGACCAAGTGGTAAAAGATTTAGACAGTGTAAGGAAGGCACACAGTGACGAATTCAGGAAGATATTGGATGAACAGAAACAGCAAGATGTTAGGATAAAGGACCAGGTAAAAAGTATGGTTAAGCAAGGCATCCACGAAAACTCTCAGGCCATCCAGGAGGAAAGTCGTAGGGCTAACTGCCTCATAATATCAGGGGTGGAAGAAAAGGAGGAACTAGACTGGACAAAAGAGGAGGATGAAGGTCGCATCAACAAGATTCTGGAATCTATTAAAGATGAGGAGGACACCTGGAAGGAGGAAATATCAGACATGTTTAGGCTGGGAAAATATACAAAGGAATACAATAGACTGGTAAAAATCGAATTTAAGTCAAGAAGGACATGTGATGAAATCATGGCAGTAGCAGCTAGGCTAAAAGGGTTAGAGGGTAAGGACAAAATCTACATCAGGCTAGACCTACCAGAAGAAGAGAGAAAGAAGGAGGCTGAACTAAGGAAAACCGCCAAGGAGGAAAATAGCAAGAGGACAGAACAAGAAAAGAATAAGTTTTTTTACGGAGTAAGAAAGGGGAAGATTATGAAACTTTCGGTAAGAAACTAAAAGTAAAAGAGGGTAGGGAACAGACCGCGCAGAGGCCTTGGAGCAGGTAATGGTGGACTAGAATGTATAAGAATTCTATTTAGGAATGTCGATGGTCTAAACTCTAAGACACTAGAACTAACAGATTTACCCTATACTAAGAAACCAGAAATAGTATGTCTCACTGAGACAAAACTAAGAGAGGACCTTGATATAAATTGCTAGGATGGTCTGAATACAGGATTTGGAGGAGGGACAGAAAATTTCGACATGGAGGTGGAGTGTGCATCCTTACTAGGAAAGATTTGATTGTGTCTGAGATAAAACTAGAAACTTCAACAGCAGAAGTTTTAGCACTAGAGATTGGTGGAAACGAAAAAATAGTCGTGATAGTAGCATATGTACCTCCCTAGACGAAGACATTGGGTAAGGAGGAGCATAGCCTAATGCGTAAGGAAACAATTAGTGTGCTAGGAAATATCTTGGCTTCAAAGGATGAAATAGTCATGTGTGGGGACTTTAACTGCAAGGAAGTGAATTGGGAAGATCTTGAAGCCGGAACAGGGGAGGAAAGTTGGGGCTATGAATTTTTAAGTATGGCCATGGAAAATTCTATATACCAACATGTAAAAGAGTCAACAAGAGTAAGGGGAAGTGATCAACCAGCTAGATTGGACCTTCTATTCACAAGAAGGGAGGAGGAGGTTCAAAGTATTCAGTACCTATGCCCACTAGGAAAAAGCGACCATGCAGTTCTAGACATAGACTTACTATTGAAGTATAATCTACCCAAGGGAAGGGAAAAGCACAAGGAAAATCACTGGATGTATTCCAGAACCGATTTCGAAGGACTACGGGATTTTTTCAAGTCACAAAATTGGGATCAGGTGTTATCTGAAAGTGAGGTAGACAAAAAACTCAAGGCATTCATGGAGATCTATGATACTGGTATAAAAACTTTTGTCCCTAAGTACATTAATAAAAGGAAAATAAGTACTCGTTTAAGTATGGTTTAACCGCGAATGTAGGCAAGCACAGGAAGCAAAAAACAAAGCCTGGAAAAAGATGAGAAACTGAGATTCGGAAGATAACAGGCAAAAGTATAAAGAGGAGAGAAACAAATACACAGAAATGAGGAGGAGGTCAGAGGCAAACCATGAGAAAGGGATAGTGGAGAACTATGAAAAAAATCCAAAAATGTTTTCAAGTTTGTGTAAACGGCAAAAGGAAGATAAAAGCCAACGATCGTAAAGATTAAAAGTGGAAACGAAATCATAGAAGAGGATACAGAGATTGCGGAAGAACTAAATAGAAATTTTGCATCAGTATTTACAAAAGAAGGAGAATTCATTGCACCAGAAACCAATGAGATAGGTACAGAGGAAATGCCGGAAGTCACATTTAACAGACCAGAGCTCATAGACAAAATGAGTAAAGTGGATCCAAACAAAGCCGCTGGATTATTAAAGAAAATGCTAAGGAACTGAGTATACCGTTATATGATATAATGACCAAATCATTGGACACAGGGATAGTACCTACAGAATGGAAAAGAGCAAACATTATTCCTATATTTAAGGGAGGAATAAGAGAGATAAACCACTGAACTATAGACCTGTATCACTATTGAGCATCCTCATGAAGATTGTGGAAGGATTAATAAGGGACAAATGGGTGAACTACTGTACCTGGAATCCAAAAGATTAATTACTGACCGACAATTTGGATTCAGAGGAGGCAGATCATGTGTAAGCAACTTGTTGAGTTTTTACTCTAGAGTAATAGACACAGTGGACAAGAGGGAAGGATGGGTAGACTGTGCCTACCTAGACTTTAAAAAGGCATTTGACAAAGTTCCACACAAGAGATTGCTGTGGAAATTAAAACATGAGGGAAAAGTAGGAGACAAACTGCTGAAATGGATGGAGAGCTACCTTAGCGGAAGACAGATGAGAACAACAGTAAGGGGGAAATCGTCAACCTGGACTCAAATTACGAGTGGAGTACCACAAGGATCTGTCCTAGCCCCAATCATGTTTCTAATATTTGTAAATGACTTACCTGAGGGACTAACAAGCTACATGAGCATGTTTGCGGACGATGCTAAGCTGCTTAAAACGATCAGAACCCAGGAGGATTGCCTTGAGCTCCAAGCAGATTTGCAAAAGATCCATCATGGAGCATCAAATGGAATATGGAGTTCAATGCAGGGAAATGTAAGACTCTAGAAATGGGTAAAAGCAAGTACAGACCTAGAAAAGATTATAAACTAGGAAACGAAGTGATTCCCAAAGCAGAAAAAAGAAAAAGACTTGGGGATAGAATTTAAGGATAACATGTCTCCAGAAAGCCACGTAAATAAGATAGTGAGAGAATCACTAGCACTATTGGCAAATATCAGGATGTCTTTCAATTATCTTAATGAAAACACCATGAAACAAATAATAACGGGCAATAATAAGACCCAGGATGGAATATGCATCTGTAGTGTGGTCCCCTCACATGAAGAAACATATCCACAAAATTGAGAGGGTACAGAGAGCAGCTACGAGGATGATCCCAGGTTTGGAAATTTGAGTACCAAGAGAGGCTCGAGAGATTGAATCTACCTACAACTGGAACAGAGAAGGAAACGAGGACAGCAAAATTCAGATATACATATGTGTTAGAGGTTATTGACAAAATCGACCAAGAAAACTTCATAGAGAGGGATGGAGGTGAGAGAACAAGAGGTCACAGCTACAAACTAAAAGTGCTTAATAGTAAATCTGATCTGAAAAGTAAAAGATTTCCTACCAACTCGATTAGTGGGTGGAACAAATTGCCAGCCGAAGTAGTGTCTGCACCATCAGTGCATAGTTTCAAAGCACGGTATGACAAACATATCTTAGGAGGCGGGAATTAACGAGCATGCTCACTCCCGCAAATACAACTAGTGTAAGTACACACAGTCGAACCACCGACGAGACAACACCTCTGCACCCACGCTCCCGAAAATCAGCTGATCTAGCAAACTGTTTACAGCGCTAGTCAAATAAACTCACCTAAACTTGAGTACAGTTGGTCCTCCATTAACGCGGCCAATGTGTTCTGGTTACCGCCCATGTTAGCAAAATCCGCGTTACCGAACCCATATGTTTACATGTTAAAGGTACCTTGGTGTTCTGGGGATTTCCACAAAGTCCACTTTTCTCCATAGAACCTATGTTATAATAATTAAATCAATTATAAAGTTATTGACATGTGCAATGAGTTGATTTGCCCATTGCAACAACTCGCCCAATAACTACATAATGTAGGGTGTTTCTAGTCTTCACCCAAGGCACAACAACGATCATATCTACCTCTGGTAGGCATAAACACTTGGTAGGCCATTTTTTGCCAGATATATGAGCATCGGTAAATTACGAAAGTCGTAAGTAAATTTCGGCAACCGAGATAGCATAGCCATGGTGTCCACACAATGACAACACACACACTCACTCGACAGCCAAACAATAACATAAGTGTGTTTCGGTAATTATTCTCACCTCACACATTAACTACACAATGTGGAGCGTGCTAGTATTCACCCAATGCACGGGAACGATCATATCTACCTCCGGTATGCATAAAAACTTGGTTAGGCCATATATTTGAAGAGATATCTTACAGTTTCTTACAGTAGATCCTCTGGAAAAAGGCAAACTATGCCTGTGTATCCAGCTCAGTACCAGTACTTGCACTGCTGCGGTCGTTCACGGTGGTGGCGGCGGCGGTAGCAGACGCAACTTTTTTACTATACTTGTATTTTGTTTTTATAATCAAACTTCAAATCTTGTCTTCCCCATGCTTTATCAAGATTACTTTCAAACTCCCTTATTGATTCGGAATCGACTACATACTGGGGCAGTGCGTTCCACTCATTTACCACTCTATCACAAAATGAGTTCTTTGCCTTCTCAAGCCTATTTCTTTCTTTGTAAATTTTCTTAGAGTGTCCTCGCGTTCTTGTTCCCTCCCGCATCGAGAAGATACCTTCACACACATCCTCATCGTACTTTCCTGACACTATCTTAAAAGTCTCTATCATATCCCCTCTCTTTCTCCTATATGCCAGTGTCGGAAGCCCCAGTGTCCTCAACCTCGGCTCATAGCCCGCGTTCTTCAACGTTGGTACCAGCTTGCTAGCTCTCCTCTGCACTTTCTCCACTGCTTCTATATCCTTTACCATATATGGAGCCCACCACCTGGTTCGCCTATTCCAGGTGGGGCCTAACCAGCACTGTATAGAGATTCCTGAAGATTTCTTCGTCAAGTGACACAAATGTCCACCTTATCGCCCTACAATTCTATTGGCTTTGTTTATCTTTTCCGCTAAATGTTCTGAGAAATTTAACTTATTGTCTATCACTACTCCTATATCCTTTTCTGCATTCACTTCCTCCATCGCTTCATACATTCTGTATCCTACCTTGTCTATCTTGCTGGTCCCAATCCCCGCATGTACTTGCATTTTTTGGATGAAAAGGCATTAACCAATGCTCAGACCATCCCTTCATGGCCCTCAAATCTCCTTGAAGCAAACCCATATCTTCCTTACTCCTCACTCTTCTATACAGCTTAGTGTCATCCGCATACAGGTATACCTCACTTCCATTAGTTATAACTTCAGGTAAGTCATTGATAAATATAACGAACAGCAGTGGTCCCAACACAGATCCCTGAGGTACCCCACTTGTAATTTCCCTCCACCCCGAGCCTATTCCATTCACCAGTACCCTCTGTCTCTGATCTTTCAGGAAGGCTTCTATCCATTTCACACATTTCTCCCCTATATTATAGCTTCTAACTTTCTCTATTAACCTTATATGTGGGACCTTATCGAAGGCCTTCGTTAAAACGCAATATAACACGTCTATTACATCACCATCTTCTAGAATTTGCATCCAATCATCTACCACCTTAATTAGCTGTAGTACCGTCGACCTCCCAGGCAAGAATACGAACTGTCTCCCACTGAAAAGTTGGTTTGACTTCATATGATCCATTATTCCTTCTCTAATTACCGTTTCCATTAGTTTACACACAACACTTGTCAAACTGACTGGTCTATAATTCCCTGGGTCATTTCTCTTTCCCTTCTTAAATATAGCTGTTATGTTCGCCTCTCTCCAGTCCATCGGGATTTGTCCTGTATTAAACGATACCTCAAATAACATTTTCAATGGCTCTACTAACATCTCACCTCCTTCCTTTATGATTCTTGGGTGTATCCCATCCAGTCCCGGTGACTTACTTCTGTTCATTTTTTCTAATGCCCTTCTTATTCTAGCATGGGAAAACTCTATTAGTTCTAGTGCCGGTGCCTGTTTGATGGGAATAGTAGGCACTGCATCATCCGACTCCACTGTTAGTACCCCCCCAAAGTATTTCCCCAGAACCTCTGCTTTCTCCTTATCAGTCTCCACTCTACTCCCATCATTCAACCTACCAGCTCTGGGATCCCTACTCTTCTTGTTAACTTTTCCTGAATGTACTTCCAGAATATTTTTGGATTATCCTTCACATTTCTAGCTATCTCTCTCTCCCTCTCCTTCACCCCCCTCCTTGTTTCCCACCTTAATTTATTGTTTATTTGTCTGCGTTCCAGATCCACTTCTTTAGCTTCTATACTAGACCCTCTGTTCTTTTTTAACAATTTTAATCTTTCCCACAATCGTTTCTTTCTAATCAATGTCCAAAGTTTTCTTTTCATTGGCAAATTCTAGGTTTCGTTCTTTTCCTCAATTTTGTTTTATCCTTATATTCCCTTACTGGTACACTTTGGATACAGCATTCTCCAGTTTGACTCTAATTTTCCTCCACATTCCTTCAGCGTCTTCACCGTTCAAGTATTCCCCCCAGTCAATGTCCAAACACCGTCTCAGCAGCTCAAAATCTGTTCTATCATACATGTATATTTTTCTATGGCTTCTATTATCCCTCTCTGATTTAATGTTACAACTAAAGCTTATACAGGCATGGTCACTACGACCTATAGGGCTATCCACATTAACATGTTCCACTATATCCTCTTCATTGCTAAAAATCAAATAAAGTACCCTCCCCTGCGTCCCATCTCTATATCTTGTCATCTCTGTAATATGTTGCGTTAAAAAACAATCTCTCACTTTCTCTATAAACTTATTTTCCAGGCTACCCTGTCCCGCTGGAGTAGTACAATTTGCCCAGTTGATCCTTGGCAAATTGAAATCTCCAATTAAAATTTTATATTTGTTCTCTCTATTATCTATTTCCTCCATTGCTTTCAGTATCATCCTCTCCCCTGCTATTATTTGGGCTTCTATATATAGAGGCAATTAGAATTGATCCTCTTGCACATTTTACTTCAATACACAAATACTCACAATACTGCTGTCTCATATCCACCTCATTAACCTTGAGCTCTTTTCTTACATAAATAAACAGTCCTCTTCCGACCTCTGCTCTAATAGCATTTCTCTCATATAACTCAAAACCCTCCAAACTATATTCCATCAGTTCCCTTTCAATTCTAGCATTTTTTGGTCTTACTTCCTGTAGGGCTATGACATCAGGTTTTTCTCTTCATCCTGCAACCTACATATCAGTTCTCTTTTCTTGTCCTGGGTAAACACATCCACATTACTAAACATAATCCTTAATCCATCTACCATTCCTTCAGCAATTACACCATCCCGCTCCTCCAGTCCGTACCCTACTCCCCCGTTAGCACTACTGGGTCTGCCTCTTTGTCTACTGTCTCTTCCTGTGACACCTCCACCCCGTTCTCCTCCGCGTCACAACTCCCATCACATTCTCTTCCCTCCCTGATCTCCCCCTCCCTTCTACTCTTATAAACCACTTCCTCACTTTTCCGTCCCTCACTCTCCAGTAAAAATGTCTCTTATCCTCCTCACCCAACTTTCCATTATTTTCCTCAGCCTTTTCTTGTAATTCATTCATTTTTTTCCTTTGTTCTATACTCAAATCCTTCTTTAGTCTTATGTGGTTTCAGTTTTTCATTTGTATTTAGCCTCCAACTAAAATTTGTCACAGTCTCTGCCACTGCCTTAGTTTTAAACTGTACCTTGTAGGTCTCATCTCTACCCTTTTATATCTACCTATCCTACTCACCTCCTCCACCTTCCCTTCCCATCCATATTCGTCCTCATCCACCACTTTCAGGACCTCCTTCACTGTCTCCATATCCCTAACTTTTCTCACTCCATTATCAGTCATATGAGTCTCTATATCTCCATACAAGATTACACCCCTATCCCGGTCCAAGGCCTCCCTCGTGACACTCTCCGTGTTCTTCATGACCCCTACAACTGCACTCTCAAAACTTTTTTTGGTCATATTCAAATCTTCCTCTTGCTCTTGCATAATATCCTCCAAACCCTTGGCTTTTTGTTTTCCTACCACCGTCCATTCAGTCGACTGCTTTACTTCCGTGAAACGGCCTTCGTATTCCTTCAGCTGCTCCTTCCATGCCATATTCTCTGCTCCCAGTTCATCTACCCTTTTCAATACCATCTCTAGGCTCTCATTAACTGCCAAAATAGGCCTGCATTCACTTCCTTCGCTAGGCCGATTCCCTTCCCCACCTGTCGCACCACACATTACACGCAGTGCCTTAACTTTCTCACCAATATCCCCCTTCCATTTCTCCGTATCACTCATCCACTTTTCCAAATCCTTCACAACAATACTAACCTCTTCTAACTTCTTATCTGTGCTCTTAAATCCCCGAAAACGTTGTAACCTTCCTTCCGCCTCCGTCATACCCGAAATTCCTCCGCCATGTTGTTTACAAACTAAAAAACTCACAACACTACCGCTGTCCCGTCACTACACACTCTTATTACACTATATATCACCCCTCCACCACACCAATATATCCTCCAAACACTTCACTAAATCCTTCCTCTTCTTGCTAGCCCCGTATGCACTCGATATTCCGTGAATTAATTGTCCATTCCCATAACATATGTTGGAGCTCAAAACTTGCGTCCGCCTTCCGCCATCGTGCGCCGCAATTGATATGAGCTACGAAAGTCGGGAGCAAAGGTTCGGAGCCCAGCTGGACCCCGCGCCAGTCTAAGTATTGAACCGCGTTAGTACCATTTTGGATATTTGAGGTGTACCGCGTGCCACCAAATCCGCGTTTCTAAAATTCGCGTTACCGGAGGACCAACTGTATAAGGATATTTTGTGTTGTCCTGTATTATAATGCAGTATTAAAATAATTTGAGATTAAAATCAAGTGAGGATATTTCGAGTGATAAGAATAATTCAACCGATAGTGAATGCGAGTGGATGTAAACAAATATGGCTGACTTTGATGGATTTGAAGTCGGTGAGAGCGGGGGCATTCTAGAGAAAATTGTACGTGAGCTGAAGGAGATTAAAAGGTGGAAGGAGGATATGCAGGAGTGGAAGGTGAGTGTTAGTTCCCCGATTGAGGCTCTATGTCAATATGTGGTGCTCAGTCTGCGGACATCGAGCCTGGACAAGATTTGAGTCAGGCTAGCCTAAAAGAAATTCAAACACATATGGGGCTACTCCGGGACGAAAATGAAGCTTTAAGATTACAACTTGAAGAATACAAAGGGCAAACCAAGGAAATGAAAACACATGTTGAGGAGATTAAGGAGAAACACAATAAATGGGTTAATGACGAAGGAGGCAGAGTGAAAGAAGTGGCAATTAAGGAAATCATGGAAATCATGGAGGAACAAAAGAAACCATCAGAAAGTGAAAAGAAAGATCTAGAATGAGTGGTAGTAAAAGCTATGAGGCGAAACGAACAGGTCCTGCGTGAAACAATAGATAGAAATAAGTGTATTATTGTATTTGGGGATATAGAGGAGCACATTATTGAGAGGAAAGCTAGGGATAAGGAAAAAATTAACAAGGTAAAAACATTAATCAAGCATGTCGATGAAGAAGGAAACAACTGAAGAGATGATATTGAAGAAGTTAGGAGAATGGGTAAATATAGCAAGGGAAACACAAGGCCAATGAGAGGTCTAGGGTAACAGTGAATGCAATAATGAACGTAAAATGGAGACTTAACTTGACCAGCAAGTTTAAGAAAATCACAATTAGAAAAGACATGAGTCTTGAGGATCGAAACATAAGAACGCAATTGCAATCCGAGGCAAATGAACAAGAATGGAGAAAGGACGCAAGAAGACGAAAAGAAGTTTTTCTGGAGAGTGTGGGAGGGAAAATTCAAGAAATGGTATATAAAGCGAAGGGACGAAGTAGGGAGGGAAAGGGAGATGGTGAGGGTGGCGGAGGAGAAGGCAGAGAAAGGGGAGGTGGAAAGAGAAACAGTCCAAGTGGAGGCAAAGGGAGGGGAGGTGGAAACTGAGCGAGAAACAGTCCAGGTGGAGACAAGAGAAGAGGAGACAAGCTAGGAAATAAATTGGGAGGGGTACGTACAAAAAAGAAAGGAACGGGCAGGGACGAGAAAAATAGGGAAAATACTGGTAACGCTAAGTTCATGTAGACAAATAGTGATGGGTTAATCTCCAAAAAGGTTGATTTTGACGAATATGTAAAGAGAGAGAGGCCCGGGGTAGTATGTTTGACTGAAACTAAGCTTAACCAGGAGGTAGACAAGAATATAATTAGTTGTGCGGGATACAGTACATGGAGAAGAGACAGGTTAGGAAAGCCAGGAGGAGGAGTGTTGATCATGGTAGATAATAAAATTACTGCTAAAGAATTAAAACTTGGTGATAGCATTGCTGAAGTGGTAGCAGTTGAAATTGAGGATAGATAGGTCAAAATTAGACATTGTATAATGTATTACCTCCTAAGACTAATCTTGGAGCAACGATGAATATAATGAATTAATTTTGGAAACCTTGCGAAGGTTAGAATTATTTGTAAAAGGAAAAATAGGCTTATTCTTGCAGGGGACTTAATTGCGGGGAGGTAGATTGGGAATGTTTGGATGCGGGTTCAAATGAAAATACTTGGGGTAGCAAATTTCTTGAACTAACAATGGGGTATTACTAACACAACACGTTACTGGAAAATACAAAGATTTTAGAGGAAGGTGCTGAACTCATACAAGACTTGATTAATATTACACCAAGGACCCCCAAGACGACAATAAGAAGAACCTAACATATGTGAGTGAGTCCCATGGGAAAAAGTGATTCATGCTGCAGATTGAATTTGCATTGGGACAGTGGACTTTTCTGGAAGGCAGAGAGGAGGAACATAGGGAATATAGACTACATTAAGTAGTAAGGCGGATTATGAATCCGAAATATAGATGGGGTCATTTTGATCAAGAACACGAACTAGAAATTCAGGTAAAACTACTACCATTTTACTAGATATTTTACAGGGAGGGGGTTCAGATAATATGTATGTTCCAACATTTAACCTTCAAGATCGTGGCCGGACCGGACTTTAAGTCCCGCCTCCATCCAATGTGCAGGCAGTTAGAAGCATGATTAAGGCTTTAAAGGGTTCAAAATAGAGTGCAAATTGCCGTGAGCCGAGGACAGACAGCCTACTCCCAGGGCTTCATTTGCGCAAGTTAGAAAAAAAAATAAGGCTTTGACGCCGGGTTAAAATAGAGGGCCAATGGCCAGGGAGCACAGGGGCAGACAGCCGACTCCCAGGGCTTACCGCCCGCCAATTAACTAGGTTCCCCCTGTGTTAAGAGAGGCCGGCTGACAGTCGCGAGCCCGCAGTCGGGACATCGCGGAGGAGCATATCTGGGAAAATATACGCTAAAACCCCACTTTACTGGTCCACCACTGATGAGAGACCAACGAGTTCACGTAGCGTAGCTCGTTCTGGGTCTCAATTTGAGTTTTACGCTTTTAGCGCCTAGTCTTTTCTTCGAATAAATTTCTTTTCATGCACATCGATACTTGATTTATCATTCAGGAGGGCCGACTTGCCAAAATAGCCCCAAAACCCCCCCCCCCCTATAGACAAGGTTTCGGGATAGAAAGCTGGCTAAGGAGAAAGAGTGGTTTAACATGCTGACTGTCACATTGCCCAGAACAAAAAGGAATCTGCTCTGCATGGAATAAAGTGAGAAGGAGACACACTGAAGGAAAAAATGGAATGAGTATGCATAAGAGATGCTCGAAACAACTATTTTTCAAGACTATAAGAGAGGAGAAAAAGAACTTTGAAAAAGATATATCTAAGACACCTGTAATAAAGAACCCAAACTGTTCTATAGGTTTATATCAAACAACGGCCCCCAAAACAAAAAATAAAGGAAAAAATTAACAAAGCTTAGGGTAGAGGGTCAATTATATGGAGACACAGTGGGTATGTGCGAAATGATGAATGATACATTTAACATCCGTGGGTGTTTGTGGACCGGAGGATGACTATGTAGAACCTGTGGTGGGAAATTGAACAAGATACCAGGGACTATAGTCGATTAGAAGTCAAACCGGATGAAAACGAAATTGCTTGTTGGAAGGAATTGGACGGTGAGAAATCTATGGGCCCAGATAACATTTGCTGGATGGGTTTTTAAGAGAATGTTCTATGGGCCCAGATAACGACATGGTGGATGGGGTATTAAGCGAACTGTTCTGAATACAACTATGAGACCTATTTTTATATTGTTCCAAACACTACATTGTTTAAAACAAGGGGGAACTTCCCTTAGAATGGAAACAACCGCAATATAACTCCAATACATAAAAGTGGAAATGAAGAATGGACCCGCTAAATTCATCGACCGGTTATCCTTAAACGATTGTTATATGCAAGCTTTGTGAAAAGATTATTAGAAAAAGACTGGGTGGGTAGGTTGGAGGAGAGGGAAAATAATTTTCAAAGCAAAGCAGTTCGCCGGTTCAGAAAAGGTTATTGCGTGTACGCACAAATTTGTTGAGTTACTATGATAGGGTAATTGAAATCTGTACAAGGGAGGGAGGGTGGGTAGATTGTATTTACTTAGATTTCAAGAAGGCATTTGATAAGGGGTGCCTCATAAGAGATTGTTTGTGGAAGCTCAGGATTGTGGGGCGGGTTGGAGGGAGTATTATTATGAAAGGTGGATGGAAAACTATTTAATTGTGAGGGAAATGCGAACAGTAATACAACGGAAAGTGATCCTCGGTGGAAAAAAGGGTAAAAAGACGGAGTGCCTCAAGGATCGGTGTTGGCCCCAATCATGTTTTTTAGTTTTCTATCAACGACCTTCAAATGCGGAATAGGCTCCATATATATCTACTGTTTTCTGCATGATGCAAGAATTACATGAAGCATATTACAAGTAAGAGTCAGTTGTGAAGAATTACAGAGAGGACCTAGATAAGTTAATATGAGTGGAGTCAAACTTGTAAAATGGAATTCAACACGGGAGTAAGTGTCCAGGTTCTTTGAGGATGGTAAAAAGTACAATATAGACCTTCTTGGGGATAATCAAATAGGATGAAAGATTAGTAAAGCTGTGAAAGCAAAAGGACCTAGGGGGTAGTATGTGGCAGACAGCTTTGTCACCTGAACAGCATTTGACTAAAATAACTGGTGAAACCTATGTCAGTGTTGACTCAACATGAGAATAGCTCTGATATTATTTAGATGAAGAGATGTTAGCAAAAATACATAGGGACAATAATACGACCCACGCTGGAGTATGCAGCAGTGGTTGTGGTCCTCACACACCTTATAAAAACATATAAAAGACTGGAAAGAGTTTCAGAGAGTTGCCACTAAGATGATAGCTAGCCTTAGAGACCTGCACTTATGAGGAGAGATTGGAGAGGCTAAAGCTGCCAACGCTGAGAGGAGAGGAGAGAGAGAGGTGACATGATCATGATGTTTAAGTGTTGTGAAAGGTTTGGAGAAGATCGACAAGGGAGATTTGTGTGGTGAGGGACGAGGGAAGAACCAGGGCGTCATGAATGTAAGTTGAGGAAAGTTGTATGTAAGTCTGATGTAAGAAAGTTCAGCTTCCCGATATAGAAGCATTTGATTTGTTGGGAATAATTGGATGGGGAGGTGGTAGGGAGCATGAACTATTCCAAACTTTTAAAGCAAAATTGGATAACTGTTAGAGAGAGAGCAGAGCGAGACAGGACAGCACGAGC
>CM064480.1:21366083-21646167 GCA_032716605.1 Paralithodes platypus | reverse complement strand
ATCTTAGGAGGCGGGAATTAACGAGCATGCTCACTCCCGCAAATACAACTAGTGTAAGTACAACTAGTGTAAGTACACACAGTCGAACCACCGACGAGACAACACCTCTGCACCCACGCTCCCGAAAATCAGCTGATCTAGCAAACTGTTTACAGCGCTAGTCAAATAAACTCACCTAAACTTGAGTACAGTTGGTCCTCCATTAACGCGGCCAATGTGTTCTGGTTACCGCCCATGTTAGCAAAATCCGCGTTACCGAACCCATATGTTTACATGTTAAAGGTACCTTGGTGTTCTGGGGATTTCCACAAAGTCCACTTTTTCTCCATAGAAGCCTATGTTATAATAATTAAATCAATTATAAAGGTTATTTGACATGTGCAATGAGTTGATTTGCCCATTGCAACAACTCGCACAATAACTACATAATGTAGGGTGTTCTAGTCTTCACCCAAGGCACAACAACGATCATATCTACCTCTGGTAGGCATAAACACTTGGTTAGGCCATTTATTTGCAGATATATGAGCATCGGTAAATTACGAAAGTCGTAAGTAAAGATTCGGCAACCGAGATAGCATAGCCATGGTGTCCACACAATGACAACACACACACTCACTCGACAGCCAAACAATAACATAAGTGTGTTTCGGTAATTATTCTCACCTCACACATTAACTACACAATGTGGAGCGTGCTAGTATTCACTCAATGCACGGGAACGATCATATCTACCTCCGGTATGCATAAAAACTTGGTTAGGCCATATATTTGAAGAGATATCTTACAGTTTCTTACAGTAGATCCTCTGGAAAAAGGCAAACTATGCCTGTGTATCCAGCTCAGTACCAGTACTTGCACTGCTGCGGTCGTTCACGGTGTTGGCGGCGGCGGGAGCAGACGCAACATTTTTACTATACTGTATTTTTGTTTTATAATCAAACTTCAAATCTTGTCTTCCCCATGCTTTATCAAGATTACTTTCAAACTCCCTTATTGATTCGGAATCGACTACATACTGGGGCAGTGCGTTCCACTCATTTACCACTCTTATCACAAAATGAGTTCTTTGCCTTCTCAAGCCTATTTCTTTCTTTGTAAATTTTCTTAGAGTGTCCTCGCGTTCTTGTTCCCTCCCGCATCGAGAAGATACCTTCACACACATCCTCATCGTACTTTCCTGACACTATCTTAAAAGTCTCTATCATATCCCCTCTCTTTCTCCTATATGCCAGTGTCGGAAGCCCCAGTGTCCTCAACCTCGGCTCATAGCCCGCGTTCTTCAACGTTGGTACCAGCTTGCTAGCTCTCCTCTGCACTTTCTCCACTGCTTCTATATCCTTTACCATATATGGAGCCCACACCTGGTTCGCATATTCCAGGTGCGGCCTAACCAGCACTGTATAGAGATTCCTGAAGATTTCTTCGTCAAGTGACACAAATGTCCTCCTTATCAGCCCTACAATTCTATTGGCTTTGTTTATCTTTCCGCTAAATGTTCTGAGAAATTTAACTTATTGTCTATCACTACTCCTATATCCTTTTCTGCATTCACTTCCTCCATCGCTTCATACATTCTGTATCCTACCTTGTCTATCTTGCTGGTCCCAATCCGCATGTACTTGCATTTTTTTGGATGAAAAGGCATTAACCAATGCTCAGACCATCCCTTCATGCCCTCCAAATCTCCTTGAAGCAAACCCATATCTTCCTTACTCCTCACTCTTCTATACAGCTTAGTGTCATCCGCATACAGGTATACCTCACTTCCATTAGTTATAACTTCAGGTAAGTCATTGATAAATATAACGAACAGCAGTGGTCCCAACACAGATCCCTGAGGTACCCCACTTGTAATTTCCCTCCACCCCGAGCCTATTCCATTCACCAGTACCCTCTGTCTCTGATCTTTCAGGAAGGCTTCTATCCATTTCACACATTTCTCCCCTATATTATAGCTTCTAACTTTCTCTATTAACCTTATATGTGGGACCTTATCGAAGGCCTTCATAAAATCGCAATATACCACGTCTATTACATCACCATCTTCTAGAATTTGCATCCAATCATCTACCACCTTAATTAGCTGTAGTACCGTCGACCTCCCAGGCAAGAATACGAACTGTCTCCCACTGAAAAGTTGGTTTGACTTCATATGATCCATTATTCCTTCTCTAATTACCGTTTCCATTAGTTTACACACAACACTTGTCAAACTGACTGGTCTATAATTCCCTGGGTCATTTCTCTTTCCCTTCTTAAATATAGCTGTTATGTTCGCCTCTCTCCAGTCCATCGGGATTTGTCCTGTATTAAACGATACCTCAAATAACATTTTCAATGGCTCTACTAACATCTCCCCTCCTTCCTTTATGATTCTTGGGTGTATCCCATCCAGTCCCGGTGACTTACTTCTGTTCATTTTTTCTATAGCCCTTCTTATTCTAGCATGGGAAAACTCTATTAGTTCTAGTGCCGGTGCCTGTTTGATGGGAATAGTAGGCACTGCATCATCCGACTCCACTGTTAGTACCCCCCCAAAGTATTTCCCCAGAACCTCTGCTTTCTCCTTATCAGTCTCCACTCTACTCCCATCATTCAACCTACCAGCTCTGGGATCCCTACTCTTCTTGTTAACTTTTCCTGAATGTACTTCCAGAATATTTTTGGATTATCCTTCACATTTCTAGCTATCTCTCTCTCCCTCTCCTTCACCCCCCTCCTTGTTTCCCACCTTATATTATTGTTTATTTGTCTGCGTTCCAGATCCATTTCTTTAGCTTCTATACTAGACCCCCTGTTCTTTTTTAACAATTTTAATCTTTCCCACAATCGTTTCTTTCTTCTAATCAATATCCAAAGCTTTCTTTTCATTGGCAATTCTAGGTTCGTTCTTTTCCTCAATTTTGTTTTATCCTTATATTCCCTTACTGGTACACTTTGGATACAGCATTCTCCAGTTTGACTCTAATTTTCCTCCACATTCCTTCAGCGTCTTCACCGTTCAAGTATTCCCCCCAGTCAATGTCCAAACACCGTCTCAGCAGCTCAAAATCTGTTCTATCATACATGTATATTTTTCTATTGCTTCTATTATCCCTCTCTGATTTAATGTTACAACTAAAGCTTATACAGGCATGGTCACTACGACCTATAGGGCTATCCACATTAACATGTTCCACTATATCCTCTTCATTGCTAAAAATCAAATAAAGTACACTCCCCTGCGTCCCATCTCTATATCTTGTCATCTCTGTAATATGTTGCGTTAAAAAACAATCTCTCACTTTCTCTATAAACTTATTTTCCAGGCTACCCTGTCCCGCTGGAGTAGTACAATTTGCCCAGTTGATCCTTGGCAAATTGAAATCTCCAATTAAAATTTTATATTTGTTCTCTCTATTATCTATTTCCTCCATTGCTTTCAGTATCATCCTCTCCCCTGCTATTATTTGGGCTTCTATATATAGAGGCAATTAGAATTGATCCTCTTGCACATTTTACTTCAATACACAAATACTCACAATACTGCTGTCTCATATCCACCTCATTAACCTTGAGCTCTTTTCTTACATAAATAAACAGTCCTCTTCCGACCTCTGCTCTAATAGCATTTCTCTCATATAACTCAAAACCCTCCAAACTATATTCCATCAGTTCCCTTTCAATTCTAGCATTTTTTGGTCTTACTTCCTGTAGGGCTATGACATCAGGTTTTTCCTCTTCATCCTGCAACCTACATATCAGTTCTCTTTTCTTGTCCTGGGTAAACACATCCACATTACTAAACATAATCCTTAATCCATCTACCATTCCTTCAGCAATTACACCATCCCGCTCCTCCAGTCCGTACCCTACTCCCCCGTTAGCACTACTGGGTCTGCCTCTTTGTCTCCTGTCTCTCCCTGTGACACCTCCACCCCGTTCTCCTCCTCCGTCACAACTCCCATCACATTCTCTTCCCTCCCTGATCTCCCCCTCCCTTCTACTCTTATAAACCACTTCCTCACTTTTCCGTCCCTCACTCTCCAGTAAAAATGTCTCTTATCCTCCTCACCCAACTTTCCATTATTTTCATCAGCCTTTTCTTGTAATTCATTCATTTTTTTCCTTTGTTCTATACTCAAATCCTTCTTTAGTCTTATGTGTTTCAGTTTTTCATTTGTATTTAGCCTCCAACTAAAATTTGTCACAGTCTCTGCCACTGCCCTAGTTTTAAACTGTACCCTTGTAGGTCTCATCTCTCCCCTTTTATATCTACCTATCCTACTCACCTCCTCCACCTTCCCTTCCCATCCATATTCGTCCTCATCCACCCCTTTCATGACCTCCTTCACTGTCTCCATATCCCTCACTTTTCTCACTCCATTATCATTCATATGAGTCTCTATATCTCCATACAAGATTACACCCCTATCCCTGTCCATGGCCTCCCTCACGACACTCTCCTTGTTCTTCATGACCCCTACAACTGCACTCTCAAAACTTTTTTTGGTCATATTCATTTCTTCCTTTTGCTCTTTCATAATATCCTCCAAATCCTTGACTTTTTGTTTACCTACCACCGTCCATGCAGTTGACTCCTTTACTTCCGTGAAACGGCCTTCGTATTCCTTCAGCTGCTCCTTCAATGCCATATTCTCTGCTCCCAGTTCATCTACCCTTTTCAATACCATCTCTAGGCTCTCATTAACTGCCAAAATAGGCCTGCATTCACTTCCTTCGCTAGGCCTATTCCCTTCCCCACCTGTCGCACCACACATTACACACAGTGCCTTAACTTTCTCACCAATATCCCCCTTCCATTTCTCCGTATCACTCATCCACTTTTCCAAATCCTTCACAACAATACTAACCTCTTCTAACTTCTTATCTGTGCTCTTAAATCCCCGAAAACGTTGTAACCTTCCTTCCGCCTCCGTCATACCCGAAATTCCCTCCGCCATGTTTGTTTACAAACTCAACAACTCACAACACTACCGCTGTCCCGTCACTACACACTCTTATTACACTATATATCACCCCTCCACCACACCAATATATCCTCCAAACACTTCACTAAATCCTTCCTCTTCTTGCTAGCCCCGTATGCACTCGATATTCCGTGAATTAATTGTCCATTCCCATAACATATGTTGGAGCCTCAAAACTTGCGTCCGCCTTCCGCCATCGTGCGCCGCAATTGATATGAGCTACGAAAGTCGGGAGCAAAGGTTCGGAGCCCAGCTGGACCCCGCACCAGTCTAAGTATTGACCGCGTTAGTAACATTTTGGATATTTGAGGTGTACCGCGTGCCACCAAATCCGCGTTTCTAAAATTCGCGTTACCGGAGGACCAACTGTATAAGGATATTTTGTGTTGTCCTGTATTATAATGCAGTATTAAAATAATTTGAGATTAAAATCAAGTGAGGATATTTCGAGTGATAAGAATAATTCAAGCGATAGTGAATGCGAGTGGATGTAAACAAATATGGCTGACTTTGATGGATTTGAAGTCGGTGAGAGCGGGGGCATTCTAGAGAAAATTGTACGTGAGCTGAAGGAGATTAAAAGGTGGAAGGAGGATATGCAGGAGTGGAAGGTGAGTGTTAGTTCACAGATTGAGGCTCTATGTTCAATATGTGGTGCTCAGGCTGCGGACATCGAGCCTGGACAAGATTTGAGTCAGGCTAGCCTAAAAGAAATTCAAACACATATGGGGCTACTCCGGGACGAAAATGAAGCTTTAAGATTACAACTTGAAGAATACAAAGGGCAAACCAAGGAAATGAAAACACATGTTGAGGAGATTAAGGAGAAACACAATAAATGGGTTAATGACGAAGGAGGAAGAGTGAAAGAAGTGGCAATGAAGGAAATCATGGAGGAACAAAAGAAACAATCAGAAAGGGAAAAGAAAGATCTAGAATCAGTGCTAGTTAAAGCTATGAGGAGAAACGAACAGGTCCTGCGTGAAACAATAGATAGAAATAAGTGTATTATTGTATTTGGGGATATAGAGGAGCACATTATTGAGAGGAAAGCTAGGGATAAGGAAGAAATTAACAAGGTAAAAACATTAATCAAGCATGTCGATGAAGAAGGAAACAACTGGAGAGATGATATTGAAGAAGTTAGGAGAATGGGTAAATATAGCAAGGGAAACACAAGGCCAATGAGAGGTCTAGGGTAACAGTGAATGCAATAATGAACGTAACATGGAGACTTAACTTGACCAGCAAGTTTAAGAAAATCACAATTAGAAAAGACATGAGTATTGAGGATCGAAACATAAGAAAGGAATTGCAAACCGAGGCAAATGAAAAGAATGGAGAAAGGACGACAGAAGACGAAAAGAAGTTTTTCTGGAGAGTGTGGGAGGGAAAATTCAAGAAATGGTATATAAAGCGAAGGGACGAAGTAGGGAGGGAAAGGGAGATGGTGAGGGTGGCGGAGGAGAAGGCAGAGAAAGGGGAGGTGGAAAGAGAAACAGTCCAAGTGGAGGCAAAGGGAGGGGAGGTGGAAACTGAGCGAGAAACAGTCCAGGTGGAGACAAGAGAAGAGGAGACAAGCTAGGAAATAAATTGGGAGGGGTACGTACAAAAAAGAAAGGAACG
Source organism: Paralithodes platypus (assembly GCA_032716605.1). Classification (NCBI taxonomy): domain Eukaryota; kingdom Metazoa; phylum Arthropoda; class Malacostraca; order Decapoda; family Lithodidae; genus Paralithodes; species Paralithodes platypus. Next base: position 21,639,568 of record CM064480.1, on the reverse strand, counting down.
GGCAGGGACGAGAAAAATAGGGAAAATACTGGTAACGCTAAGTTCATGTATACAAATATTGATGGGTTAATCTCCAAAAAGGTTGAGTTTGACGAATATGTAAAGAGAGAGAGGCCCGGGGTAGTATGTTTGACTGAAACTAAGCTTAACCAGGAGGTAGACACGAATATAATTAGTTGTGCGGGATACAGTACATGGAGAAGAGACAGGTTAGGAAAGCCAGGAGGAGGAGTGTTGATCATGGTAGATAATAAAATTACTGCTAAAGAATTAAAACTTGGTGATAGCATTGCTGAAGTGGTAGCAGTTGAAATTGAGGATAATGATAGGTCAAAATTAGACATTGTATCAATGTATTTACCTCCTAAGACTAAATCTTGGAGCAACGATGAATATAATGAATTAATTTTGGAAACCTTGCGAAGGTTAGAAATTATTTGTAAAAGGAAAAATAGGCTTATTCTTGCAGGGGACTTTAATTGCGGGGAGGTAGATTGGGAATGTTTGGATGCGGGTTCAAATGAAAATACTTGGGGTAGCAAATTTCTTGAACTAACAATGGGGTATCTACTAACACAACACGTTACGGAAAATACAAGATTTAGAGGAGGTGATGAACCATCAAGACTTGATTTAATATTCACCAAAGACCCCCAAGAAATAAAGAACCTAACATATTTGAGTCCCATGGGAAAAAGTGATCATGCTGAGATTGAATTTGAATTGACAGTGGAATTTCTGGAAGGCAGAGAGGAGGAACATAGGGAATATAGACTAAATTATAGTAAGGCGGATTATGAATCCGAATATAGATTGGTCATTTATTGAGCAAGAACAGAATATTCAGGTAAAATACACCATGTTACTAGATATTTACAGGGAGGGGGTAGATAAATATGTACCAACATTTAACCCTTAAAGATCGGGGCCGGACTTAAGTCCGCCTCCAATGTGCAGCAAGTTAGAAGCATTATTAAGGCTTTTAAAGGGTTAAAATAGAGTGCAAATGGCCGGGAGCACAGCGGGCCAGACAGCCGACTCCCAGGGCTTACCGCCGCCCATTAACTCATGTTCCCTGTGTTCTCGAGAGGCCGGCAGTGTAGCCAGTAGTGAGCATAGCTGGGAAAAATATGCCGCTATACGCTAAACTCCCATGTTACTGCTACCACTGTATGAGAACCACGAGTGCTACGTAGCTCGTTCTGGTCTCATTTTGAAGCTTTTAGCGCCTAGTTTTTTCTGAATAAATTTCTTTTCATGCAGATACTTGATTTATCATTCAGGAGGGCCTGAATATGCCCAAATAAGCCCAAAACCCCCCACTAGACAAGGGTTAAGGATAGAAAGCTGGCTAAGGAGAAAGAGTGGTTTAACATGCGATGTCACATTGCCCAGAACAAAAAGGACTCTGCATGGAATAAAGTGAGAAGGAGACACTGAGGAAAAATGGAATGAGTATAAGAATGCTCGAAACAACTATGTCAAGACTATAAGAGAGGAGAAAAAGAACTTTGAAAAAGATATAGTAAACACCTGTAATAAAGAACCCAAACTGTCTATAGTTATATCAACGGCAAAACAAAAATAAAGGACAAAATAACAAAGCTTAGGGTAGAGGGTCAATTATATGAAGACACAGTGGGTATGTGCGAAATTATGAATGATACATTAACATCCGTGTTTGTGGACGGAGATGACTATGTAGAACCTGTGGTGGAATTGAACAAGATACAGGGACTAGAGTCGATAGAAGTCAACCAGGATGAACTAAATTCATTGTTGGAAGAATTGGACGTGAGAAAATCTATGGGCCCAGATAACATTGCTGGATGGGTTTTAAGAGAATGTTCTATGGGCCCAGATAACATTGCTGGATGGGTATTAAGAGAATGTTCTGAACAACTAGTGAGACCTATTTTTAATATTGTTCAACACTCATTAAACAAGGGGGAACTTCCCTTAGAATGGAAACAAGCAAATATAACTCCAATATATAAAAGTGGAAATGAAGAAGACCCGCTAAATTATCGACCGGTATCCTTAACGAGTGTTATATGCAAGCTTTGTGAAAAGATTATTAGAAAAAGATGGGTGGGTATGTTGGAGGAGAGGGAAATAATTTCAAGCAAGCAGTTCGGGTTCAGAAAAGGTTATTCGTGTACCACAAATTTGTTGAGTTACTATGATAGGGTAATTGACATTGTACAAGGGAGGGAGGGGTGGGTAGATTGTATTTACTTAGATTTCAAGAAGGCATTTGATAAGGTGCCTCATAAGAGATTGTTGTGGAAGCTCAGGACTGTGGGGCGGGTTGAGGGAGTATTATTAAAGTGGATGGAAAACTATTTAATTGGGAGGGAAATGCGAACAGTAATAAAAGGAAAGTTCTCCTCGTGGAAAAGGGTAAAAAGCGGAGTGCCTCAAGGATCGGTGTTGGCCCCAATCATGTTTTTAGTTTTCATCAACGACCTTCAAATGGGAATAGGCTCATATATATCTGTTTGCTGATGATGCAAAATTAATGAAGCATATTACAAGTAAGAGTAGTTGTGAAGAATTACAGAGAGACCTAGATAAGTTATATGAGTGGAGTCAAACTTGGAAAATGGAATTCAACACGAGTAAGTGTCAGGTTCTTGAGATGGGAAAAAGTAAATATAGACCTTCTTGGGGATATAAAATAGGATGAAATAATTAGTAAAGCTGTGAAAGCAAAAGACCTAGGGGTAGTTGTGGCAGACAGCTTGTCACCTGAACAGCATATAAATAAAATAACTGGTGAAACCTATGCAGTGTTGACTAACATGAGAATAGCTCTGAATTATTTAGATGAAGAGATGTTAGCAAAAATAATAGGGACAATAATACGACCAAGCCTGGAGTATGCAGCAGTGGTGTGGTCTCCACACCTTATAAAAACATAATAAAAACTGGAAAGAGTTCAGAGAGTTGCCACTAAGATGATAGCTAGCCTTAGAGACCTGCCATATGAGGAGAGATTGGAGAGGCTAAAGCTGCCAACGCTGAGGGAGAGGAGAGAGAGAGGTGACATGATCATGATGTTTAAGTGTGTGAAAGGTTTTGAGAAGATCGACAAGGGAGATTTTGTGGTGAGGGACGAGGGAAGAACCAGGGGTCATGAATGTAAGTTGAGGAAAGTTGTATGTAAGTCTGATGTAAGAAAGTTCAGCTTCCCGTATAGAAGCATTGATTGTTGGAATAAGTTGGATGGGGAGGTGGTGGGAGCAGGAAATATCCAAACTTTTAAAGCAAAATTGGATAAATGTAGAGAGAGAGACAGGACAACACGAGCTTAGGCTCAAATCCTGTATACTACAATAAGGTGAGTACAATTAGGTGAGTACACACACACACATAACCACATGTACGCTTCCTTTTCAGTCCCAATATCCTTAAGTGTCCGTGCGCTGAGACTTGACCGATTTATTGTGTAACAACCGCCTTCCTACACCCTTCAACAACTTCAAAATGCCTAGGAAGAATAAACTGGTGAAGGCACTACTGCGATCGGGAAATCTATGGGTATATCCGGAGACGGGGACGGGGCCAGTGACAGTGACGGGGCCGGGGAAGCCTACGCCTAGGCTATATGAACTCGCCTGTCGCGGGGGTCTGCCTCGGAGCCTCCACTATTCTCACCTACTTATAGCATTTATTTTTAATGTAAGGCATGACTTGTTTATGTTTCTATTACTGTGTATGCTTGGTTGTCCAATTAGTATTGATTTTTATCAAAAATTACCGTCAAATGTGGGTGGAAAAGTGGGCTGATGCCCATATGTATTTTTCTCCATAAGTTATGTTATCCCCAATGCGCGAATTCCCAATACCCGTCGTGTAATGCCGCCCATATAGGCACGGATTGGGGAAACTGACTGTATAACCGTAATCCTGACTTTGATTCAATTCTAAGGAAGGCTGTGTTCCTTATGGCTTTGGCCACCGGTAACCGAGTATCTGAGCTGGCGGCGATGAGCAAAGTACCTAATTGCCTAAGGTTTGGACGACGCAATATAAATATGCAAATTGCGCTGTCACCTACTTTTATAGCGAAGAATGAGCATATTGATCATGTTTTTTCTGATTTTACGATCCCGGCGCTAAAGCGTGGAGATACAAACCATTTATTACGTCCAGTACAAGCTCTTATTATGTTCTTGAGAGTGTCCCAGCCGGAGCAGCAGGGAGCTCTCTGGTTGAATAGTAAGGGTAAGCGCATCATGAAGAGACGGTTAGCAGCTTTACTAGTAGAGGTTATTAGAACAAGTAACCCCGGTATAGTGGGAAGAGCCCACGATATCAGAAAGTGGGCAGTATCATTGAGATTCAAGCAAAATTTCTCAGTAGAAGATATTGCTAATACACGCCTCTGGGCGTCTAACCATACATTCCTGACGCGTTACCTGTCTGTAGCCTTGGATAGACCGAAGCTCAGCTGCGTTGCATTACGTCAACGGGTCTAAATTGGTCTTGGCGCTGATAGTTTATTTGTTTTGGTGAAAAAAGGGGGGGGGGGGGGGGGGCTGGAAAGCTAAGACCTTCTGACTCTCCGCCGGATATGTGATAAGTATACGAGTTGTGATACTTAATATTATTGAACTGGTTATACAGTTCCAATTTTATTTTATTTTAAGTGAATATATCAATAGTTGCAACTATAGATTATATGCAATAAGTTGTACAACATTATAAAGTAGTTATAAGTGCAAACTAATTTTAAGGTACAAACACTTGTGATCCAATATTCTGTTCCTTTCTAAGAAACTCTGACACCTCGCGAGTATCAGAGGAGTATTTTATTGTGCCAAAGAATACATATACTGTACATACATACATACATAAAATTTTAAGACCGAGTGTTCCACACATCAGTGCAGTTTCAGTCTCTTGTCCTAATGGCGGCGTTCCAGGCAACCCTGTTAAGGGCTGCTTCACTTGTCAAGTTCTTGGATTTGAGATCGGCGCGTATAGTCCGATCCCAGGTCTTCCTTGGTGCAGCTCCCTCCACAATCACAGACCTGCATTTTTTTGCCCAATTTTTTTCATCCATTCTCTCCACATGTCCATACCATCCCAGTCTACTTGTACGCATCACCTCGCTAATACTCTTTATACCTAAACGTCTCCTCAGCTCAACATTTGTTATTCTATCCTGTAGCCTGGCCCCACACATCCATCTCACCATTCTCATCTCATTACGCTCCATTCTGTTGACATCCTCTACTTTAACGGCCCATGTTTCTGAGGCATACGTCATTGCACTTCTAACACATGAGGCATACACCTTTCCCTTCAGGGGGAGAGGCATTCTTTTCATGGTCAGGATTGGCATCAATTCTCTGAACTTCCCCCAGCCACACCTAATTCTAGCAACAGTGGCAGCCTCGGCCCCACCACCGGCAGAGATGGTATCTCCTAGGTAACAAAACTTGTTCACCAGCTCCAAAGACTCATTTCCAAAATTCACAGCCACAGGATCATCACTTAACACAAGCTCGCCTTTGCACACTACGCACTCAAATTTCTCTATTTCTGACTTATCCTTCGGCAGGGGCCCCTTTATTCTACTACGGCGCTTACTCCCATGGTGTACCCAACATCGACAGATGCTACATTGAATTGAGTTAACGCCCACTCCCTTTCCACACACTGCACATGGGTATGCACCGCTCTTTTCCACATTGCCTCGTCTCAATCTACAATGCATAACCTTGGTTTTGTTAATATTGACTCTTAAACCCTTGCTCGCCATGCCCTCTCTCCACTCTCTGAATTTGGCCTCAGCATCCTGCATACTGTCAGCTATTAGGACTAAATCGTCTGCATAAAACAGTTCCAACGGGAGTTCGCCTCTAAAAACTCTAGACAGCGCCTCCAAGACCATAATAAAGAGGAGGGGGCTTAACACTGAACCCTGATGGACTCCAACACGGACTGCAAACTCATCACTCAGTACACCCTTCACCCTCACCGAACTTCGCGAATCCTCATACATCTTCATTATCACACGCACCAGCCACTCTTCCCACCAAGTTTCCTCATAGCCCACTGCACAACATCTCTAGGTACCCTATCAAAGGCCTTCTCCAGGTCCACAAACACAAAGTAAAGATCCCTGCCTTTTAGTAAGTATCTTTCCTGTATCTGCCTGACTATGAAGATAGCATCGGTTGTACCACGTCCTGGCATAAAACCAAACTGCATATCATCAATAGAGATGCTTTGCCTGATCAAACCCTCAAGGACTCTCTCACAGACCTTCATGATTTGGTCAAGCATTTTCAGGCCCCTATAATTTCCTCTATCTAGCGCATCCCCTTTTCCTTTGTATATATTTACTATTACACTTTTGAGCCAATCCTCTGGGATTTTTTGAACATTAATTTTAATGAATCTCAAATGTGATATTCATTTTTGACATGTAGGCTACCTGTGTGGTTATGTACAAGTAGACTATCTTCGAAGTGTGCCGTCTACTTTTCCTTTTCTATTTTTATACCAATATTGTATACCGGTATAAACAATAATATTGTATGTAAACAATAAATTTAAGAGTGCTGTTTGAGTGTCTTTTTTCTCTACCTATACAGTAGTTGGTTTGTTAGTGGTTTAGATATTGTCACGAATGTCCCCCTCCAGTCTTGAGATATCAGGCATATCGTCAATGATGGAGGGGCCACTTAATAAATTATAGGTTTGAGTCCCGGAGGGAAGAATGAAAACCTAATATTTAGTAGTGGCCCCGAAATCATTGACGACGCGGGTCCTCCCTCCATCCCCTTCCCATTCGTTGATGTCTTTGAGTTAAAATCTTGATATATCATTGAAGGAAGTATGACGCCGAGGCAGATCAGCGTCTCAGATAAGAAATCCACGGGAAAGACATCCACAAAAGTTGGGAAGCTTTATTATAGCATCTCTTAACCCTTCTGGCCCGGGCTGCCTTTCTAAATGAAGGGAGCTCATATCCGGGCGATCTGGTTGCAAAATAAGACTCGTAAACAAAAGCCTATCTCCCTTAACCCTCCAGCCCCGGCTATTGTATTCTATAATTTCCCCGAAATCAGGGGGTTTGGGCCGAAAAACGTCTATGCCTAGGCTACCGTATCTTTGTTATTTTGACTGCTTCCGCATTCCCGCGCATCCCCAAGCGTAGATGTGTTTCGTACCTGTAGAATGGCGTTGAGTAGAGCTCTCTAAGTCAACTGGTTCAGTTGTGATGACGATTTCCGTGGAGAGAACTTTGTGGCGATATCAGCCACTTATCACTACTTTTCACTACTTAACAATAACACACAGCCACACACGAACAAGGACGCCTCTCCTTCTTGTGGTCGGACATGCACGGCGTCGGTCCAACCGGCTGTTGTTTACATGCGTCGGACGGACGCCTCGCATACCAAGTTTACAGGCTTTCAAGCTGCCGGAGCCTCAGAGCCATACCGGGTTCCGTGGGGGTTATTTGTTATGGGTTTCTCAGAGCCCAACCGGGTCTGGTGGGTTAATACAAGAGGTAATAATAATAATAATAATAAGCATGTTACTTATTTCTCATAAGCGCCAATTTTTCCGAAGAATTCACTAGCGCTCGAAAAGAGAAAGAAAAAAGAACAAAAATCAATGCATCAAAAGAAGGCTCATATACAACACACATTTAACAATCACTAGCAGTGGCAAAATAGCCTAAACTCTATAGCCATCTGTCATGACACCTCTCTCAAGATCATAGCTTCTCTCAAAGAGAAAAGTCTTAAGTTGTCTCTTGAAGCATTCAACAGAACTCAGTTGTCTCATGGACAGCGGCAACCTGTTATACAACCTCGGAGCCATGTAGGAGAATGACCTCTCAAAGAAAGAAGACTGCTGGAAAGCCCTTGGTTCATCAAGACGAAAAGGGTCATTGTCATGACGCACAACTACACCATGGTGTGCCGGTGGGCGCCTGAGCAGCTCCGCAAGGTACCTAGGCTCACCAAATTTGAGAACCTTAAAAGTCACCAAACACAACTTAAATTCTATTCTTGCTCTTACTGGCAGCCAGTGCAGTTCTATGTGAAGAGATGTAGTAGGAGTTCTAGGTGGAACACCAACAATTAGTCTTGCGGCCCTGTTAAGAACAGACTGAACTTTCTTCAAAATATAATTTGGAAGACCCACCAACAGGGCATTGCAATAATCAACACGAGAGAAGACCAATGAGTGAACCAACGTCAGGAGGCAACGTCTGGTTATAAACGGCTTCACCAAATAGAGATTTCTGATGTGCAAGTAACAACTTTTAACTATCTGGTTTACATGCTCTTTGAAATCTAATCGGGAGTTCACATATACACCCAGATTTCGAACAGAGTTGGCCGGTCGCAGCTGAGATCCACCCACATTGATGGAGAGGGCACCTACCATATCATCAGCTCTTCTATTTCCTCGGATGATGAGAATATCAGTTTTACCATCATTTAGTTTAAGTTTTCTCGCTCTCATCCACTTCTTGATATCAGACATCAACAATTCCATCTTACTCCGTATATCAACTATATTTGTGATTCTCACATAAATCTGGGTGTCATCTGCATAAAAGTGAAAGGTGACATTATGTGCACGAAGCAGAAGAGACAAACTGCTAATATAAATTATAAACAGGATAGGACCCAAAACTGATCCCTGCGGAACACCATACTGCAGGGGTGTCGAGTCCGAGACCACTTGATTTACCATCACACTCTGGGATCTACCTGACAAGTACGACCCAAGAAGCAAGAGAGCGGAGTCACGCACACCACAATCATAAAGATCACTCAATAACAACTCGTGATCCACTGTGTCAAAAGCCGCAGAGAGATCAAGCAAGACCAATAGTGAGGCCACACCATTGCAAATGTTCTCAACTAGATCATTATGTACTCTAATCAATGCTGTTTCAGTTGAATGATGCTGTCGGTAAGCAGACTGAAAAATTGGGATAGTTTCATTCTGCTGAAGTAGTGGTTGTAATTGGTCAAGTATTGCACGCTCTAATATCTTTGATATGAAGGACAGGTTGGAGACAGGACGATAGTTCAACATGTTCTCAACATCAAGTCCAGGTTTCTTTAGACTAGGTCGGAGTAGTGCATGCTTTTCAGAATGTGGGAAGCTACCTTCAGAGAAGCACTTATTAATTATTTTGGAAATAAACTCAACTGTGTGATCATAGACTCTTGGTAGCTTGGAAACATTTATGGGATCCAACGGGCAAAATGTTTTATTGAGGTTTCTTATGTAGGACGAGATCATGTCCACCTCTACTGAGTGAAAGGATGAGAGGACATTATTAGAAATGTGTCGGGGTTGGAGTACAACTGAAAGTTCTTCACCAACAGAAGCATCATCCAATTCCTGTCTTATGCGAGTTATCTTGCCAGCAAAAAATGCCACAAAGTTGGCAGCCAACTCGGCATCAGGTACAGAAGGTCTTAAGCTGACTCTTGTTTTTCCAAGTAAACTGTTTACAATTGAAGCCAACCTCCTCTGGTCGTTACCACACGAGTCAACTTTTTCCTGATAATACACTTTCTTTTCATCTTTGATTTTGTAGACCACAGCTCTTCTGGCTGACAGGTATTGCAACCATGTAGAGTCTGTTTTATTTTTCCGCCATTCACGTTCAGCTCTTCTACGCGCTCTTCTAAGAAATTTAACTCGAGTGCTATACCAGGGCGAATCATCTCGTACTATGATTTTCTTCTCTACTTCTGGACAGTGATGATCGAACACTAATTTAAGTGCATTTCCATGTACCTCCACCAGCTCATCTGAAGTAAGGTTGGAAGTATCAATACTTCCCAAGTACTGTTTTACTTCACTGCTAGCCAAATTTAGGTCTGCATTTTTATAATTTCTAAATCTGATTACTTTTTCATGTGTGAGTGGCTTAGGGAAATCAAAGCTGAAAGTAATCAAAGCATGATCAGAGGTATTAGGGTCAGCATTCTCAACATCCAGAACACCACCACAACCCACAGGAGAGAAAACCAAGTCAAGGGTGTGTCCTAGGATATGAGTTGGGTGGGACACATGGTTTACAAAATTGTTCTGATCAGTCAACTCAAGGAACTCAGGAGAGAATGGCTTCAGATGAGGGCTGTCAACCCAGTAATTAAAATCTCCACACATCAAAAGTCTTCCAGTTTTAGCAGAAAATTCCTCGAGAAACTGCCCAAACTCTTCCATAAAACCCCTATCTGTGCCACGATGGCCAGGCCTATAGACAACTGCCATTCTTAGAATTTGTTGATGGAGTTTTATTTCCACTTCCAACAGTTCATAATAAAGAGGGGCTGGGTTATGGCTTATTTGCAAGATATTCACCAGAGATGTGGAGTAGACAACTGCCACTCCACCACCCGGATGATCTCCCCTAGGCCTAGGAACATTTATTATGGAATGGGTTTTAGGCAATGCCGCCTGGATAATATTCAGATCTGACTCGAACAACCAGGTCTCAGTGAGACATAATACATCAAGGTTACGTTCATCCAAGATCTCGCAAATATGATCCATTTTGTTACGCAAGGAACGAACATTCAACAGACCCAGTTTCAACCGGCTCCCATGTGCATTTTTCAGTTTTTTGAACCTACAAAATCGGTGTTCTCAATAACTTTATTTCTCTGAGCTGTCATTAAAGGACAATTTCTACTTGAGGCGAAATGATTTGGCGGCTCCGTAACTGATGTGGAGCTCATACAATTTATACATTTGGGGGAAGTCTTGTTGGTGCAGTCTTTTGAGTTATGAGTACCAGCACAGAAGTTGCATTTTGGATCCTCATTTTTCCGATAACACCTGTCACTGGTATGACCAAAGCCCTGGCAATGGTAACATTGTGTTACCCAGAAGCGATCGTATGCACGACATCTCACAAGTCCAACATACACAGAATTGCCATCATCCACAATGGAAGAGCGTATTTCAGGTGACATTTTTACTACCGCAATCTTAGTGTGTGCATCACTCTTTTGCTTAGTGAATAGCAAATTCATAGCTAAGCCATCGTCGACCAGGGACTTTATTCTTGGGTTCTTGTTGAGGATGCTGGGAATGATCTCATTATCCTCAGCGTCATTAGCAATGCCTACCAGAGTCATTTTTGGCATCATCTTCTTTGGTTCGGAGACACTGAAGGCACTGTCCACCCCCAAACACTGATTGATGGCCCTTCCTGCATCTTCTTTGGCTTTCTTGGATGGAAGTCGTACCACCAGTACACCTGACTCAGTTCTAGTTAACTTGTTAACCGGAACCGAAGCCAAAGCAGTCTCGATTGCCTTTGTATCTGGTGGGCTTACTGGCTCGGAGGATCGGTCTTTTGGCTTCACTACCAGGACCTGATGGTCCCAGACAGTTTTTTTCTTTCCACCATCTACCACCTCAGTGGTGCGTTTGGTCGGCTCCTTTTTGGTCTCCGCTGTTTCCCTCACTACCTTTTCCTTGCTCTTCAAAACCTGCACTACATTCTTCTCAAACTCTCTTTTCTCTTTTTCTCTCTCTTCCACCTGCTCCTTCATGATTTCTTCCAATGCATCCACCTTAGCATTCCCCACCCTTGTCCACTCATCTTTCTCCTCACTTATTACTCCCTTTACTTTCTCACTTAAATGGCCCTCATACTCCTTTAGCTGCTCCTTGAGTGCCATGTTCTCTGCCTCCAGCTCATCTACTTTCCTTATCACTGCATCTAGGTTAGCAATTAATGGCCCATCTGCAGTTGCTACTGAACTGGCTCCACATATTTCTGTCAGTGACTCCACCTTCACACCTATATCTCTCCTCCAATTCTCCATAACTCCCTTCCATCTTAACAGACCCATCATCTGTCTCTTCACTACAGTCAATTGATCCTCCACTTCACTACCCTCTGCCAGAAATCCCTCATTAATCCGAAGTTATGGCGATGTTAGTGGAGGTAACTTTTGCCGCATATTTACGTCGGCGCGTCCGAACACTCAACCGCGGCCCCGGCTACGACGCCCTGTTGCACTCGTCGCCCCACCCGCAATTATTCCAGGAAGCGATTTGAGTTTTTATTGTTTATTATGCCATTTATTATAGTTATTATGTTATTTTCACTCAATAAAGTTATTTTTATGAAGTTATTTGTGTCTCTGTCACTTATATTTAGTTTTATTGTTATTATTATAGTAGTTATTATTATTTATACTGGACTATGGTAATTGATAGTGTCATTTTCACTTTTATGTATTGTTAGGTAAGCTAATAATATATATAGTGTCACTTTCACTTGTTCATATTGTTATGAAGGCACTTATTATTACTTATGTGTGTTTCTTTCACTTATACTTAGTTTTATTATTATTATAGTGTCACTTTCACTGGACTAGGATAATTGATAGTGTAATTTTCACTTATTTATTGTTAGAGGTAAGCTATAATATATATTTTAGTGTCAGTTTCACTTGTTCATATTGTTATGAAGGCACTTATTATTACTTATGTGTGTCTCTTTCACTTATACTTAGTTTTATTATTACTATTAGCCTACATTTTAGAGTGTCACTTTCACTGTCATTGTCACGGGCACTTCAATATTGCACTAGAGTGTGAAAGTCGTTGAAGCACCGTCCAGCGCACAGAGTCCCACTTCACACTCGAGGCATTCCCATGTGGTTTTGCTCACTTTGTGGGGTCTGCGAGTTGTGTGGCTGTGCACATGGCACCTCTTCTGACTCCTAACTTTACTACCGGGTGCTTTGAAAGGAATGGGGTGGAGCTGGTGCTTCCTGAAGAAGTCGGCACACCTCGTGCGGTCCAGCAGGCCTGGTCCTTGTAGTGGTCTCCCAGGTTCCGCATATTTAGCCAGGAGCTCAAGTATCACCTGCTTGTGGAACTTCCGCGGGGACTTGTACTTCTTGGCTCCGGGAGTCCACAGACGGTAGATGTTGTAGGCATTGAGGGCCGACATATCTACCGTATGCAGAATAAACTTCTTATACCACCTGCAAGATGTTCGCAGGCAGTCGATGAAGCCCATCTGCATGTCGAACTTTTCGGCGAGGCACATATTTAGGTTGTAGTCCAGGACAGCAGCTGGTTTCTGGACGGGGTTTTTGGTTCTTCGGTCCACCTTCCCTGTATTTACCTAATTGTATTTACCTAATTGTAGTTTACAGGAGTTGAGCTAAGCTCGTGTTGTCCCGTCTCTCAGTCTACTTTTTATCCAATTTTTTCTTGAAAATATGGATGTTCCTTGCCCCTACCACCTCCTCCTCCAGCCCATTCCATTTGTCAATACATCTATAGGGGAAGCTAAACTTCCTGATATCGTTCTTGCAGGTAGGTCTTTTTACTTTGTAGCTGTGGCCTCTAGTTATTCCTGTATCCATAATTAATATATCCTCCCTATCCAGCCTCTCCAGCCCCCGGGTACATTTGTACATCATTATCATGTCTCCCCTCTCTCTCCTCTCTTTTAGACTCGGTAGATTTAATTTGTCTAGCCTCCCTTCATATGGCAGTTCTCTGAGACTTGGAACCAATCTAGTGACTGCTCTCTGGATTCTTTCTAACTTGTGAATATGCTTCTTTAGATGCGGGGACCACACCACTGCTGCATACTCCAATCTTGGTCTAATCATACTCTTCATAATTTTCGCTACCATGGTCTCATCCAAATAGTTCAGAGCAACTTTCATATTCCCGGCCATTGCATACATTCCGCTAAAGAGCTTGTTAATATGTTTCTCTGGCGACAAATTATCTTTTATAATCAACCCTAAATCTTTTTCTTTTTCGGCCTTGCTAATTTTATTATCTCCCATCCTGTACTCCCAATTTGGTCTATTCACACTTCTTCCCATATTTAACACATGACATTTACTTATATTAAATTTCATTTTCCACTTGGTGCTCCATTCGTATATTTTATCTAAATCCCCTTGCAGCTCCTCACAACTACTTTTATTTGTTATTTGTCTCATAATTTTTACGTCATCTGCAAACATTGACATGTAAGAGTTTATGCCTATCGGCAGGTCATTCACGTACATAAGGAACATGAGAGGTGCCAACACAGATCCCTGCGGCACACCACTCTCAACTTTCCGCCACGATGAGTAAGTTCCTCTAATGTTGGTCCTCATTTCCCTATCTGTTAAATAGCTCTCCATCCATTTCAGCAAACTCCCCCTGACACATCCTAGCGTCTCAAGCTTAGATAACAATCTCTTATGTGGTACCTTATCGAATGCTTTGGAAAGGTCTAAGTAGACGCAGTCCACCCATCCGCCTCTTTCTTGGAGTACATCTATCACCCTACTGTAATAACATAGCAAACTGGTAACACAAGATGTCCCTTCTCTGAATCCAAATTGCTTTGGGGTTATTATTTTCTTTCTCTCCAACATTTTCATCCATCTCTTCCTAATTAGCTTTTCACAAATCTTGCATACAATACTAGTAAGTGAAACTGGTCTATAGTTTAGAGGGTCCTCAGGGTTTCCATTCTTGTATATCGGAATGATATTAGCTCTTTTCCATTCAACAGGAACCTGTCCTTTATCTAAGGAAGCTTGAATTATGTCCCTCACTGGCTCCACTAATTGCTCTGCACACTCCTTTAAAACCCAGGCAGACACTTCATCCGGTCCCATAGCTTTCCTTACTTCAAGTCCTCTCATCGCAGATAACAGCTCATCTCTAGTTATTTCAATCTTACTAAGACCACTCTCCAGTACTCCCGCCTGTGGTTCGTCAAAACCTTCCTCTCTAGTAAAAACTGACCCCAATTTGTTATTCATTACCTCACACATGTCCGATACATTTTCATACGTCCTAGCATCAACTCTTAATTTAGTAATTTGTTTCTTTACCTTCAACTTACTGTTTATATATTTATAAAATAATCTAGGGTCACTTTCACATTTATTTACTATGTTCTTCTCATAGTTCATTTTAACTTGCCTAATTATGTTAACATATCTATTCCTCTCCTGTTTATATTTATTCCGATTACTCTCAGTGTTCCTTCTTCTTAATTTAGCCCAAGCTGCATCACGCCTACCCAAAGCTCTTTTGCATTTCAAATTAAACCAATCTTTCTGCTTAGTAAAATTTCCAGTTTTATATCTTGGGACAAACATATTGGTTCCTACTCTATAAATTTCGAGGAATCTACTATATTTACCTTGTACGTCCCGTTCCTTCAAAATAAGATCCCAATCTACTCCCTCTAAATATCTTTTCAAGGATACATAATCAGCTTTACTATAATTTAATCTGTCATTTATGTAGCTATTGTCTAATCTATTGGCATTACTCGAGGTCAACTTCCATTTTAGTAATAGGTGATCACTTTTACCTACAGGACATAGATAGTTTATATCACTAATTTCGTGAGGATCTTTTGTAAAAATCAGATCGAGTTTAGAAGGTTCGTTATTACCCCTCATTCTTGTATTTTCCTTCACATGTTGTGTAAGTACATTTTCCGTAACCAACTCCACTAGCCGACTTCCCCAAGATCTCTGATTTGGCCCTGCATCTCCCGATTCCCAATCAACCTCACTACAGTTGAAATCTCCTACCAAGATCAATCGATTCTTCCTTAAAAGCAATCTTCTCAACGACTGAATCATATCCTCTACCATCTCCTCAAACTCCAACTCCCTCCATGCTCTGGTCTTTGGTGGCATGTAAGCTACTGCTATGTCTAGCTTTTTTCCTTCTATATCATTGAGTTCAACTGCCATTATTTCTGCCTTGTCATTATTTAACTCCACGTGCTTTGCTGTCATAGGGTTCTTAACTAATACTGCCACTCCACCTCCCCTTTTACCCTTTCTATCATTTCTCCATATATTATATCCTTCACTAAACACTATGTTGCTGTCAAAGTCCTGGTTCAGCTTTGTCTCTGTCAAACAGACTATCTGTGGTTGATCTTTTCTTAATATATTATCTAACTCTACCTTTTTACTGTTTATTCCATCTATATTAGTGTAGTAGCACAGTATATTTGAATCCACCTCCTTGTTTCTCTTCCCTCTCTGCCTCCTACCAGGTTCACCTCCTCCTCCTCCATCCCTTCCCTGACCCAGTTCCACCTCCCCCACTAATTCTATTCTCCTCCCCCCTCTCTCTCCCTCTGTTCCACCCTCTCCACCACATCCTGGCTCTCTCTCCGGTCCCCTGCTCCCTGCATTATCTCTCGCTCCGTCTTCTTGCTTTGACTTCGTACTTGTCTCTCTGTCTCTTTCCCTATCACTCCTCTTACTTTCGGTTCTTGGTGGCTCCTGATGTACCACTTCCTTACTTGCCCTTCCCTTATTCTCCAAAAAAATTTCTTCTTTTGCTCTTCAGACAACTTTCCATTCTCTTCATCAGCCTTAGCTTGGAGTTCCCTTAACTGTTCTCGTTCTTCTACACTTAGGTCCTTTTTTACCAGTGTCCAGTGTACCAGTTTTACCAGTTTTGACAGTGTCACTGTCACTGATAATGCTAATTTTCACTCGATACCGTACGCTTTATTAGTAATTGAGGTAGGTTATTGTTATATTTGGCACTGATTATTCGTTATCACAGGTGTTTCTTATACTTTGGCCATCAAATATTAGGTCTTGTGTCACTTTCACTTTGGTAAATATGCTTTAGAGAGTGTCACTGTCACTGATAATGCTCATTTTCACTCAATACCGTATGTTTTATTAGTAATTGAGGTAGGTTATTGTTATATTAGGCACTGATTATTCGTTATCACAGGTGTTTATTATACTTTGGCCATCAAATATTAGGTCTTGTGTCACTTTCACTTAGTTATATGCTTTGTAAAAGTTTTATATACAATTTATTGTGTCTTTTTTAACTGATTTCTATATTTCTATATGTTCTAATCATATGAATGTCACTTATTATATAAATATGTGTCACTTTCACATATTATTATGGTGTAATTGTATTTGTATCAATTTTCTCATAATACATGACTTTAGTATTACATTAAATTGTTTTACTTCCACTTTTTGCCTATATACAGTATATACTGTACATATTGCCACTGTCTTTGGCACTTTCACTATGATTATTAGAACTCCTGCTTGGAGTGGTAATCAAAGAAGCACCCTTCAGCACAGAGTGCCACCTTGCACTCCACACACTCCAGGGTGGACTTTTTATCTGACCTCGCCCTCAGCCTGGTGTTGTAGCAGACATGGCACCGCTTCTGCTGCTGTCTGAGGCAGGGAAACGAGCCTGTGCATATTCATGTAATATGCACAGTGCAAGCGATCAGTAGCGGCGGGCCCAGCATGTGCCACTGCCCTCTGTGGCGTAGCATACTTCTCCAGGAGCTCCGTCAACACCTGCTTTTGGAACCTCCGCAGGCTATTGAACTTCCTGGGTGTGTTCTCAGTCCGAAGCTTGTAGATGTTGTAAGCGTTCAGAATGGACATGTCCACCATGTGCAGAAAGAACTTTTTGTACCATCTGCACGAGGTACGCAGACAGTCAATGAAGCCTATCTGCATGTCGGACTTGTCCACCAGCCTCATTTTGATGTTGTAGTCCATGACGGCATCAGGCTTGGTCACCCTGGCATGGGTGCGGCGATCCACCTTGCCAGTCTCCACCATTTCCCCCTTGTGGACGGTGGTCAGGAGGTTGACCTTTCGCTGGTCGTGCCAGTGGATAGCCAGAATGGGCCCCGACTTCTTCCTGAACACATCGCCTTTTTCGGTCTTTGGAGGAAAAGGTGGCATGCCCTTCCTTCTCCCTCGTACTGTGCCTACAGTCCCCGTCTTGCGCTCATGGAGGTACAGTACTTTGAGAGGGTGGGGGACGTGTAGTAATTGTCCGTGAAGAGGACGTGATTCTTGTGGAAATAGCGGTCCATCATGGCTTGCACCACTGCTCCGCCAAAGCCAATGAGGGGGTCCACAAGCACGTCCCCTTCCTTCCCGCTGTAGACCAGGAAGTCCAGGACATAGCCAGTTCAGCAGTCGCACAGCACAAAGAATTTTATGCCAAAGCGATGTCTCTTTGAGGGGATGTACTGCCGGAAGCTGAGCTTTCCCCGGAACAGCACAAGAGACTCGTCAATGACGACCTTGCAGAAGGGCATGAAGTAGGAGGAGAAACGGTGTCGCATCATCTCGTACAACGTCCTAATCTTCCACAGCTTGTCTGGCTTGTGGACGTCGGTGTTGGTGACAAGATGAAGCGCTGCGAGGATGTCAAGGTACCGGTCGCGAGACATATATTTCCCGAAGGCAGGGGTGGATATCAGATCATTGGTGATCCAATAGTCAGGCAATCTATGCTCCTTGACATGAGGCATTAGCATGGTGAGTGCCAGGAACACCATGAACTCGTGATGAGTCACGTCGGTCCACTGCCTCATGTGGCCCTTGGTCACCTTGTCAAAAAAGTGGACCTGGAATTGGTGCTGCTTGTTTGTCTCCTTGATGACAAATCCGGTAACCTCCTCATCAAAAAAGGCCTCAAAAAGCTCATGTGGTGGAGCATTGGGGCCTGCGGGAAAATTTGGGGTAATTCCTGAACCCTCCTGTACCTCATCAAAAGCTGGTACATCAGGGTTGTAATCTTCCCCGTCAGCCACGTCTTGCCACTGAAAAACGTAGAATGGGTCTTGGCGACGCCCACGAGGAGCTCCAGCTGGTGGCCCAGCATGCCCACGGCCAACTCGAGAGGCGCGCGCCCTAGGGCGGCCAGGGCAGCCACCAGGGCGGCGGGCCACAGCACGACGCCCCCGGGCGCAGCGGATGGGTTGAGGGTCGTCCATGTCCATATATTCGTCGTCGTCGTCAGAGTGGTCATCTTGCCCTGACGGTGGACCTATATAGTTATGGCCAGAGTCATCTGTGAGGTGCCCTTCATCGTCAGTGTCCCCCACATAATCTGGCGGGGAACGAGTGATGCGTGGGCGGCGTGTGGGGGGGCGAGGTGGGGAAGGAGTGGAAGGTGAGGCTATGTCCCCCCCGAGGTTCTGGGCTCCTTTGCCTGCGACGAGTGGCAGGAAGCAATGTTCCACTGTCACTAGGCCCAGGTATTGGTGATGCGAGCTCAAAAACTTCATCAGGAACATATGTTGACGGCTGGAGAGGTGGGGAGGACTGTGGGGAAAGTTGCGGGGGCGTATGGCTGGGGCTGGCAGGGGTGGACGCCGCGGGAGCCTCGAACAAAGCCCGCCTAGTTTTCTGTCCCTTTTTCACATATTTCCTGCCTTTCCCCTTTTCGGCAGCAGTATGTCTCCTGTCGGGGGACCTAGGAGGCAAATAGGCCGAAAGTGGGGGGTCCTCAACCCTTGGCAGTGGTGGGGGTGCTGGGGAAGAATGCGGGGCGCCCGGGTTATCTTGGGTGGCTTGGATAGATAAGGGAGACAATGGCGGGCGAGATGAGTCACCACGCTCACCCTCACTCACAGCCTCATCCTCACCAAGTCTTTTGGCTTCTTCCCTGGCTGCCGCAGCCGCCTTTTCAAGTACCTGCTTCTTATAGAAGCGTACCTTGAAAGGCGATTTAGCTGGCGAAGGGCTTGGAGTCGTGTCACTCAACTGAAACTTGGAGAGTGACCTTGAACTCTCCCACTCACTCATTTTCCCCACTTCACTCTCTTCAGCTAAAACAGGTTCCGCGAAAGCTGCTACATCACCTTCATCACTCTCATGTTCACTCGCAAATCCCCTAAATTGCGTACCATTGTCACTGTCATCGCCATAATCACTCGACTGATAATTAGCCGATTTATCACTGCCTTCATCATCAACATTATACTGTGCATCAGCACGCTCATAAATTCTCAATGTCTCCTCAATACCTCCGGGAGATAACACATTTAGGCGGTGGCGTCTGCGTAAGACGCGACGAGCATGGGCGGGCGTCGTAGGGAGCACGGTATCGGACACAGCGGAATCACTTTTTTGCGTACTATCCATGGTGGCGTCCGGGTAGAGACTGTTGTCGTGGCGTAGTTCACGTGTGGTGGCGCCATCTACCACCCACGACACCAAAAATTTACGCGCGCCATTCGATAGCACGTACGCAAGCACTCGGAGCCTCAGAGCCCGTCCGGGTTGCGCGGGCCGCGTTTGTTATGGATGCCTCAGAGCCCAACCGGGTCTGGAGGGTTAAAATGCTGCCCGGGCCAGAAGGGTTAAGAATGTTATTTATGCATCAAATGTCTGTCTGTCTATCTATTTAATGCATCTATCTCCCTTATACTGTACATACATATATGTAACTATGTCTTATTTGGTCTTAAGACACTAAACTTTAAAAAAAAGCAAATTTTGAAGGACTGAAAAGAGCTTTACATGATTTATCCACCCATTTAAACCTGCAAGCTCATATTGATGTTGTCTGGAACCAGTTCTGCAAACAGTTATTATCAGCACAATCTAAGTACCGGTACATCCCATTAAAAAACAGAGCCGCTCACTACAGGAACCGAAAACCGTGGTTTAACCAAGACATCGCCAATGCAATAAAGGACAGAAATCAACTATACAAATTAACTAAAAATCCCAGTTGCAGCAATGAAACAATCGAAGAGTACAACAACAGTAGAAGAAATGTCAAAAAGCTTACTAGAACGAGTAAAAAACGCTACGAAAAGAGAGTTGCTGAAACATGCGACACCAACCCCACAAGTTGTTGTTGTTGTTGTTGTTGTTGCCCAAGCTGCCTGGCCGAACAGCCCCAAGGCCCCGAGCAATTCCAAGGCCATAACCGAGTGCCCCCACAGAACCCTCCCTGCCGACCACAATAAAGCCTGGATGACCGAAGCCACTCCATGGCGGGGAGCTGAGGAGGGTGCGGAAACGCCCGGGAAACCAAAGCCCCACCCAGGGCCCTGTGCTCCTCAGCAATGATGAAGAGAAAGTTGAGGGGCAAGGGAAAAATGTGACGCTTTGGCTTCCAATCTTGGTAGATTGGGAGGGCAATCCACGGAAGAGACGCCGTCACTTGAGATCTAGAAAATATATAAGTTAAAGGAACAGTCAGAGGAAGCTATGGGTATGGCAGAGATTGCTCAGCTCTCACTCTGATAGACCAGCCCATCACCACATGACTAGAACCCAATCCTCTCAGCATCAGCTAGGAAAGGCCCTAGAAAGCCACCTTTGGCGGGGGGATAGCTCCCCTATTTCAACCCCTTTCGGGGTTGGGCACCCGCCTCAACCCCACAAGTTGTTATAAATATGTAAACGGTAATAAAAATATCAGAAGTGGGATAGGCCCTCTATTAACCCTTCCTCCCCGGGCAGCATTTTAAAAGGACGCACCTTGTGAAGGCCAGGAGCCCGGGCGTCCTTTTAAAATTTGTATGCTTGAAAGCATCCTCAACCCCTCAGACCCGGTTGGCTCTGAGGCATCCATAAAAAACACCCCCGCGGAGCCCGGAAGGGCTCTGAGGCTCCGGCAGCTTGAAAGCCTGTAAGCTTGGTGTGCGAGGCGTCCATCCGACGCATGTAAACAACAGCCGGTTGGACCGACGCCGCGCATCTCCGACCACAAGAAGGAGAGGCGTCCTTGTTCGTGTGTGCCTGTATGTTATTGTTAAGTAGTGAATGAAAAGTAGCGTAAAGTGGCTGATATCGCCACAAAGTTATCTCCACGGAAATCGTCATCACAACTGAACCAGTTGACTTAGAGAGCTCTACTCAATGCCATTCTACAGGTACGAAACACATCTACGCTTGGGGATGCGCGGGAATGCGGAAGCAGTCAAAATAACAAAGATACGGTAGCCTAGGCGTAGACGTTTTTCGGCCAAATCCCCCGGGTTTCGGTATGGAATACATAGCCGGGTCTGATGGGTTAAGCGTGCTTTCAAAGCCGCGCTGCGAAACATTTGTAAACAAAGCCAATCGGAGGGACGCCAAGCCTCAAGAAGAAGAAGAAGAAGAAGTCCGACCTTGTCCGCCATTGCCAGTTAGAGCGAAAATTAGTGTTCCAAAGTGTCCGATATGGCTAAATCCGCGGAAAAACTCTCTCCGCGGAAATCGTCATGAGACCTGAACCAGTTGACCTAGAGAGCTCTGCTTAACGCCAGTCTACAGATACAAGTAAGGACTACATTTTGAGATTTGTACGAATTCTCTAGCAGTTAAAATAACAAAAATAGGCCTATGTTTAAATACAAAGTTTTTTGGCCAGATCGCCCGGATAGGACTATCGACATCTATAAATGCTGCCCGGGGAGGAAGGGTTAAACAAGGGTCAACTAACGTCAAATGATAGGGAAATAGCAAACACACTTAACTCTTCAGTTCTGTTTTCACTCAAGAGTGAATCGACATCGACTCACAACCTACCATCACATCTCCACATCAAATTGACAACAATCTCAATATTACAGCAAATGATGTCTTGTGCAGATTAAACAACCTTGACCCCAACAAATCACCAGGCCCAGACAAGCTCCACCCCCGAATCCTAAAAAGTATCAAGGAGGAGATCGCAGAATCACTAAGCAGAATCTTTAACACATCTCTACAACAGGGTCTAGTCCCCTCTGCATAGATAGAGGCCAATGTAACACCTATTTAAAAAAAAGGAGATAAGGCACTGGCAAATAACTACAGACCAATTAACTTAACCTCAGTCATAGGCAAAGTCTTTGAATCAATCTTGAGAGATAAACTGGTAGATTATCTTGAAACTAACAACTTGATTAAGAACAGCCAACATGGCTTCAGATCAAATAAATCATGTGTGACTAACCTGATAGAATTCTACAATAGGCTCCTGATGATCAATGACATAACCAAATCACTCGATATTATCTTTCTGGACTTCCAAAAAGCATTTGACAAAGTTCCTCATAAGAAGCTACTAACCAAAATGAAGGCATTGGGTATAACAGGATTGATATTCAACTGCATTGAAGACTGGCTAACAAACAGATGACTGAGAGTAGTTATGAATGGAGTGGAATCCGAGTGGGCACCTGTTACCAGGGATCAGTTTTGGGTCCTGTACCTTTCTTAATATTGTATATATAAATGACCTAGCTGTCGGGATCAATAACTATACAGTACCTGTATCTCCAAATTTGCCGACGACATCAAAATAGGTAATGCCATTCTAAGTGATGAAGATCATAGAAACTTGCAAGCAGATCTTCAAAAGATTGAAGACTGGTCTGTCAAGTGGCAAATGCCATTCAATGTTGACATGCCAATTAATTCAAAGTGGCAGCAACAATAAAAACTTTAAATACAACCTTTTTGGTCAGAAAATAGTTAAAAGTTACTCAGACCAAAGATCTCGGCATTATAGGTTTGACTCCTGTAAGGAGATAAAGAAAACCTAATATTTAGTAGTGGCCCCGTAATCATTGACGAACATGCCTATTACATAAGGCATCCTCTTCAAACACTAATCCGCCGTAGTTTTGAATCTACCGCGCAGAGCATTTAAAAACTGAGGAGCCTTCATCATGAGCGCACGCGACCTCACTCATGGCTTCAGTCATTATGAATTGGGTTCTCACTACGAAAAAACTTCGTAAAAAAAATAAAAAGAAAAAGAAAAATAAGAATAACTATCCAATAAGCTTTCCATCATATCGTGGATGTACTTGTGTGGATTTCTGACCAGACGCTGATTCAGGCGTCATTCTTCCTTCACTGACATATCAAGTAAACCAAAATCCTTAATACATCAACGAATGGGAAGGGGACGGTCGGGAGGGCCCCAGTCGTCAATGATTACGGGGCCACTACTAAATATTAGGTTTTCTTTATCTCCTTACAGGAGTCAAACCTATAATTTATTAGTGGCCCCTCCATCATTGACGAACATGCCTGATTTCTAAGACTGGAGGGGGACATTCGTAATCATATCATAACTCTAGAAAAGCAGATAATAAAAACAACCACATAGTATTCTTACTTTGAAAATATATTTAAATAACGGCGTAGCCGAACAAATACAAGAAAAAGGGGGTTCAGGCAGGTGCGTGCTTCAAAGAAGCCTGCTTGACAAAAAATGGGTAACCCTGAAGATTCTGAACACAGATCTGTAGTTACAAAGGCACCCCACTCAACGAGTGGTTACAAAAAAATAACAAGTTATAAGTTTACATGTGCACATAATAAACCCCAACATAAACTTGGAGATAAATTGCAAAGGAACTCCATTATTCTAAAAAATAAATTGCTTTCGCAGCTAAACTACTCTAACAACACCGTTGTTTTGTACTTAACATTGTACTAGCACAATTTCTCACTGAGAAATTTTCATAACACATTTTAACCTTAAATTGTATCACAGCTCTCATACTCCGGCGGGGTCTAGGGTGTCCTGTGTCAACTGACTGCACCCCCCCCCCCCCCTTTCCCGTGAAAGTAAACAAAAGTGACTGCAGGGCCACCTAGACCCTCTGCCTTAAAGCTATACATGGTAAGGAAGGTTTGTCTAGAGCAACTGACAAGTATCTAGACAGAAACGTATGATTAGACGCCCACAACTGCGTGGACGCTATGTCTTCAACTGAATTTTTTTTCAGGAAACGTAAAGAGGCTGCCCATTTGCGTAAATCGTGGGCTCGACCCACAACGCCGGGATTACTCTCTTTAATGACTTCTACCAGAAGAGAGGCTAATCGCCGTTTAAGTAAGCGTTTACCCGTACTTGCTACCCATAAAGCACCTTGGGGGTTGTGAGGAGCTACTCTCAAATATTTGGTTAGAGCTTGTACTGGACATAAATTATGATGCACCTTTCCCCTTTTTAACGCCGGCACCGTGAACTCAGAAAACACGTGTGCACTATGCTCATTCTTGGCTACAAAACCTGGGGAGGGTGCAATGGAAATACATTCATTAAGTCTACCAAACCTAAGACAATTAGGTGTGTTGCTCATCGCCGCCAGCTCAGACACTCTGTTTCCGGTGGCTAAAGCCAAAAGGAAAACCGCCTTTTTAAGAGTAATGCAAAGTCTGCAGTATTTTGGTACAGACGAGAGTGAAGCAAAGACAAAGCTTTGTCCAGAGACCAAGTAGGCATGAGCTGACGGGGAGGTGGACGGAGTTTAAAACATGCTCTCATAAAACCTGTTTCCTCCGCTACCGGTATGGAAAGACCTGTAAGGTCTAAAAAGGGCACTCTAATCGCAGTTAAGTGATTTTTTAATGTTACCACAGATAAACGTTTCTGCTCAAACAGATAATTTAAATAATTAAAAACTAATGCCACTGAGGGTACAGTTTGTTCTGTCCTAACGATCCAAGAAGTAAAGGCTTGCCAATGTGATTGATACTGTCGTTTTGTAGACTGAGTATATTGATTAAGTAATTTATTTGTCACATCTCTACCGTATGGTGCTAGCCACTTGGCCTCCTGAATGTCCATAATGCAAAAGTCAGCGAGGTCGCGAGGTTGCCAATCGCGTCTAAGTGGAAATACCCGACCGGGAGCGATACCGGGTCCGGGCACCACATTTTCAATTGCTGGTACCACAACTGCGCCGGCCACAGTGGCGCGATTAGCGAGACTAAGCCTCGATAATCTCGTAGTTTGTTCACTACGTGGCACATTAGTGACGCATCTGGCGGCGGAAACAGATAGATGGAGCTCCATCTGTTCCAGTCTGTCACTAGGGCGTCTGGCCCCCCTGCCGGCGTTTTCGCCCGGCGGGTGAGGTATAGAGGGAGTTTGTGAGTCTCCTCGGACGCAAAAAGATCCACTTGTGGATGGGAGAGCTCTGCAATCATTAGGTTGAAAATGGGTTGCTTGAGCTCCCATTCTACTGTCGTGCTCTGTCGCCGGGATAGAGCGTCTGCCCAGACGTTCGCTACGCCTGGGAGATAAGAAGCGTGAAGATAAATATCTAGACTGTTGGCTAGAGCAAAAATCTCTTCCGACACGTTTAGCAACTTCCTTGACCTCGTTGACCCTTGTTTCTGAATACAGTGAACTGCATTCAGATTGTCCATTCTGAAGGCCACCGACTTGTCCCGTAACGCCGGGCCGTGAGCCTGAAGGAAATATAAGGGGACTAGTAATTCTTTGACATTGATGTGCGAGATTTCTAAGTGGGACCAAAGCCCTTGACCCTGGTGCCCCTGATTTGACTGAAATCCCCAACTTATTGTGCCTGACGCATCCGTGTCTACCCATACCGTTGGTGGAGGAGAGGTCCATGACATTATTGAGTGCAATGTTTCCCTCTTCGCCCAGACCGCTAGTAAGGTGTGGATTAATTTCGGGATGGGCCATAATTTTCCCGCCGGTAAGAGCGGGAAATATTTGTTGCCTTCCAATATTAATCGTTTTACTTTCAACCGGCCCAACTTGACAGTTAGTTGAATCCAGTTGAGAGAGCCGACCAGAGACTCCCAGACCCTTCGAGTCGTAGTCAGACTGAAGAAACCTGAACAGTTTCCTGCGAAACCTGTTGCGATTGTCCACACTCTGACTCAGAGTGAGAGCGGCGGTGTCCCAGACCAGCCCTATCCACTGAATTACTCGTGAGGGAACAAGGTTTGACTTTACCAGATTTACCTTGAAGCCTAGAGTTTTGACATGATTTAAAATGATATTGACATGTTTTATGCATAATTGTTGTGTATCCGCCACCACCAGCCAATCGTCCAGATACCACAACACTCTGATCCCTTGTTTTAACAATGGCATCAGGGCTTGCCGGACTAGTTTTGTGAATAATCGAGGTGCCAGGTTCAAACCGAACGGCATCCTCTGAAAAACAAAATTTTGGTGCCTGATCCGTAAGGCCAAAAACCTTTGAAATCTTTTGTTGACCGATACGTGCCAATAGGCGTCTGTCAGGTCTAGTGAACACATCCAACCTCCCGGCGGAAGTGTTAGCCTGATTTGGTGTACTGTTAACATTCTGAAAGATTCGTTGTGAATGTGAAGATTCAGATAAGACAGGTCTACGACCGGCCTCATCTGAACACTGTCCCTTTTGGGAACCAAAAATAGTTTGGACGTGAATACAGGGTAATTTGGGGGGACCGGGATGATGACATTCTTGGCAATCATTTCCTGGGCTAGTGACTCCACCTCTAAAGAAACAAAATTCGCCGTTGTCGGCTGACGTAATCGAGGTCGCCGGAACTACTGCCAAGTGATGCCTTTGCGTACCACCATCCGTGCCCAAGTGTTTAACGGCCATGCTTGGTGACACGTTCGGAACGACCCAGTTAGCAGACAAGGGTTCTCCGGCTGTACTACCCTCGGTTCCTCCGGCCTTAAGGTAGGCGCCGGGAGTGAGAGAGACTTTAGTTTTTTGATGGTGGGGTTGGTGCTGGCCGCTTCGCCGGCTGGCTGGTGTTGGCCGAAGACTGGCCCTGACCTGGTTTATTTTGGCCGCGTCCTCTCTGACCTGAAAACCTATTCTGTCTATGCCTGTACTGACCCTGGGGGGAGTGGGAGGACTTAGGCGGAAGAAAAGGTTTAGATCCCCCTGGCTGGGCTTTAGTAGTAGGCCTGGGTTTGGGGAAGTTAAATGCAGGTTTCTTAGAAGGGGCGGGACTGTGCTTAACGGCCTGTGCCATATTGAACACCGTTCGCCATACTTCAGGGGACATTAAAGATGGAGTAAGTACTGGTGACATCACCACTTGGTTAGCAATGCGATCAGGTAGCTTGCGAACTAACGACATCCTAAGATCTTGTCGTGCTCGCACCGCCTCAAGCAAGGCGGTGCGTATGTCACCTAAGGATTGGATTGACGACTGAAGAATCAGTCGCCGGGATAACTCAACCGATCTTCGAGCATCCGCGTCTGCGATTGCCTGAGTAGACTGTAGTAAAGACTTAGCCACCTGCTGAGATACTATGTACTGTGAAAACAGGCGAAAAGCTTTTCCTCGTAGCCTAAATTCTCTGTCTAGGTGAGTAGGGGTAGGAGTAGTGAACGGGTCCTTCAGTTCACAAAGATTAATCTTAGGGGCAGCTAGGAATGCAAACAAAGCCGCCGGGACTCCGCCGGCAGAACCCACCGGCATGGAAAACCATGAATGTGTGTCCTGAGGGATCTGGTGGGAAGATTTAGAAGTGAAAGTGGTTGCAAAGTTTTGAGCCTCTACCTCCCAATCCACCCAAGGTCCTGGACCCAACTGTCCCACCTTCAAAACTGGATTAGCTGCGTCGTCTGTGACGCTCTGTAAATCTAGTTCAGGAGTAAGAGCTGACAGAGTCTTAATATCATTAAACCCATCCAGCTTAGACCAGTCTGAAAATAGTTTTAAAGCTGAGGCAGGGGGTAAAGCAGGCTTAGAAGCATACACAAAATAATCCTGGTGATAATAACTAGGTATAGCCTTAATGTTTACGTCCAGAACATTACCCAAGGCATCCATGGCCCTTAATTTCTTTGACTTGTTGCCCTGGATAAACCACTCACGCGGTACCGGGAGTTCCCCTGACAAGGTAGGTTGGGCAAGCTCTGGTTTAGAGGGGTTCAAAAGAACCCATGACTCGTCTGGCCCATAAAGCAGGGGCATAGCTACCTTTCTAAGAGGCGCTTTGTCTAGAGGGGGTGGATTAACATCCGTTATGACCCTGACATTTGAAGTTGTCAATGCCGCCGTGGCAGGCTTAGTGCTCCTTGCAGGTGACAGAGTAGGAGGGTTAGGAATCTTAGATAAATCAATTGACGTCATCAGAGGCCGTACCGTAGAGCTTGTCGAGGGAGCCCCCAAGTCCATTGTGGGGTTTTCTTGTTGTTGACCAAAAAATTTAGATAAAGCATGAGTAAGCAACCCATCAATTTCTTGTGCTGTAACAAACTGATTTGATGAAGAACTTACAGGAGAATCATTATTATCTCGTGCGGCGTCCAAGCCTGAGCCTGACCCCTGTCCTTCCATATCCGAAATTATTGAAACTTCGTCTTTTTCCTCCCGATCCTCCTGAGAAGACCCCGCCGAGGCAGGGGTACCTTGTTTCCAAGATAAGTCTGGGATAGAGGATGGGATCGCCGCGTCCCTGTGGACGTCGGCTACTGTGTGACTCGTATGAGTCGGACGTGGGTGGTCAGACCCTGGTTGGGCAAACCGCCAAACACCGAGGCCCTGGCCTACGCTCTCTTGAGAGTCTGAAACATTCTCAATTATTGACCCTCCTGAACTTTCCATTTCCAGGGTTAAAATATTAATTGGCAAATCCTCTTTAGGGACAGGCGCTGCACTGGACTCAGAGGCCCTAACACAAACTCTGTCAGGTGTAGAGGTACGATGAGATGCACTAGACTTTGGGGAATGTCGAGAGGACTTCCGATGTGAATCCTTTTTTGAGGATTTATGGCTGCGGTGTGACCGCGAACTAGTCTTAGATCTGGAAGAATCTCCGCCGTGACCACTGGTGGAACCTTCCGTCTTACTCTTCTTACTCTCCGGCGAAGAGGCACGACTAGAAGACTGTTGTCTGAGAGGTGACCTTGACCTAGATCTCGCCCGCGACGAGGAGGCGGATGCCGGGGGTGTAGGCTCTCTCGGGCGTTTAGTTGTAGTCGCAGACGATACAGAACCCTGACTAGTCTCCGTCGGCTTAACACTCGTGACTCTAGAGGAACGTTTAGGGGGAGGGTGTTCTGACAGCAATCTATCCCAAAGTGGGACGTTGTCACATTGAAGTGACTTATGCGCGACAATGGTAGTGTAGGCCGACATCTGTTGTCGAACCTCTCTCAACGCTACCGCCGCGGTCTTATCATTATCACAAAGGACTTTAACAGCTAATTGAGAGCAAAAGGAACAATTATGCATAACCCAGAGACCCCTTGAACGGCCTAGACATTTAACACACCTTATGCAAAGGGTGTGTGCAAAAATAGGGATACCAGCACAAGTAGGGGTAATGCACAGGGCAAAAACTGGGGCCACGGTAGCCATGACAGAGACTGGTGGGTGAAAACTACCGCCGGGTCTGTATTGGTCCGCCGGAGCTCAGCTCTGGAAAAAACAAGAAAATTTCCAGGAATTAATGCTCATAAGGTTAATCCAACATGATCGCACACCAGTGTTAATAACCCGCCGGGTAACGAGATGCAAAGACACAACTAACACATCTCGCTACGCGGCGAGGTGTAAAGTCTAAACAAATCTTTTGCTAAAGAAAGTGAAGAATACCCTCTGATATAATGGTCCAGCATGGCACTTATAGTCTCTCGGAGGAGGTGACTGTCTCAAGATTCAATTTTGTAACAAAGCAACCCCCCAAAAAGACGCCGGCCCTTGAATTATTTTAGTAGAATAGCCCAGGGCAGGATGATACGAGATCTGATGTTTAACGAATTGTCACAAAAGATCGCCGTAAGTTAGAAGGCGGCGATACCTAATTGTATCACTAAATTAATAGGTTAAATTGAATTTTGTAAATTCCTTAGTTCCTCCACCTAGGAGCACCCGCCGGGTGTGAGAATCGATATTTAACCTAATTGAACCTTCAATCGCCATAATAGTAAAGGCAGCGATACACAGAGTATCACTATAATGGATTGGTTAACTAAACTGAAAGACCTAAGTCGTTCATCTCACCCTACCCAGGTGCACCCGCCGGGTGAGAAGTTTTAAAAGTTAACCCCATAAGTTCCTGTCCCCACTTCTTTGTAAAAGATCGCCAGGGAGGAAAGCCTAAACAACAGCTAGGTTTTTCATGTGGTTGTCGTAAAACCAGGTAGAAAAAACTCCCAAAACGTATGTCCACAAGAACGCCGTTTTATATGGAAGGGTACAGCCATCCCGCCGGGAATCAAAGGAGGCCTGAAACCAGGCACCCACAGACGCAGTCCTGGAGAGCCACAGACACCCCCCCGCCGGGGATACAAGCCAGTGTTAACAACCACGTGTGGCCCAACACTGCTCTCGGCCAGGATTTTTTCACGGTGAAACCGAGAAAAAACCCGCCGGAAGGAAACCCACCCTGAACAGACACCATCTGAACAACACACGACACGAGGATAGCCACGCACGACTAACCCAAGGTCACACCATAATCCGTGGAATTAGCCAATACACAACTAAACCAGGAAACAATTATAGTCCGAGGAATTAGCCAATACACAACTAAACCCCGGATACACATGACACAGTAGGGCATATTTATAAATAATAAATAATAACACTAGTACATGTGGCAAAGCTACGAGCGGCTGGCTAGGCCTAGGCAGACGGCATAATAACAGTTGAAATATACACACACATTGGAAATATCACAACAGGAACCACCGCCAACACACCACCGTAGCAATAACTTCCAACCCAGGGAAGACTGACTCGGGACCCAGAAAAAACTTCACTAAGTGAAGAAAAATACGCTGGGAACGTCAGAAAACAAAGCTTACCTCATCAGAAAGATAAAAGGCAGCAATAATTAACGCGTAGTGAAAGCCGCCTGCATCACAAACTAACTCGACTGTGAAAAAGTTCACATGTCCACAACGTGACCACGAGGGTACATCCGAAATAGATGCCCCATACACTCGACCCAAAATACACTGCACTGCGGGCAACCAGCCCAGGACACTCCTGCTACGCCTATCCTAACCTTACTCGATACATCCTGGAGTAAACAAATGAGAAAAACTCACTAGGGACGCAACGAATGCGGAACCAGCGGAGCGTGGGGAGGCACGTCCGGGCGGGCTGAGCGCAGAGCAGAGAAGGAAGAATGACGCCTGAATCAGCGTCTGGTCAGAAATCCACACAAGTACATCCACGATATGATGGAAAGCTTATTGGATAGTTATTCTTATTTTTCTTTTTCTTTTTATTTTTTTACGAAGTTTTTTCGTAGTGAGAACCCAATTCATAATGACTGAAGCCATGAGTGAGGTCGCGTGCGCTCATGATGAAGGCTCCTCAGTTTTTAAATGCTCTGCGCGGTAGATTCAAAACTACGGCGGATTAGTGTTTGAAGAGGATGCCTTATGTAATAGGCATGTTCGTCAATGATGGAGGGGCCACTAATAAATAATGTGCCATTGCAACCAACAAAGCCAATAGAATGGTTGGTTACATTAAGAGAAATCTCAAATATATGAGTGAAGATATATTACAACCACTTTACAAGAGCATAGGAAGACCTCACCTAGAGTACGGTGTACAGTTTTGGTCACAATATCTAAAGAAGAACATTGACAAGATGGAAAGAGTACAGAGGAGAGCGACTAAACTTATCCGGACACTGAAAAACAAATCATACGACGAAAGACTTAAAAAACTTTACTTGTTCTCACTAAAAAAGAGAAGAATAAGGGGACAACTGATTGAATGCTTCAAAATTCTAAAGGGCTTTGACAAAGTGGACATCGATGCCCTGTTCTCTCTCAATCATCTTCCCACTTGTAATAATGGTATGAAACTACTGACCAAAAAGGCAAATCTAGACATAACCAAGAACTTCTTTAGCTATTCTGTAATAAATGAATGGAACAAGCTGCCAAATAATGTGCTAGGTAGTACATCTATCAACATGTTTAAAAAAGACTTGATGCTCACCTTAAGAGAACAGGAGTCTATTAATAATACGGTTTTGACAACCCGTAAGGGAAGGAAGGAAAAACTACTATTTATTGGTGGCTCCTGAAGTCAATGACGTAAGAGCCTATGGTAATATGGCCTCTTTCCGGGCTCCTCTGAGCCCGGGTTAATCCTGATCACTACGGTCGAGAACCAATATCATCTTGGGGGGTACCCCTTAATCATTCCTAAGGTACGTCATTGAGACGGAGCCACTGAAAAGTAAAAAATAAAAGGAAATTAAATAGTACAGTTAGAACACCGCGCATTCAGATCTTCCTCTGTTCCCATGAGCGTGCCCTGATGTCCCAGTTGACCTTGAACTGGTTTCTAAAGCGTATACCAAATTGAGCATGTGAATGGGAAGGGGATGGAGGGAGGGCAATTTCGTCATTGACTTCAGGAGCCACCAATAAATAGTAGTTTTTCCTTCCTTCCCTTACGGGTTGTCAAAACCGTAATTTATTGGTGGCTCCTTACGTCAATGACGTAATAGCCTAGAACATCACGACCGGTGGAGGGACCTTCATATGCTCCTTAACCCTTCCTACCCGGCTGTCCTTGTGAAAGGACACCGCGGCAGTTGGGCAGGACCCCGGGTGTCCTTTTAACAGACAGTAAGCTTGAAAGCCTATTCAGCTTGGTCTGAACGCCGTGCGTCCGACGCATGTAAACAAAGCCGATCGTTGCGTCACCGCACCTCCGAAAACAAGAAGGAGACGTCGGATCAATGTTATTGTTGTGACGTCAGACGAAATTAGTGTCTGAAAAGCTTCGATATTGTCAACATCGTGGCAAAATTCGCTCCACGAAATCGTCATCACAACTGAACCAGTTGACTTAGAGAGCTCTACTCAACGTCAGTCTACAGATTGGAAACCGCACTACATTTATAGATGCGTGGGAAATTTCTAGCAGTTAAAATAGCAAAGATACGGTAGCCTAGGCCTACACGTTTTTCGGCCAAATCGCCCGGATAGGACCTCCATCCTTTGGAGGACCAGCCCGGGTCAGAAGGGTTAAGCTAAAAAACAAAATTAATAGGAAGACTGAAAACTAATATGTGAACTGTGACATGTATTTACTTATAAAAGGTATAACAGTAAGAAAAAGATATACAGTATAAGGCGGGTACCATTAAAAGAAGCCTTATTTTAGAAAACAGAACTACTGAGATGTGAATATATACTGGTAATCGTATATCATCAATTTAGAATAAAATATAAAATAATGTTACACATTTATAGTTGCAATAAAATATAGGTATTGCTATGTAACAGATATCATGTGGTAATAACACTCTTGTTATATATTTCAGATTGTGTGACCTGCCATTTTGTCATGGAACTTCACGCGCCCCCCTCTTTTTTTCATTTATGGTGACTGGTAGGGCACACTTTCTCTTATGCTGTTGGACTGGTAATAAAAGTATTGAATCATATATAACAGTCTACTTATTTATCCCAGGGGATATGTTCTAGCCTTAAAGCTGTGCATGGTAAATTGGGTCTCTCCAGATGGACTGACAAATATCTGGATAGGAAAGTATTGCTCGAGGAACAAAGACCCATTTGAGTGATATCCTCTACTGAAAAGTTGTTGAGGAACCTAATGGTAGTGGCCCATTTGCGTACGTTGTGGGCTTTGGCAATTACCTGAGGATCAGCCTCCTTAATTACATCTACTATCGTGGATGCTAATACTTTTCTCCCCAACCTTGTTGAGCCATCTGGAGAAACCCACAAATGTTCTTTATTTCTAGGAATAACAGACTTAAAGTAGGTATATAATGCTTTCACAGGACATAGGGCATGGTGTATCTTTCCTCTTTTCAAGGCAGGGATAGAGAAAGGTGTAAAGACATGTTCCTGGTGCTAATTTTTTGCAATAAAATCTGGTGGAGGGGCAATATGTACAGAGTCGTTATTAGGGGCAAAACGTAGACAGTTTGGGGACCTTGCCATGGCTGCCAATTCTAAGACCCTATGGCCAGTAGCTAGGGCCATCAGAAATACACACTTCTTAAGTTTCTTATCTATGTTTGGTTTCACCGAATAAGGCCTAGACTGTAATAACGTTAGGACCTTCGAGATTGACCATTGAGGAAGTAATTGACGATTTGGGGCTCTGAGTTTGAA
Organism: Paralithodes platypus; assembly: GCA_032716605.1. Classification (NCBI taxonomy): domain Eukaryota; kingdom Metazoa; phylum Arthropoda; class Malacostraca; order Decapoda; family Lithodidae; genus Paralithodes; species Paralithodes platypus. Next base: position 21,604,902 of record CM064480.1, on the reverse strand, counting down.
GTAAGCTTTCATAAACCCTTGTTCGTCTTTCTGGGGTAAGGATAGACCGGTGAGCGTGAGGAAGGGTTCCTTTACTGCTGATAGGTGGTTTCTAAGTGTGTTCACTGCTAGTTTCTTAGTTTCAAACAAGTAATTTAGGTATTTCAACAACAAGGCAGCCGAAGGATTCTTCTGGTTTGAATCTACAATCCACGTTGTAAATTGTTTCCAGTGAGAGCTGTATTGTCTCAAGGTGGAAGCTGTGTACTGATTTGTGAGCTTGTTAGTGATTTCCTTGTCGTAGGACGGAAGCCACTTGGATTTGAGAATGTCCACATAGCAAAATTGAGCGAGGTCTGCAGGTTTCTTACAGTTTCTTCCAAGTGGAAATCTGTCAGGGGGAGTTGCAGAGGTTTGTTGCACCATTGAGTAAGTTGAGTGTACCACGCTTGAGTAGGCCACATTGGAGCAACCAGGGTTACTTGCCCCTGGAACGATCTGAGGTGGTGAATGACTTTGCACATCAGTGAGGTGTCTGGGGGTGGGAAGAGGTAAATTGATGTCCACCTGTTTCAATCTACTGTGAAGGCATCCGGACCCCCTTCCCGTGTCTTGAGGTCCCGAGATATGTGAGCCCGGAGCTTCGTTGATTGAAGAGATGCGAACAGATCGATTTGTGGTGAAAATGGTTGCTGTTGTTGTTGTTGTTGTTGTTGTTCCCCAAGCTGCCTGGCCGAACAGCCCCAAGGCCCCGAGCAAGGCCAAGGCCATAACAGAGCGCCCCCACAGAACCTTCCCTGCTGACCACAATAAAGCCTAGGTGACCGAAGCCACTCCATGGCGGGGAGCTGAGGAGGGTGCGGCTCCCCGCCATGGAGTGGCTTCGGTCACCTAGGCTTTATTGTAGAACTAAGTGATTGAATGTTTCTTGTTTGAGGGCCCATTCCACTGAGGTGCTCTTTCCCCTTGATAGAGCATCGGCCCATAGATTGGAGACCCCTGGTAGGTATGTTGCATGGATTATTATGGAGTGTTTCTGGGCTAGGAAGAATATCTTCTCTGAGAGATCTTGGAGGATCCTGGACCGGGTGGAGCCTTGTTTCTTCAAGCAAGTTACGGAGGCCATGTTGTCCATCCGGAAAGCTATTGATCTGTAGGTCAATGACATCGCATGGTCTCTGAGAAAGAATAGAGGAACTGAGCTAGCTCTTTGGCATTGATGTGATACTGACTTAGTGTGGTCCATTTTCCGTGGTTCTGATGGCCTTCCGTTGATTGATAGCCCCATCCTATCAGGCTCGAGGCATCTGTGTCCACCCATACGGTGGGAGGTGGATCTGACCAGTGTGCCACCGATTCCCGTACTTGAGGTCTTGTCCAAAATGCCAGGAGATATAGTATCCTCTTCGGGATGACGAGAGGGTGGTTGTGAGGTATTAGAGGGAAGGCTTTGTTGCCTAGCCAGATTAGCCTCTTCAGTCTGAGGTGGCCTAGGGGTACTGTCATTTGTACCCAATTTAATGAGCCTATCAGAGATTCCCAAAGTTTCCTGGTGATCATCTTGGCATGTAATACTCTGAACAGTTTTAAATGTAGACGTTTGGCGTTGGCTGGACTTTGTTTTATCGTCTGGAGTTGTGTATCCCAGATTAAACCTACCCATTCCGCTGATTGTGTGGGAGTGAGATTTGATTTCTCTAGGTTTACTCTGAAGCCCAGCTTTGTTACATGTTGTATGACTCTCAAGGTTTGTTCTTGGCATTGGAGTGGGGTAGACCCGAGAATCATCCAGTCGTCTAGGTAGAACAGAATTTTTACTCCATCTTCGAGTAGTGGGAGGAGAGCTTGTTTGACTATCTTGGTGAAAATTCTGGGGGCTATGTTCAGGCCGAAGGGCATTCTGGTGAACATTACTGCTTTGTTTCTGAATGGGATAGCTAGGAACTTTTGATATCTCTTTGCTATTGGGATGTGCCAGTAGGCGTCTTTTAGGTCCAGGGTAATTATCCAGACCTTTGGTTGTAGAACTAGCCTTACTTGGGAGATAGTTAGCATTCTGAACTTCATATTGTGAATTGACTTGTTGAGAAGGGACATGTCTATCACAGGTCTTAGTTGACGGCTGTCTCTTTTTGGGACGAGGAACATGCGTGATAGAAAAACTGGTGTGCCCTCTGGTGGGTGAGTGAGAACTTTGTCTGTCAACATTTGGTGCCCAACCCCGAAAGGGGTTGAAATAGGGGAGCTATCCCCCCGCCAAAGGTGGCTTTCTAGGGCCTTTCCTAGCTGATGCTGAGAGGATTGGGTTCTAGTCATGTGGTGATGGGCTGGTCTATCAGAGTGAGAACTGAGCGATCTCTGCCATACCCATAGCTTACTCTGACTGTTCCTTTTACTTATATATTTTCTAGATCTCAAGTGACGGCGTCTCTTCCGTGGATTGACCTCCCAATCTACCAAGATTGAAAGCCAAAGCGTCACATTTTTCCTTTGCCCCTCAACTTTCTCTTCATAATTGCTGAGGGGCACAGGGCCCTGGGTGGGGCTTTGGTTTCCCGGGCGTTTCCGCACCCTCCTCAGCTCCCCGCCATGGAGTGGCTTCGGTCACCCAGGCTTTATTGTGGTCGGCAGAGAAGGTTCTGTGGGGGCGCTCAGTTATGGCCTTGGCCTTGCTCGGGGACTTGGGGCTGTTCGGCCAGGCAGCTTGGGGAACAACAACAACAACATTTGGTTTATCACTGTTACTAATTCCGGAGATACCTGTATCTTGTTGGACTGAGCTCGGAGGTGGGGTCTTGCCAACCATTTCCATGTGAGGCCCTTCTTTACTACTCTCTTTGCCCAGGATCTTTGAGGCCAATGCCGAAAATTCTCTCTGATTTGTTGATGGCCTCTTGAAAAGTTAGTTTTTTTAATCCTGGGTCGGTTGGTGAGTGTTAGGTGGGTTGGTGGTGACTTTGTGGTCTCTGGTGGTTGGGAGCATGACGTCCTGCTTGTTGAGTATGTCGTCCTGTTTGTTGAGGTCTCTGTTGTGACCCGTAGTTTTGTTGTTTTGGTGGAGGTCGCGTGTAGGGTGATGGTTGAGTCCTTGGTGCGCCTCGACCTCTGGCCTGGTAGTGTCCCCTGTACCCTCTGCTGCTTGATGAGTTACCCCTGTGCGTCTGAAATGTATGAGGGGTAAATTGTCGAGGGGCGAACTGGCTCTTCCCCCTCCCACGGTGAGAGTGAGGGTGGAACCACTAGGGTGGCCTTGCCTATATGCTTGAGGCTGTCTCAAAGCTGCCATCTCAGGTCATAATAGTAGGGCGTGGACTTCGTTCCAGGTTGGGTCATCAATCTGCTGGTGAATAGGGGTGAGAGGAGAACTCGAGCGGCGATATCTTTTGGCATTTTCTTGGACAAGTGGATGCGTATATCTTGTCTCGCTCTGGCTGCCTCATAAATAGCAGTCTTGACATCCCCGGTGGTCATCAGAGAGTTGACAAGGGAGGCTCTTCTGATGAAATGAAGAGCAGCTCTGGATTTTTGTTCAGCGATGGAGTCTGCCACCTGTCTCATGGAATTAGCAAGCTTCTGCTGTGTGATGAAATTTGATAGCAGTCTATGGGCTTTTTGGCGTAGTCTAAAATCATTGTCGATCAATGCAGGGGTAGGTGTAGTAATCGTGGGATCATTGGATGGTTTGCACACTATCTTTGGGGCTCTGAGATATTCCCAGAACTCCTGGGGAATAGAGTCGGAGTTGTATACATACATCGTGGCAAACTGGTGATCGTCCTGTGGGATCCTTTGGGGTGTAGTATCCATACTGGACAGGGCAAATTTTTCCGCACCAGACACCCATTCAGACCATGGGCCATAGCCTAAGGACGAAACCTCCAGCATGGGTATTTTGTTGTCGAACATTTTTGTGGAGCATTCCACGGCTGTTGAGAGAGTAGATAGAGATTTAATGGCATTATGGCCATCAGCTTTATTCAAATCCGACCACGGTTTGAAGCGCTTGCCCGAGGGGACAGCGGGTGTCTGTGTGAACGTAAAGTACCTAGCGTCTGACAGAGATGGGAAGGGTTTTATGATGACGTCCAGTACTTGGTCATGTGCATCTTTTGCTCGGAGGTGTCTAAGTTCGTCCATCTCGATCACCCAGTCATTCGGGACTGGTATCAGTTCTGGATGGCCCGTGTCGGCATCTTCAGGTGTTTTTACTGGTACAGTATTTGCGTCCAGTGACGGGATTCCCCAAATAGTAGAGGGAAAGGTTTCTTGGAGCTTTCCGGTTCCTGTTCAATAGGTGGGGGACGAATATGGGACAGGAATAGGTTACTGGGAAGGCCAGTAGCTTGAAGACTGGGCTGAGTGGAGGATGTAGGAGTGGATGTTATTTCCTGAGCATGATGTTTGGGCTGGGCAGGTAACTGAGCTAGTGGGACTGTGTTAGGTGTGGCTGGTTGTAACATGGATGGGGGCAGGGACCTACAGTAGGGTCTCACATAGAACGAGAAATTGGTCGATAAACGAGGCCGTTTTATGTGATTTCGTTCTATGTGATCGCGGCATTTTGGTGGTCCAACCAATATGGTCAATGTTCACTGTAAGCGTAAATTTCCGTCAGGAGCGTATGATATTTTGTACGTTTGTACGATATTTCGGTGCTCTATATGAGAACTCCTCGGATTTGCCCTACTTTGATGGCGAAATCGTTCTATATGATCACATTCGTTCCTAACGAAAATTTTGGAACAATATTTTAGGTCGGTCGTTCTATAAGCGACTCGTTCTATGTGAGACCCTACTGTACTTTGAAGGTCCTGGATAGCCTTATCCATAGAAGCAAATTTCTGATGGAAGCTGTCCGCTAACTCGCTGGTTATTGATCTCATAGCTTCTTTCATTTCGCCCAATAAGTCACCACGAGGGCTCAGCCTCGGGGCTATGTCCGATTGGTGAGGTTCGTCTCCTAAATCGTCTCCCTGATAAGTGTGGGATTCCTTGTCATTCCAACTTTCATCTGTATGGCTGCTGCTATTGATGTCGTAGCAGTCTATTATGTCGTCGACCATTTCGTAGGGTTCTTGGGTATCCTCAGGAGGTATTGTATTTTGATCTGCCTCGAATGTACTGTATCCCACCAGGTCTGGATCTGCTGGAGTGTGATCTGAGTGAGCTGCCGGATGTGAAGAAGGCTGGAAATATGAGTCGTCTCTTGGGTTATGTATTTCCGCTCTCGTACTTATCTTGATCGCTTGAGGGTGAACTAGTTCGGCAGGAGCAGGTAAGGGGGTTAATTCAAAATGTTGTTCCATAGAGTCCGCCCAATTTTCTAGGGATAGTGGAGAGGGGTTGACCTCCTCAGAACTTGGCTTAGTCAAGGTGGTGGAAGGTGGTTCTGTAGCATGAGGATTACTTGTCTCTTTGTGTCTTTTACTGGAAGAGTGGGAGCTGGATGAACTCTCTCTCTTCCTGCTAGATTCGGACTTTCTCCTGTCGTGTGATGAGGAAGAGCTACGGGATCTAGTTATGGATATCTCTAAGAATTTTACATACTCTGAATCTGTAATTTCTGGGTGTCTTTTCAATGTACCTGATATATAAGATTTTACTGCATGCCACACCGCTTTCAAAATATCTTTACATGTGCCTGGGGCTAGGGAAGAATGTGGATCATGGAATTTAGATATGTAATAAGTACACTTGTCACAAACTTTAGGGTTCCACCTAGCTTTTGTCCTATCGATACACTTAACGTGATAGGGGCAGAGTCTATGAGCTGTGAGTGCTAATGTTGTACACTCCCTGTGTGAGCACAGGGTCATGTCCTTGGGAGGGTCCATTTCGTGTACTGTGGTACTGTCCATCTTGGTTGATGAGGGCTCCGGAGAGGAGAACCCTATGAAGGAGAAGTCGTCTTCCAGGTTGAGGACTTCTGTAGGCCGCACCTTAACTTTCTTCTACGGTTGTCTATGGGCCCTGACGAAAGGGGAGAAAAGAAACAAAGGTGTTCTTTTAGAGAGGGTAAGACAGCTTGTGTTTGTTTCTTGTAAATTTCTTAAAATTGTGTAAGTATCCCTGTAAATTAAGTAAATTTATGCAGTTAGTGGGAATACCCTTAGCCGGTGGACCGGAAACGTCTAAACTTACTCTAAAGTTTTGACCAGTAGACTCACCTGATAATGCAGGTTTGTTAGTTGGGTGCAGGGAGCAACAGGTGGCCTGGATAGGACTGTCAAGGGCTTGAAGTCTGGGATAGTGTACAGCTCCTGCTGTGGTATCCCTTGGCCGGAAGGGGTCGGTCCAATCGTTGTTCAGACTCCTCCTTTGTAATGCCGTGCCTTGCCTGAGTCTGTGGACTGTGGACACACCAAGGAGCCAATGTTGCATAATGAGATGAAAATCGTTCTTATTAGTTCTACTTGACTTGGGCTAGGATTGGGATCTAGCCTTGTATGATTTACAGTAAACTTCCGTTAATCCGAAGGGCAGCGGACCGGCTCTCGTTCGGATTAGTGGATTTTTCGGATTATCGGACTTTACCCCTATGAACCTGTGTATGACGAAAACATTGAGACATTAGGCCACCCAAATGACACAATGGTGCACACACACATATCATATGTTCATGAAATCACTTCAAAAGTTTACCATTGTCATTGTAGCCTATTAACTACTTCAAAACATTCAGATTAATGGTCAAAGGAATCTGCTGATATAAACGTCTTCTTCTTCTTCCGTCTACTAGCGAGTTTGTCTTGCTCTTGAAGATCAGATGTGGTTCGGGAAGTAATGCCTTAACAACGGCACTTCCCTGAGAGGTTCTTGTAATTTTCCTTTTGTGACGTGCTCTGTTATATTATATTGTATTGAAAGCACCCTTGTCTTGTTGTCTTGAAAGCACCCTTGGGATGCTCCGATCACTGAATTATAAATAGTAGCGTATCGGAACATCCAAAGGTGCGTTTTCAAGCTCAAGACTAATACGTCCAAAGGTGCGTTTTCAAGCTCAAGACTGAATGCGCTTGCAGAAAATGCGGTGCAAGCCAGTAGCGCATCGGAGCGTCCCAAGGATGCGTTCAAGAGCAAAACAAACTCTCTAGCAGACGATGTGGAAGAAGAAGAAGACGAAGGTGTTTACGATTATATCAGTAGCTTCCTTTGACCATTAATCTGAATGTTTTGAAGTAGATAATAGGCTACAATGACAATGGTAAACTTTTAAAGTGAATTCATGAACATATGATATGTGTGTGCTCCATTATGTGTCATTTGAGTGGCCTAATGCCTCAAAAAGGGGACTTTGGGACTTCTTGAAATTCGGACCATCGGGTGAATTCGGATTTGGCCTCAAATTGAAAAATTCGGACTATTGGGAGATTCGAATCATCGGTCGTCGGATTAACGGACTTTTACTGTACTTTAATTTAACTGGTTAGATAGACGTGCTTATTATAAATACTTGTATTTGTCTTAATTCTGAACATTTTGTTAATTATTATTTAATTTGGTAAGGCTTATTTACTATAGTATGACCTAACTTCGAGTACCCGGTAATAATTTCTATTTGATTCCTGTATTTGGGGCCCTTCTCTTAGGGTACCTGGTTAAAGTTGATGTCGTTTGGATATGTTTAGTGTTAGAGTACCAGGCCCATAGCCTGTTGGTATCCGGCCGGGTGTTGTGGGTTATAATACCGTTCGGTATTATAGAACGGGGTTAGCTGGTCGTTGCCTTAACATACTTGGGTTTAACTTTATATTTGTATGGTATTATGGTATTATTGTATTATCCGCCCATCTGGGTACCCGGACTGTTGCCATACCCGGTAGTCCTGGTACCCGGGCCTTGGTGCCCGGGCCTTATTAACCCTCCAGCCCCGGCTATGTATTCCATATATATTCCCCGAAATCCGGGGGTTTTGGCCGAAAAACGTCTACGCCTAGGCTACCGCATCTTTGTTATTTTGCTTGCTTCCGCATTCCCGCGCATCCCCAAGCGTAGATGTGTTTCGTACCTGTAGAATGGCGTTAAGTAGAGCTCTCTAAGTCAACTGGTTCAGTTGTGATGATGATTTCATTGGAGATAACTTTATGGCAAAAACAGCCACTTTACACTACTTTTCGATACTTAACAATAACATACAGGCACACACGAACAAGCGACGCACTCCTTCTTGTGGTCGGAGATGCGCGGCGTCGGTCCAGCCGGCTGTTGTTTACATGCGTCGGACGGACGCCTCGCACACCAAGCTTACAGGCTTTGAGCTCATGGGTGCCTCAGAGCCCTACCGGGTAGCTCGGGGTGTGTTTTTTATGGGTGCCTCAGAGCCCTTCCGGGTCTGAGGAGTTAAGATAAGGCCTAGGTAATCCGGGGGTTTGGGATATATCTGTATGGTATTATTGTATTTCCCGCCTATCCGGGTACCCGGGACTTTCGCCATACTCGGTAGTCCTGGTACCCGGGCCTTGGTGTCCGAGCCTTATTGAGATGAGGTCTAGGATAACCGGGGAATTTGGGAGTGTATGTTATCATGATGTCGTCCGCCTGTCTAGGTACCCGGGAGTGCCTCCATACTCGGCAGTCCTGGTGCCCGGGCCTTGGTAACCGCGACTTATTGAGATAATGACTCGGGAACCCGGGAACTTGGGGTTGCATGGAATTTTAGTATCGCCCGCCTAATCGGGCACTCGGGACTGTCACCATGTCTGGCAGTCCCGGTGCCCGGGCCTTTTGAGATAGGCCTAGGGTACTTGGGTATTTGGAAAATTATCAGCATGTCGTATTGAATTCTTACATCGTAGTGGGATATGTTCAAATATGATATTATTATGGGTACTCATAGGTTGTAGGTACTCTTGATACCCTTGAAACAAAAAAATTATATACGAGTGCTTAGATGAGCAGTACCAGTAGGTTATTTCATTTCACAATACAGTATACCGACCACTAGCTGATGTATTGCTGGTTTTATAGAGAACAATGCCATATCAAATGACTTGAAGGCAAATAAATATGATGAGGCACTCGTGACAGACTAGAGTTAAAGCTGTAGTAATTAATTTTGAAGAGACTTGAACGTAAACACTGAAAGGACTTTTGTTCCTAAATAAAATATTCGGTGGTGTGACAGGTAAACCCTGGCCAGGGCACAACCAGGGGTTACTGTCAGCAATTACAGTTAAATGAATAGGACACTCCCATATAAATAGACACTTAAGGGAATATCTGATGAGTTACACTGTTAAAACACAATTACAGAACACTAAGACACTGCAGCTAAAGAGCTGAGGTTCGTATGATACGAAATAAAGAGATGAAACACAATAGTTTGGGGCTCTGTGGAAAGTGGCTTCTTGATCGGCACGTTCGTAGGCCAGCCAGACTAAAGATCTTACTTCACAGGCTTACAAGTGAAAATTAGTCCATATACATACATTCCTAGACGCATACCTGTATATGATTTCAACTGCACAAAAACTCACTATGGACCAAAAATGATGCGCCTAGAAGGGGCTACATAAACACTGTGGTGGAGGTAAGTAAACTTTGTCTGCCTCCTATGGCCTACGGACGAGAGAGACCAGTTCAAGGTCAACTGGGACATCAGGGCACGCTCATGGGAACAGAGGAAGATCTGAATGCGCGGTGGCGCGGTGTTCGAACTGTACTATTTCATTTCCATTTATTTTTTACTTTTCAGTGGCTCCGTCTCAATGACGTACCTTAGGAATGATTAAGGGGTACCCCCTAAGATGATATTGGTTCTCGACCGTAGTGATCAGGATTAACCCAGGCTCAGAGGAGCCCGGAAGGCCATATTACCATAGGCTCTTACGTCATTGACGTAAGGAGCCACCAATAAATTTACAATTTTAATCTCACCAACCCATAGATTATAGTGTTTTAAGTAATTAAATCACTCTTAATAAACTCGCCCTTAACCAGACCGTCTGGAGGCTCTGTGAAAGATTAAGTCTTCATGGAGGATCCAGCCATGGGCCTGCCGGCCTGATATGGTCCGGGGCTCTATGGTAAGTCTACTGGTGATCTTCTTGCATATTTTACTAACTCTTGGTTATCCTCCTTTCGGGACTTTGGTGAGACTTTTCTATTGCGCTGGACATACATACATACACATACATAACATTTTAAGACTGAATGCTCCACTCATATGTGCAGTTTCAGTCTCTTGTCCTAATGGCGGCGTTCCAGGCAACATATTGAAAGCCTTCGATAAAGTCTTGCACAAATCTCTAATTTCCAAACTACCCTCCTTCGGTTTCTATCCCTCTATCTGTGCCTTTGTCTCTAATTTCCTTTCAGACCGCTCCATAGCTGCAGTTGTGGATGGCCATCGCTCACTAGTCACTTCCTCAATCTATCAACTCCGGTGATCCTCAGGGTACTGTCCTGTCTCCAATACTCTTTCTAATATTTATTAACCCTTGTCTAGCGGGGTGTTTTGGGCTCATTTGGGCATATTCAGGCCCTCCTGCATGATAAATCAAGCATCTGCATGAACAAAAATTATTTAGCAAAAAACTAGGCGCTAAAAGCTTCAAAATGAGACCAGAACGAGCTACGTAGCACTCGTGGTTCTCTTGCAGTGATGCCACGAACATGGGAGTTTAGCATATATCGGTATATTTTTCCCAGCTATGCTCACTACTGGCTACACTGCCGGCCTCTCGAGAACACAGGGAACATGAGTTAATGGGCGGCGGTAAGCCCTGGGAGTCGGCTGTCTGGCCCGCTGTGCTCCCGGCCATTTGCACTCGATTTTAACCCTTTAAAAGCCTTAATAATGCTCCTAACTTGCTGCAAATTGGTGCACGACTTAAGTCGAGCGCCGCCAATAAGGGGTTAATGATCTTCTCAACTGTACCTCTAGTCCTATCCACTCATATGCTGATGACTCTACCTTACACTATTCAACCAATTTTTCACATCAACCCAGCATGCAATCACTCCAAAACTCATTTAAAAGGGCCATAGAACGCCTATCTTCCGATCTATCAATTACAGTACAGTCAGGTCATGATATACACGGTTAATTTGTACCGTTTACGTACCGTTTATATCAAAACCGTGTTTTAGAAATAACAGGCCTTATGGGAATCAATTAATTTGTTCCAGACACTTTCCCAAAGTCCCACTTTTGGCCATTTTTGCCTACCTTCAGCCGACTTATATTACATTATACCACCGGGCGGGTGCCCAACCCCGAAAAGGGTTGAAATAGGGGAGCTATCCCCCCGCCAAAGGCGGCTTTCTAGGGCCTTTCCTAGCTGATGCTGAGAGGATTGGGTTCTAGTCATGTGGTGATGGGCTGGTCTATTAGAGTGAGAACTGAGTAATCTCTGCCATACCCATAGCTTACTCTGACTGTTCCTTTTACTTATATATTTTCTAGATCTCAAGTGATGGCGTCTCTAACGTGGATTGACCTCCCAATCTACCAAGATTGGAAGCCAAAGCGTCACATTTTTCCCTTGCCCCTCAACTTTCTCTTCATAATTGCTGAGGGACACAGGGCCCTGGGTGGGGCTTTGGTTTCCCGGGCATTTCCGCACCCTCCTCAGCTCCCCGCCATGGAGTGGCTTCGGTCACCCAGGCTTTATTGTGGTCGGCGGGGAGGGTTCTGTGGGGGCGCTCGGTTATGGCCTTGGCCTTGCTCAGGGCCTTGGGGCTGTTCGGCCAGGCAGCTTGGGGAACAACAACAACAACAACAACATTATACCACCAACATCATATATGTTATAACATAGAATACATTAAGCATCAATAAGAACTGTTTTGGACATGTTACCAACCTATTTGTGTGGATACATGTGTTGACGTTCGGTAGATATCCCCGCCGCTATAGGCTACTCCCTCCCCGTCCCACCCCCAACCCCGACCCGTCCTGCCCCCAACCCCGACCCTGTTACTGTGATGAAATTGATAAGCCTTGAGCTACAGTTCGTACATCAGCCCTCCAGGTTCCCTGACATGTTCATCGTCCTCATCGAAACCAGAGAACACAGAAATATTGCCCATCATATAATTATCATCATCAGACTGGTTGTCACTGTCGGGGGCGCTCCCGCCCTCCCCCTCTCTTTATTATGGTTCAATAGACTAGAAAGTAGAAAAGAAGTAATGACCCTATTGATAATGCAAAACTATTGAACACACTTAAAAGTGTGTTATTTGGTCTCTATATAATCTGTGAATCATTTCCGATATGATGGAATTAACCCCTCCAACCCGGAAGGGCTCTTGAACGCCCATAACAACCTCGGTCCGCGCAACCCGGAAGGGCTCTTGAACGCCCATTGCTTGCAAGCGTGCTTTCGAATGCCGCGCGTACATCTTTGGTATCATGGGACGGTAGGTGGCGCCACCCAGCGTAAACGACGCCACAGCAACAGTGGCGCCATCATGGACAGTACGCCAAATAGTGATTCCGCTGTGTCCGATACCGTGCTTCCTACGACGCCCTTGCTAGTTCGTCGCGCCTTACCCCGACGCCATCGCCTAAATGTGTTATCTCCCGGAGGTATTGAGACGACATTGAGACTATATGAGCGTGCTGATGCCAAGTATAGTGTTGATGATATAGTCAGTGACGACTCCAGTAATTATAAGTCGAGTGATTATGGCCATGAGAGTGAGAAAGAAGAGCAATTCCTGGGATTTGCGAGAGAACATGACAGTGATGAGAGTGATGAAGGTGATGTACCAGTTGTTGAGGAAGCTGGTTTACCTAAAGACAGTGAACTTGAGAGAGTGAGTGAGTGGGAGAGTTCAAGGTCACTCACCAAATTTTGCATAAGTGACACGACTCCAAGCCCTTCCCCAGGTAAATCGCCTTTCAAGCTACACTTGTATAAGCAGAAAATACTTGAGAAGGAGGCCGCGGCAGCTAGGGAACAAGCAAAAATACTTGGTGAGGATGAGGCTGTGAGTGAGGGTCAGCGTGGTGACCCTTCTCGTCCGCCATTGTCTCCCTTATCTACCCACGCCACCCAAGATGACCCGGATGCTCCGCATTCTTCCCCACCACCCCCACCATTGCCAAGGGTTGAGGACCCCCCACTTTCGGCCTATTTGCCTCCTAGGTCCCCCGACAGGAGACATACTGCTGCCGAAAAGGGGAAAGGTAGGAAATATACCAAAAAAATTAAGAAAAGTAAGAGAGTTTTGTTCGAGGCTCCCGCGGCGTCCACCCCTGCCAGCCCCAGCCATACGTCCCCGCAACTTTCCCACGGTCCTCCCCACCTCTCCCGCCTTCAACATGTCTTCCTGAAGAAGTCTTTGAGCTCGCATCACCAATACCTGGGCCTAGTGACAGTGAAACATTGCTTTCTGTCACTCGTCACAGGCCAAGGAGCCCAGGACCTCGGGGGGACACAGCCTCACCTGCCACTCCTTCACCACCTCGCCCACGCATCACTGGTTCCCCGCCAGATTATGTGGGGGCCACTGATGATGAAGGGCACCTCTCTGAAGACTCTGGCCATGATTACATAGGTCCACCGTCAGGGCAAGATGACCACTCTGACGATGACTATATGGACATCGACGACCCTCGACCCATCCGCTTGGCCCGGCGTCGTGCTGCCCGTCGTGCTGGCCGCCGCCCTGGCCGACGCCCTGGCCGCCCTAGGGCGCGCGCCTCCCGAGTTGGCCGTGGGCGTGCTGGGCCACCAGCTGGAGCTCCTCGTCAGCGTATACAAGACCCATTCTACGTTTTTCAGTGGCAAGACGTAGTTGATGGGGATGGATACAACCCTGATGTGCCAGCTTTTGATGAGGTACTGGAGGGTTCAGGCATTACCCCCAATTTTCCTGCAGGCCCCAATGTTCCACCACACAAACTATTTGAGGCCTTCTTTGATGAGGAGGTGGTAGGCTATGTTGTCAAAGAGACAAATAAGCAGCACCAATTCCAGGTCCACTTTTTGGGCAAGGTGATCAAGGGCCACATGAGGCAGTGGACCCCAGTGACTCATAAAGAGTTCATGGTGTTCCTGGCACTCACCATGCTAATGCCTCATGTCAAGAAGCATAGGTTGCCTGACTATTGGATCACCAATGATCTGATATCCACCCCTGCCTTCGGGAAATATATGTCTCGCGACCAGTACCTTGATATCCTCGCAGCGCTCCATCTTGTCACCAACACCGACGTCCACCTCGGTGACAAGCTGTGGAAGATTAGGACGTTGTACGAGATGATGCGAGAACGCTTCACCTCCTACTTCAAGCCCTTCCGCAAGGTCGTCATTGACGAGTCTCTTGTGCTGTTCCGGGGAAAACTCAGCTTCCGGCAGTACATCCCCTCAAAAAGACATCGCTTTGGCATAAAATTCTTTGTGCTGTGCGACTGCCAAACTGGCTATGTCCTGGACTTCCTGGTCTACAGCGGGAAGGAAGGGGACTTGCTTGTGGACCCCCTCATTGGCTTTGGCGGAGCAGTGGTGCAAGCCATGATGGACCGCTACTTTCACAAGAATCACGTCCTCTACACGGACAATTATTACACGTCCCCCACTCTCTCACAGTACCTGCATGAGCGCAAGACGGGGACTGTAGGCACAGTACGAGGGAAAAGGAAGGGCATGCCACCTTTCCCTCCAAAGACCAAAAAAGGTGATGTGTTCAAGAAGAAGTCGGGGCCCATTCTGGCTATCCACTGGCACGACCAGCGGAAGGTCAACCTCCTGACCACCATCCACAAGGGGAAAATGGTGGAGACTGGCAAGGTGGATCGCCGCACCCAGGCCAGGGTGACCAAGCCCGATGCTGTCCTGGACTACAACATCAACATGAGGCTGGTGGACAAGTCCGACATGCAGATAGGCTTCATTGACTGCCTGCGTACCTCGTGCAGATGGTACAAAAAGTTCTTTCTGCATATGGTGGACATGTCAGTTCTGAATGCCTACAATATATACAAGCTTCGGAATGTGAACACACCCATGAAGTTCAATAGCCTGCGGAGGTTCCAAAAGCAGGTGTTGACGGAGCTCCTGGAGAAGTATGCTACGCCACAGAGGGCAGTGGCACATCCTGGGCCCGCCGTTATTGACCGCTTGCAGTGTGCTCAATACTTGATTAGGCACAGGCTTGGTTCCCTGCCTCAGAATGAATCAGGAAGAACACAGCAGAAGCGGTGCCATGTCTGCTACAACAGCAGGGTGAGGCCGAGGCCAGGTAAAAAGTCAACCATGGAGTGTGTGGAGTGCAAGGTGGCACTCTGTGCTTTAGAGTGCTTCTTTGATTACCACTCCAAGCTGGAGTTCTAATAATCATAGTGAAAGTGCCAAAGATAATGACAATATGTACAGTATATATATAGGCAAAAAGTGGAAGTAAACCAATTTATTGTTATACAAAATTCATGTATTATGAAAACATTTATACAAATACAATTACACCATAATAATATGTGAAAGTGACACATATGTATATACCAAGTGACATTCATATGATTAGAACCTATAGAAATATATAAATCAGTGAAAAAAGACACAATAAATTGTATATAAAATGTTTACAAATCATATAACTAAGTGAAAGTGACAAGACTTAATATCTGATGGCCAAAGTATAATAAACACCTGTGATAACGAATAATCAGTGCCTAATACAACAATAACCTACCTCAATTACTAATAAAATGTACGGTATCGAGTGAAAATTAGCATTATCAGTGACAGTGACACTCTCTAAAGCATATTTGTCAAAGTGAAAGTGACACAAGACCTAATATTTTATGGCCAAAGTATAATAAACACCTGTGATAACGAATAA
The DNA here is from genome assembly GCA_032716605.1 of Paralithodes platypus. Classification (NCBI taxonomy): domain Eukaryota; kingdom Metazoa; phylum Arthropoda; class Malacostraca; order Decapoda; family Lithodidae; genus Paralithodes; species Paralithodes platypus. Next base: position 21,589,128 of record CM064480.1, on the reverse strand, counting down.
TCAGTGCCTAATACAACAATAACCTACCTCAATTACTAATAAAATGTACGGTATCGAGTGAAAATTAGCAATATCAGTGACAGTGATAGCCTAATAAACATATTTTATATAATTGGCCTCAAAATAACTAGAAAATATCAAATAAACATCACATTCTCAATATCAAACACTAAAATCGTCTAAGGGAGATAAATACTTTGGCGCGACGAACGGCTAGGTGCGTCGTAGCCATGGCCGGGGCGACGCGTCCGAACGCGGGAAGAATTTGCCGCCGAAAAGCACTCGTCTTCCCGCGCTCACCATTATCCAACCAGAGGGACTAGAGACCTCCACTCAACGCCATTCGACAGAGGAAGGTTTGTGGAACATTATTCTTGTTTATTCACAACATTACATGCCATATTCATTGACTTACAGAATATTTAACATAGCCCAAAGATCTTCAAAACACTCGGTACCGCAGCACAGTCGCAAGCTATAGCCCCCGGGGCTGGAGGGTTAAAGAAAAAAAATCCACCAACTCATAATCAGCAAAAATGACACAAATGTCAATTAAAAACAAGGCAAAAATATACCGTGGGAAAAAAACAATAAATAAATAAAACGCAAACTTCCGACGCTCGAAGCTCGGCGCCAGCCTGTCTACAGAGAAGACGGGGGAATATTTGTTGTTGACATTCTTATATTTATTAGAGGCCCCTCCATCATTGACGAACATGCCTATTACATAAGGCATCCTCTTCAAACACTAATCCGCCGTAGTTTGAATCTACCGCGCAGAGCATTTAAAATCTGAGGAGCCTTCATCATGAGCGCACGCGACCTCACTCATGGCTTCAGTCATTATGAATTGGGTTCTCACTACAAAAAAACTTTGTAAAAAATAAAAAACAAAAAGAAAATAAGAATAACTATCCAATAAGCTTTCCATCATATCGTGGATGTACTTGTGTGGATCTTTGACCAGACGCTGATTCAGGCGTCATTCTTCCTTCTCTGCTCTGCGCTCAGCCTGCCCGGACGTGTCTCCCCACGCTCCGCTGGTTCCGCATTTGCTGCGTCCCTAGTGAGTTTTTTCTCATTTGTTTACTCCGGGATGTATCGAGTAAGGTTAGGATATGCTTAGCAGGAGTGTCCTGGGCTGGTTGCCCGCAGTGCAGTGTATTTTGGGTCGTGTGTTTGGGGCATCTATTTCGGATGTACCCTCGTGGTCCTGTTGTGGACATGTGAACTTTTTCACAGTTGAGTTAGCTTGTGATGCAGGCGGCTTTCATTACGCGTTATTTCTGCTGCCTTTTATCTTTCTGATGACGTAGCGTTGCTTGCTGACGGTCCCAGCGTATTTTTCTTCACTTAGTGAAGTTTTTTCTGGGTCCCGAGTCAGTCTTCCTTTGGTCGGAAGTATTTGCTACAGTGTTGTGTTGGCGGTGGTTCCTGTTGTTATATTTCCAGTGTTTTTGTTTATATTTCAACATTTCTTGTGCCGTCTGCTTAGGCCTAGCCAGCCGCTCGTAGCTTTGCCACATGTACAAGTGTTATTGATTTATTTTATAAATACAGTAAACTTCCGTTAATCCGAAGGGCAGCGGACCGGCTCTCGTTCGGATTAGTGGATTTTTCGGATTATCGGACTTTACCCCTATGAACCTGTGTATGACGAAAACATTGAGACATTAGGCCACCCAAATGACACAATGGTGCACACACACATATCATATGTTCATGAAATCACTTCAAAAGTTTACCATTGTCATTGTAGCCTATTAACTACTTCAAAACATTCAGATTAATGGTCAAAGGAATCTGCTGATATAAACGTCTTCTTCTTCTTCCGTCTACTAGCGAGTTTGTCTTGTTCTTGAAGATCAGATGTGGTTCGGGAAGTAATGCCTTAACAACGGCACTTCCCTGAGAGGTTCTTGTAATTTTCCTTTTGTGATTTTCCTTTTGTGACGTGCTCTGTTATATTGAAAGCACCCTTGTCTTGTTGTCTTGAAAGCACCTTGGGATGCTCCGATCACTGAACTATAAATAGTAGCGTATCGGAACATCCAAAGGTGCGTTTTCAAGCTCAAGACTAATACGTCCAAAGGTGCGTTTTCAAGCTCAAGACTGAATGCGCTTGCAGAAAATGCGGTGCAAGCCAGTAGCGCATCGGAGCGTCCCAAGGATGCGTTCAAGAGCAAAACAAACTCTCTAGCAGACGATGTGGAAGAAGAAGAAGACGAAGGTGTTTACGATTATATCAGTAGCTTCCTTTGACCATTAATCTGAATGTTTTGAAGTAGATAATAGGCTACAATGACAATGGTAAACTTTTAAAGTGAATTCATGAACATATGATATGTGTGTGCTCCATTATGTGTCATTTGAGTGGCCTAATGCCTCAAAAAGGGGACTTTGGGACTTCTTGAAATTCGGACCATCGGGTGAATTCGGATTTGGCCTCAAATTGAAAAATTCGGACTATTGGGAGATTCGAATCATCGGTCGTCGGATTAACGGACTTTTACTGTATGTCCTACTGTGTCATGTGTATCCGGGTTTAGTTGTGTATTGGCTAATTCCACGGACTATGTATGTTTCCTGGATTAGTTGTGTATTGGCTAATTCCACGGATTATATTTGTGGACCCTAGGTTAGTTGTGCTTTGGCTATCTCTCGGGTCCTATGTGCGTTCAGATGGTTTCTGAACGGGGTGGGTTACTTTCCGGCGGGGTTTTCTCGGTTACACCATGAAAACTCCGGCCGTGAGCCGTGTTTGGCCACGCGTGGTTTCAAAACAGGCTTGTGTCCCCGGCGAGTTGGTGTCTGTGGTTCTCCAGGACTGCGTCTCTGTGTTGGTGCCTGTTTCAGGCTCCCTATGATTCCCGGCGGAATGGCTGTACCCATCTAACATTGTTCATGCGGACATATGTTATGTAGTTTTTCTACCCGGTTTTACAAACCAAAGGAAAAACCCTAGCTGTTGTTGTGGGCTTTCCTCCCCGGCGATCTTTTACAAAGAAGTGGGGATAGGAACTTATGGGGTTAACGTTTAAGACATCAGATCTCACCCGGCGGGTGTACCTTGGTAAGGTGGGATGAACGAATTGGTAATTCAGTTTAGTTAACCGGTCCATTTTAGTGATACTATATGTATCGCCGCCCTCACACATACGGCGATCGAAGGCTCAATTAGGGTTAATGTCTTTTTCTCATAAGTTTGCCACACCCGGCGGGTGCTCCTGGGAGGAGGAAATACGGAATTTACAATTAAAGTTAGTTAACCAATTAATTGAGAGATACGGTTATGTATCGCCGCCTTCACCATACGGCGATCTATGTGACAATTCATTAGAAGTCCGATCTCGTATCAGCCTGCCCTGGGTTAATCTGCTAGATAATTCAGGGGCCGGCGTCTTTGTGGGGGGTTGTTTTTCAAAATTGAATCTTGAAACAGTCACCGCCAGAAAGACTTTATAAACGCCATACTGGTCTTTTATATTATGTCAGAGGGTATTCTTAACTTTCTTAACCCCTCCAACCCGGAAGGGCTCTTGAACGCCCATTGCTTGCGTGCGTGCTTTCGAATGCCGCGCGTACATTTTCGGTATCGTGGGACGGTAGGTGGCGCCACCAGGCGTAAACTACGCCACAGCAACAGTATCTACCCCGACGCCATCATGGACAGTACGCCAAATAGTGATTCCGCTGTGTCCGATACCGTGCTTCCTACGACGCCCTTGCTAGTTCGTCGCGCCTTACCCCGACGCCATCGCCTAAATGTGTTATCTCCCGGAGGTATTGAGACGACATTGAGACTTTATGAGCGAGCTGATGCCAAGCATAATGTTGATGATGAAGTCAGTGACGACTCCAGTAATTATAAGTCGAGTGATTATGGCCATGAGAGTGACAAAGAAGAGCAATTCCTGGGATTTGCGAGAGAACATGACAGTGATGAGAGTGATGAAGGTGATGTACCAGTTGTTGAGGAAGCTGGTTTACCTAAAGACAGTGAACTTGAGTGAGTGGGAGAGTTCAAGGTCACTCACCAAATTTCGCATAAGTGACACGACGCCAAGCCCTTCCCCAGGTAAATCGCCTTTCAAGCTACATTTGTATAAGCAGAAAATACTTGAGAAGGCGGCCGCGGCAGCTAGGGAACAAGCATAACTACTTGGTGAGGATGAGGCTGTGAGTGAGGGTCAGCGTGGTGACCCTTCTCGTCCGCCATTGTCTCCCTTATCTACCCTCGCCACCCAAGATGACCCGGATGCCCCGCATTCTTCCCCACCACCCCGACCATTGCCAAGGGTTGAGGACCCCACACTTTCGGCCTATTTGCCTCCTAGGTCCCCCGACAGGAGACATACTGCTGCCGAAAAGGGGAAAGGTAGGAAATATACCAAAAAAATTAAGAAAAGTAAGAGAGTTTTGTTCGAGGCTCCCGCGGCGTCCACCCCGGCCGGCCCCAGCCATACGTCCCCGCAACTTTCCCCACGGTCCTCCCCACCTCTCCCGCCTTCAACATGTCTTCCTGAAGAAGTCTTTGAGCTCGCATCACCAATACCTGGGCCTAGTGACAGTGAAACATTGCTTTCTGTCACTCGTCGCAGGCCAAGGAGCCCAGGACCTCGGGGGGACACAGCCTCACCTGCCACTCCTTCACCACCTCGCCCACCCGCACGCCGCCCACGCATCACTGGTTCCCCGCCAGATTATGTGGGGGCCACTGATGATGAAGGGCACCTCTCTGAAGACTCTGGCCATGATTACATAGGTCCACCGTCAGGGCAAGATGACCACTCTGACGATGACTATATGGACATCGACGACCCTCGACCCATCCGCTTGGCCCGGCGTCGTGCTGCCCGTCGTGCTGCCCACCGCCCTGGCCGCCGCCCTCGCCGCCCTAGGGCGCGCGCCTCCCGAATTGGCCGTGGGCGTGCTGGGCCACCAGCTGGAGCTCCTCGTCAGCGTAGACAAGACCCATTCTACGTTTTTCAGTGGCAAGACGTAGTTGATGAGGATGGATACAACCCTGATGTGCCAGCTTTTGATGAGGTACTGGAGGGTTCAGGCATTACCCCCAATTTTCCTGCAGGTCCCAATGCTCCACCACACGAACTATTTGAGGCCTTCTTTGATGAGGAGGTGGTAGGCTATGTTGTCAAAGAGACAAATAAGCAGCACCAATTCCAGGTCCACATTTTGGGAAAGGTGACCAAGGGCCACATGAGGCAGTGGACCCCAGTGACTCATAAAGAGTTCATGGTGTTCCTGGCACTCACCATGCTAATGCCTCATGTCAAGAAGCATAGGTTGCCTGACTATTGGATCACCAATGATCTGATATCCACCCCTGCCTTCGGGAAATATATGTCTCGCGACCGGTACCTTGATATCCTCGCAGCGCTCCATCTTGTCACCAACCTTGACGTCCACCTCCCAGACAAGCTGTGGAAGATTAGGACGTTGTACGAGATGATGCGAGAACGCTTCACCTCCTACTTCAAGCCCTTCCGCAAGGTCGTCATTGACGAGTCTCTTGTGCTGTTCCGGGGAAAACTCAGCTTCCGGCAGTACATCCCCTCAAAAAGACATCGCTTTGGCATAAAATTCTTTGTGCTGTGCGACTGCCAAACTGGCTATGTCCTGGACTTCCTGGTCTACAGCGGGAAGGAAGGGGACTTGCTTGTGGACCCCCTCATTGGCTTTGGCGGAGCAGTGGTGCAAGCCATGATGGACCGCTACTTTCACAAGAATCACGTCCTCTACACGGACAATTATTACACGTCCCCCACTCTCTCACAGTACCTGCATGAGCGCAAGACGGGGACTGTAGGCACAGTACGAGGGAAAAGGAAGGGCATGCCACCTTTCCCTCCAAAGACCAAAAAAGGTGATGTGTTCAAGAAGAAGTCGGGGCCCATTCTGGCTATCCACTGGCACGACCAGCGGAAGGTCAACCTCCTGACCACCATCCACAAGGGGGAAATGGTGGAGACTGGCAAGGTGGATCGCCGCACCCAGGCCAGGGTGACCAAGCCCGATGCTGTCCTGGACTACAACATCAACATGAGGCTGGTGGACAAGTCCGACATGCAGATAGGCTTCATTGACTGCCTGCGTACCTCGTGCAGATGGTACAAAAAGTTCTTTCTGCATATGGTGGACATGTCAGTTCTGAATGCCTACAACATATACAAGCTTCGGAATGTGAACACACCCATGAAGTTCAATAGCCTGCGGAGGTTCCAAAAGCAGGTGTTGACGGAGCTCCTGGAGAAGTATGCTACGCCACAGAGGGCAGTGGCACATCCTGGGCCCGCCGTTATTGACCGCTTGCAGTGTGCTCAATACTTGATTAGGCACAGGCTTGGTTCCCTGCCTCAGAATGAATCAGGAAGAACACAGCAGAAGCGGTGCCATGTCTGCTACAACAGCAGGGTGAGGCCGAGGTCAGGTAAAAAGTCATCCATGGAGTGTGTGGAGTGCAAGGTGGCACTCTGTGCTTTAGAGTGCTTCTTTGATTACCACTCCAAGCTGGAGTTCTAATAATCATAGTGAAATTGCCAAATAAAATGACAATATGTACACTATAATTATATATAGGCAAAAAGTGGAAGAAAACCAATTTATTGTAATACAAAAGTCATGTATTATGAGAACATTGATACAAATACAATTACACCATAATAATATGTGAAAGTGACACATATGTATATACCAAGTGACATTCATATGATTAGAACCTATAGAAATATATAAATCAGTGAAAAAAGACACAATAAATTGTATATAAAACGTTTACAAATCATATAACTAAGTGAAAGTGACACAAGACCTAATATTTGATGGCCAAAGTATAATAAATGCCTGTGATAACGAATAATCAGTGCCTAATACAACAAACCTACCTCAATTACTAATAAAATGTACGGTATCGAGTGAAAATGAGCATTATCAGTGACAGTGACACTCTCTAAAGCATATTTGTCAAAGTGAAAGTGACAAGACCTAATATTTGATGGCCAAAGTATAATAAACACCTGTGATAACGAATAATCAGTGCCTAATACAACAATAACCTACCTCAATTACTAATAAAATGTACGGTATCGAGTGAAAATTAGCATTATCAGTGACAGTGACACTCTCTAAAGCATATTTGTCAAAGTGAAAGTCACACAAGACCTAATATTTGATGGCCAAAGTATAATAAACACCTGTGATAACGAATAATCAGTGCCTAATACAACAATAACCTACCTCAATTACTAATAAAATGTACGGTATCGAGTGAAAATTAGCATTATCAGTGACAGTGACACTCTCTAAAGCATATTTGTCAAAGTGAAAGTGACACAAGACCTAATATATGATGGCCAAAGTATAATAAACACCTGTGATAACGAATAATCAGTGCCTAATACAACAATAAGCTACCTCAATTACTAATAAAATGTACGGTATCGAGTGAAAATTAGCAATATCAGTGACAGTGATACCCTAATAAACATATTTTATATAATTGGCCTCAAAATAACTAGAAAATATCAAATAAACATCACATTCTCAATATCAAACACTAAAATCGTCTAAGGGAGATAAATACTTTGGCGCGACGAGCGGCTAGGTGCGTCGTAGCCATGGCCGGGGCGACGCGTCCGAACGCGGGAAGAATTTGCCGCCGAAAAGCACTCGTCTTCCCGCGCTCACCATTATGCAACCAGAGGGGCTAGAGACCTCTACTCAACGCCATTCGACAGAGGAAGGTTTGTGGAACATTATTCTTTTTTATTCACAACATTACATGCCATATTCATTGACTTACAGAGTAGTTAACATAGGCCAAAGATCGTCAAAACACCCGGTACCGGAGCACAGTCGCAAGCTATAGCCCCCGGGGCTGGAGGGTTAAGACATGTCTAGATATTCGGAAATCTTTATAGAACCCCGCCGCGTAACGAGCTGTAATCATTGTGAGATTACGTCTCGTTATCCGGCGGGTTATGAACACTTGTGTGCGATCATTTTGGGTTAACCTTATGAGCATTAATTCCTGGAAATTTTCTTTTTTTCCAGGGCTGGGCTCCGGCGGACCAATACAGAACCTGCAGTAGTTTCCCACCAGTCTCTGTCATGGCTACCTTTGCCCCAGTTTTTGCTTTATGCATTAATCCAACCTGTGCCGGTATCCCTCTTTTTGCGCACACTCTTTGTATCAAGTATGTTAAATGTCTAGACCATTCAAGGGGTCTGTGGGTGATGTGCAACTGTTCCTTTTGCTCCCAACTAAGTGTCAAAGTCCTCCAAGATAATGATAAGACCGCAGCGGTCGCCTTACGAGAAGTTCGGCAACAAATGTCAGCGTATACTACAATTGTGGCTCATAAGTCACTTCAATGTGACAACGTCCCTCTTTGGGATAGGCTCCTTCTTGAGCACCCTCCGCCTAATAAACGTTCCTCTCGAGTAACTAGTCATAAGCCGGCGGAGACTGGACAGGGTTCTGTGTCATCTCCTGCCCCTGCTACTTCGAAACGTCAACATGAGCCTACACCCCCGGCGGCAGCCTCCTCGTCTCGGGCGAGATCTAGGTCACCCCTTAGACACCAGCCACCCAGTCTTGCCTCTTCACCATCGAGTAAGAGGAGTAAGACAGAAAGTTCCACCAGTGGTCACGGCGATAAATCCTCCAAATCGAAGAGTAGTTCACGGTCACACCGCAGCCATAAATCTTCGAAAAAGGATTCCCATGATAGAAAGGCCTCCCGACACTCGCCAGTTTCTAGTACTTCTCGTCATACCTCTCCGGGCTCTACCCCAGACAGAGTTTGTGTTCGGTCTCAAGGGTCCAGTGTAGTGCCTGTACTTAAAGATGATTTACCCATTAACATTTTAACCCTGGATTTGGAGAGTTCAGGGAGCTCAGTGGTTGAGAGTGTTTCAGACTCCCAAGGGAGTATAGGCCAAGGCCTAGGTGTTTGGCGATATTCTCGTCCGGGGCCTGACCACCCACTTCCGGCTCAAACTATTCACACAGTGGCTGACGTCCACCGGGACGCGGCAATCCCATCCTCTATTCCTGACTTATCTTGGCAACAAGATGGTACCCCAGCTTCGGCGGGATCTTCTCAGGAGGAACAGGATGATAAAGACGAGGTTTCGATTATATCGGATATGGAAGGGCAAGAGTCAGGTTCAGGCTTAGACGCCACACAAGATCTTAATGATTCACCAGTGAGTACATCATCAAATCAATTTGTCACTGCACAGGAAATTGATGGGCTACTAGTTAATGCTTTATCTAAATTTTTTGGCCAACAGCAGGAAACTCCCACAGTGGACTTGGGAGCTCCCACGACAAGCTCTACGGTACCGCCTCTGATGACTTCTATTGCTTTGACTCAGATCCCTCACCCTTCCTCTATGTCACCATCGGTGGTTACTTGGCCTGCTACGGCGGCATTGACCACTTCGAATGTAAGGGTTATAACGGATGTCAATCCGCCCCCTCTAGACAGAGCGCCTCTCAGAAAGGTAGCTATGCCCTTGCTTTACGGACCAGACGAGTCATGGGTCCTTTTGACCCCCACTAAACCAGAGCTCGCCCAACCTACCTTGTCAGGGGAAATCCCAGTGCCGCGTGAGTGGGTCATCCAGGGCAATAAATCTAAGAAATTAAGGGCCTTGGATACTTTGGGGAATGTACTAGATGTCAACATCAAGGCTATACCTAGTTATTATCACCAGGACTATTTTGTTTATACTGCTAAGCCTGCTTTACCCTCTGCCTCAGCTTCAAGATTGTTTTCTGACTGGTCTAAGCATGATGGGTTTAATGACATTATAGGTTTGACTCCTGTAAGGAGATAAAGAAAACCTAATATTTAGTAGTGGCCCCGTAATCATTGACGAACATGCCTATTACATAAGGCATCCTCTTCAAACACTAATCCGCCGTAGTTTGAATCTACCGCGCAGAGCATTTAAAAACTGAGGAGCCTTCATCATGAGCGCACGCGACCTCACTCATGGCTTCAGTCATTATGAATTGGGTTCTCACTACGAAAAAACTTCGTAAAAAATAAAAACAAAAAGAAAATAAGAATAACTATCCAATAAGCTTTCCATCATATCGTGGATGTACTTGTGTGGATTTCTGACCAGACGCTGAATCAGGTGTCATTCCTCCTTCACTGACATATCAAGTAAACCAAAATCCTTAATACATCAACGAATGGGAAGGGGACGGTCGGGAGGGCCCCAGTCGTCAATGATTACGGGGCCACTACTAAATATTAGGTTTTCTTTATCTCCTTACAGGAGTCAAACCTATAATTTATTAGTGGCCCCTCCATCATTGACGAACATGCCTGATATCTAAGACTGGAGGGGGACATTCGTAATCATATCATAACTCTAGAAAAGCAGATAATAAAAACAACCACATAGTATTCTTACTTTTGAAAAATGTATTTAATACGGCGTAGGCCGGAAATATACAAGAAAAAGGGGGTTCAGGCAGGTGCGTGCTTCAAAGAAGCCTGCCTGACAAAAATAGGTAACCCTGAAGATTCTGAACACAGATCTGTAGTTACAAAAGGCACCCCACTCAACGAGTGGTGACAAAAATAATAAGTTATAAGTTTATATGTGCACATCATAAACCCCAAAATACATGTGGAGATCAATTGCTAATGAACTCCATTGAACTAATGTTACATTGCTTTCGCAGCTAAAACTACTATAACAACACCGTTGTTTTGTACTAAACTTTGTACTAGCACAAATTCTCGCAGAGAAATTTTCATATCACATTTCAACCTTAAATTGTATCACAGCTCTCATACTCCGGCGGGGTCTAGGGTGTCCTATGTCAACTGACTGCACCCCCCCCCCCCTTCCTTGAAAATAAACATAAGTGACTGCAGGGCCACCTAGACCCTCTGCCTTAAAGCTATACATGGTAAGGAAGGTTTGTCTAGAGCAACTGACAAGTATCTAGAGAGAAACGTATGATTAGACGCCCACAACTGTGTGGACGCAATATCTTCAACTGAAAAGTTTTTCAGGAAACGTAAAGAGGCCGCCCACTTGCGTAAATCGTGGGCCCTACCCACAACGCCGGGATTACTCTCTTTAATGACTTCTACCAGAAGAGAGGCTAATCGCCGTTTAAGTAAGCGTTTACCCGTACTCGCTACCCATAAAGCACCTTGGGGGTTATGAGGAGCTATTCTTAAATATTTGGTTAGAGCTTGCACTGGACATAAATTATGATGCACCTTTCCCCTTTTTAACGCCGGCACCGTGAATTCAGAAAACACGTGTGCACTATGCTCATTCTTGGCTACAAACGCCGGGGAGGGTGCAATGGAAATTGAATCATTAAGTCTACCAAACCTAAGACAATTAGGTGTGTTGCTCATCGCCGCCAGCTCAGACACTCTGTTTCCGGTGGCCAAAGCCAAAAGGAAAACTGCCTTCTTTAAGATTAAAGCAAAGTCTGCAGTATTTTGATACAGACGAGAATGAAGTAAAGACAAAGCTTTGTCCAGAGACCAAGTAGGCATGAGCTGACGGGGAGGTGGGCGGAGTTTAAAACACGCTCTCATAAATCCTGTTTCCTCCGCCACCGGTATGGATAGACCTGTAAGGTCGAAAAAGGGCACTCTAATCGCAGTTAAGTGATTCTTCAAAGTAACCACAGATAAACGTTTCTGCTCAAACAGATAGTTCAAGTAATTAAAAACCAATGCCACTGAGGGTACAGTTTGTTCCGTTCTAACAATCCAAGAAGTAAAAGCTTTCCAATGAGATTGATATTGTCGCTTAGTAGACTGAGTATATTGATTGAGCAATTTATTGGTCACATCCCTACCGTATGGTGCTAGCCACTTGGCCTCCTGAATGTCCATAATGCAAAAGTCAGCGAGGTCTCTAGGTTGCCAATCGTGTCTAAGTGGAAGTACCCGACCGGGAGCGATACCGGGTCCGGGCACCACATTATTAACTGCTGGCACCACACCTGCGCTGGCCACAGGGGCGCGATTAGCGAGACTAAGCCTCGATAAACTCGTAGTTTGTTCACTACGTGGCACATTAGTGACGCATCTGGCGGCGGAAACAGATAGATGGAGCTCCATCTGTTCCAGTCTGTCACTAGGGCGTCTGGCCCCCCTGCCGGCGTTATCGTCCGGCGGGTGAGGTATAGAGGGAGCTTGTGAGTCTCCTCGGACGCAAAAAGATCCACTTGTGGATGGGAGAGCTCCGCAATCATTAGGTCGAAAATGGGTTGCTTGAGCTCCCATTCTACTGTCGTGCTCTGTCTCCGGGACAGAGCGTCTGCCCAGACGTTCGCTACGCCTGGGAGATAAGATGCGTGAAGATAAATATCTAGACTGGTGGCTAGAACAAAAATCTCTTCCGACACGAGTAGCAACTTCCTTGACCTCGTTGACCCTTGTTTCTGAATACAGTGAACTGCATTCAGATTGTCCATTCTGAAGGCCACTGACTTGCCCCGTAACGCCGGGCCGTGAGCCTGAAGGAAATACAAGGGGACTAGTAACTCTTTGACATTTATGTGAGAGATTTCTAAGTGGGACCAAAGTCCCTGACCCTGGTGCCCCTGATTTGACTGAAATCCCCACCCTATGGTGCCTGACGCATCCGTGTCTACCCATACCGTTGGAGGAGGAGAGGTCCATGACATGATTGAGTGCAATGTTTCCCTCTTCGCCCAGACCGCTAGTAAGGTGTGGATTAATTTTGGTATGGGCCATAATTTTCCCGCCGGTAAGAGTGGGAAATATTTGTTGCCTTCCAATATTAATCGTTTTACTTTCAACCGGCCCAACTTGACAGTTAGCTGAATCCAGTTGAGAGAGCCGACCAGAGACTCCCAGACTCTTCGTGTCGTAGTCAGACTGTGAAGAAACCTGAACAGTTTCCTGCGAAACCTGTTGCGATTGTCCACACTCTGACTCAGAGTGAGAGCGGCGGTGTCCCAGACCAGCCCTATCCACTGAATTACTCTTGAGGGAACAAGGTTTGACTTTACCAGATTTACCTTGAAGCCTAGAGTTTTGACATGATTTAAAATGATATTGACATGTTTTATGCATAATTGTTGTGTGTCTCTGCCACCACCAGCCAGTCGTCTAGATACCACAACACTCTGATTCCCTGTTTTAACAATGGCATCAGGGCTTGCCGGACTAGTTTCGTGAATAATCGAGGTGCTAGGTTCAAACCGAACGGCATCCTCTGAAAAACAAAATTTTGGTGCCTGATCCTCAAGGCCAGAAACCTTTGAAATCTTTTGTTGACCGACACGTGCCAATAGGCGTCTGTCAGGTATAGGGAACACATCCAGCCACCCGGCGGAAGTGTTAGCCTGATTTGATGAACTGTTAACATTCTGAAAGACTCGTTGTAAATGTGAAGATTCAGATACGACAGGTCTACGACCGGCCTCATCTGAACACTGTCCCGTTTGGGAACCAAAAACAGTTTTGACGTGAATACAGGGTAATCTGGGGGTACCGGGATGATGACATTCTTGGCAATCATCTCCTGGACCAGCAACTCCACCTCTAATGAAACACAATTTGCCGTTGTCGGCTGACGTAAGCGAGGTCGCCGGAGCCACTGCCAAGTGATGCCTTTGCGTGCCACCATCCGTGCCCAGGTTTTTAACGGCCATGCTTGGTGACACGTTCGGAACGACCCAGTTAGCAGACAAGGGTTCGCCGGCTGTACTTCCCTCGGTTCCTCCGGCTCTAAGGTAGGCACTGGGAGTGAGAAAGACTTTAGTTTTTTGATGGTGGGTTTGGTGGTGTTGGACGCTTCGCCGGCTGGCTGGTGTGGGCCGAAGACTGGCCCTGCCCCGGCTTATACTGGCCGCGTCCCCTCTGTCCTGAAAACCCTCTCTGTCTATGCCTGAACTGACCCAGGGGGGATTGGGAGGACTTAGGCGGAAGAAACGGCTTAGAACCCCCTGGCTGAGCTTTAGTAGGAGGCTTAGGTTTGGGGAAGTTAAATGCGGGTTTCTTAGCCTGTGCGGGACTGTGCTTCACGGCCTGTGCCATGTTAAACACTGTTCGCCATACATCAGGGGACATTAAAGAAGGTGTAAGTACTGGGGACATTACCACCTGGTTAGCAATGCGATCAGGCAGCTTGCGAACTAATGACATCCTAAGATCCTGTCGTGCTCGCACCGCCTCAAGTAAGGCTGTGCGTATGTCACCTAAGGATTGAATTGACGACTGAAGAATCAGACGCCGGGATAATTCAACTGATCTTAGAGCATCCGCGTCTGCGATTGCCTGAGTAGACCTGAGTAAAGACTTAGCCACCTGTTGAGAAACTATGTACTGTGAAAACAGGCGGAAAGCTTTTCCCCTTAGCCTAAATTCTCTGTCTAGGTGAGAAGGGGTAGGGGTAATGAATGGTTCCTTTAGTTCACAAAGATTAATCTTAGGGGCAGCTAAAAAAGAAAATAAAGCTGACGGAACTCCGCCGGCAGAACCTACCGGCATTGAGAACCATGAATGTGTATCCTGAGGGATCTGGTGGGAAGATTTAGAAGTGAAAGTGGTTGCAAAGTTTTGAGCCTCTACCTCCCAATCCACCCAAGGTCCTGGTCCCAACTGTCCCACCTTCAACACTGGATTAGCTGTCTCGTCTGTGACGGTCTGTAAATCTAGTTCAGGAGTAATAGCCGACAGAGCCTTAATATCATTAAACCCATCCAGCTTAGACCAGTCTGAAAAAAGTTTTGAAGCTGAGGCAGGGGGTAAAGCAGGCTTAGATGCATAAACAAAATAATCCTGATGATAATAACTAGGTATAGCCTTGATATTTACATCCAAAACATTACCCAAGGCATCCAATGCCCTTAATTTCTTAGACTTATTTCCCTGGATAAACCACTCACGTGGTACCGGGAGTTCCCCTGACAAGGTAGGCTGGGCAAGCTCTGGCTTAGAGGGGTTCAAAGGGACCCATGACTCGTCTGGCCCATAAAGCAGGGGCATAGCTACCTTTCTAAGAGGCGCTTTGTCTAGAGGGGGTGGATTAACATCCGTAATGACCCTGACATTTGACGTAGTGAATGCCGCCGTAGCTGGCTTAGAGCTCCCTGCCGGTGACAGAGTAGGAGGGTTAGGAATCTTAGATAAATCGATTGACGTTATCAGAGGCCGTACCGCAGAACCTGTCAAGGGAGCCCCCAAGTCCATTGTGGGGTTTTCTCGTTGTTGATTAAAGAATTTTGATAGAGCATGAGTAAGTAACCCATCAATTTCTTGTGCTGTAACAAACTGGTTAGGTGCAGAACTTTCAGGTGAATTAGTATTATCATGGGCGGCGTCCAGGCCTGAGCCTGACCCTTGTCCTTCCCTATCTGAAATTAATGACACTTCATCTTGTTCCTCCCGATCCTCCTGAGAAGACCCCGCCGAGGCAGGGGCACCTTGTTTCCAAGATAAATCAGGGATAGAGGATGGGGTCGCCGCGTCCCTGTGGACATCGGCTACTGTGTGACTCGTATGAGTCGGACGTGGATGGTCAGACCCTGGCTGAGCAAACCGCCAAACACCGAGGCTCTGGCCTACGCTCTCTTGAGAGTCTGAAACATTCTCAATTATTGAATATCCTGAACTTTCCATTTCTAGGGTTAAAATATCAATAGGTAAATCTTGTTTAGGGACAGGCGCTTCACTATACTCTGAGGCTGTAACAGAAACATTGTCAGGTGTAGAGGTACGATGAGATGCACTAGACTTAGTAGAATGTCGAGAGGACTTCTTATGGGAATCCTTTTTGGAGGATTTGTGGCTACGGTGTGACCGCGAACTAGACCTAGGTTTGGAAGAATCACCACCATGGCCCCTGGGGGAAGCTTCAGTCTTGCACTTCTTACTAGCCGGGGAAGAGGCCCGACTTGAAGACCGTTGTCTGAGGGGTGACCTTGACCTCGATCTCGCCTGCGACGAGGAGGTGGCTGCCGGGGGAGTAGGCTCTCTCGGGCGTTTAAACGTATCCACAGACGATACAGAACCCTGGCTAGTCTCTGTCGGCTTAAAACCCCTTACTCTAGAGGTACGTTTAGGGGGAGGGTGCTCTGACAGCAACTTATCCCAAAGTGGGACGTTGTCACATTGAAGTGACTTATGTGCGACAATGGTAGTGTAGGCCGACATTTGTTGTCTGACCTCTCTCAACGCTACCGCCGCGGTCTTGTCATTGTCACACAGGACTTTATTGGCTAATTGGGAGCAAAATGAACAATTACGTGTAACCCAGAGACCCCTTGAACGGTCTAGACATCTAACACACCTTATGCAAAGGGTATGTGCAAAAATTGGGATACCCGCGCAAGTAGGGGTAATGCACAGGGCAAAAACTGGGGTCACATTAGCCATGACAGAGACTGGTGTGAGGAACTACCGCCGGGTCTGTATTGGTCCGCCGGAGCTCAGCTCTGGAAAAATAAAGAAAAATTTCCAGGAATTAATGCTCATAAGGTTAACCCAAGTGTTCGCATACAAGTGTTAATAACCCGCCGGGTAACGGGATGCAAAGACACAGCTAACACATCTCGCCACGCGGCTGGGTGTAAAGAGGCTAAACAAGTCTTCTTAGCTAAAGAACATGAAGAATACCCTCTGATATAATGGTCCAGTATGGCACTTATAGTCTGTAGGAGGTGGTGACTGTCTCAAGATTCAATTTTGTAACAAAGCCCCCCCTCATAAAGACGCCGGCCCTTGAAATATTTTAGTAGAATAGCCCAGGGCAGGAATATACGAGATCTGATTTTTTAACGAATTGTCCCAAACGATCGTCGTAAAAATAGAAGGCGGCGATACTGAAAGTATCACCCAATTAAGGTTAATCGAAATTGAATTTGTTTATAAATTCCTTAGTTCCTTTACTTAGGGGCACCCGCCGGGTGTGGAAATCGATTTGGTTAAACCTCACTGATCCTTCAAATGCCGTAAGAGTAAAGGCAGCGATACACAGAGTATCACTCACATGGATTGGTTAACTATAAGAGACCTAAGTCGTTTTATCCCACCCTGCTCAGGTGCACCCGCCGGGTGAGAAGTCTAAAAGTTAACCCCACAAGTTCCTGACCCCACTATTTGTAAAAGATCGCCGGGGAGGAACGCCTAAACAACAGCTAGGTTTTCCCCGTGGTTGTCGTAAACCAGGTAGAAAAACCTATAAAAAACGAGTGTTCTCAAGAACGTCGTTTCTTTATATATAACTAAATATATATGTAAGGATGGGTACAGCCATCCCGCCGGGAATTTTAAAGGAGGCCTGAAACCAGGCACCCACAGAGACGCAGTCCTGGAGAGCCACAGACACCTCCCCTCGCCGGGGAACCAGCCAGTGTTAAAAACCACGTGTGGCCTAACACTGCTCATCGGTCAGGATTTTTCACGGTGAAACCGAGAAAAACCCGCCGGAAGGCAAACCCCACCCTGAACAGACACCATCTGAACAATACGACACGAGGAGAGACACGCACGACTAACCAAGGTCACAACATAATCCGTGGAATTAGCCAATACACAACTAAACCAGGAAACAAATATAGTCCGAGGAATTAGCCAATACACAACTAAAACCCGGATACACATGACACAGTAGGGCATATTTATAAAATAAATAATAACACTAGACATGTGGCAAAGCTACGAGCGGCTGGCTAGGCCTAGGTAGACGGCATGAAAATAGTTGAAATATAAACACACACTGGAATATCACAACAGGAACCACCGCCAACACACCACCGAAGCGATAACTTCCCACCCCGGGAAGCCTGACACGGACCCAGAAAAAACTTCACTAAGTGAAGAAAAATACGCTGGGAACGTCAGCAAACACACAGCTTACCTCATCAGAAGGATAAAAGGCAGCAATAATTAACGCGTAATGAAAGCCGCCTGCATCACCAACTAACCAAACTGTGAAAAGTTCACGTGTCCACAACAGGACCACGAGGGTACATCCGAAATAGATGCCCCATACATACGACCCAAAATACATTGCACTGCGGGCAACCAGCCCAGGACACTCCTGCTACGCCTATCCTAACCTTACTCGATACATCCCAGAGTAAACAAATGAGAAAAAACTCACTAGGGACGCCACGAATGCGGAACCAGCGGAGCCTGAAAGGTACGTCCGGGCAGGCTGAGCGCAGAGCAAAGAAGGAGGAATGACGCCTGATTCAGCGTCTGGTCAGAAATCCACACAAGTACATCCACGATATGATGGAAAGCTTATTGGATAGTTATTCTTATTTTCTTTTTGTTTTTATTTTTTACGAAGTTTTTTCGTAGTGAGAACCCAATTCATAATGACTGAAGCCATGAGTGAGGTCGCGTGCGCTCATGATGAAGGCTCCTCAGTTTTTAAATGCTCTGCGCGGTAGATTCAAACTACGGCGGATTAGTGTTTGAAGAGGATGCCTTATGTAATAGGCATGTTCGTCAATGATGGAGGGGCCACTAATAAATTAAGACACTGTCAGCTCTCACTCCAGAACTCGATTTGCAAACCGTCACAGACGCAGCAGCTAATCCAGTCTTGAAGGTGGGGCAGTTGGGTCCAGGACCTTGGTTGGAATGGGAGACAGAGGCTCAAAACTTTGCGACCACATTTACTTCCAAAACTTCCCACCAGATCCCTCAAGATACTCATTCTTGGTTCTCCATGCCAGTGTGTTCTGCCGGCGGAGTCCCTTCAGCTTTGTTTGCTTTCTTAGCTGCCCCTAAAATTAATCTTTGTGAGCTAAAAGACCCTTTCACTACCCCTACCCCAACTCACCTAGACCGTGAATTTAGGCTATGGGGGGAAAGCTTTTCGCCTGTTCTCTCAATACATAGTGTCTCAAAAGGTAGCAAAGTCTTTGCTCCGGTCCACTCAGGCAATCGCAGACGCGGATGCCAGACGATCGGTTGAATTGTCCCGGCGACTGCTTCTTCAGTCGTCAATCCAATCATTAGGTGACATACGCACCGCCTTGCTTGAGGCGGTACGAGCGAGACAAGATCTCAGAATGTCCTTAGTCGGAAAACTACCTGATCGCATTGCGAATCAGGTGGTCATGTCACCAGTGCTCACTTCCTCTTTAATGTCCCCTGAAGTGTGGCGAACGGTTTTTAATATGGCTCAGGCCGTTAAACACAGTCCCACCCCTTCTAAGAAACCTGCCTAATAACTTCCCCAAACCCAGGCCAGTCGCTAAGGCTCAGCCGGGGGGATCTAAGCCCTTTCTTCCACCTAAGTCCTCCTCCCCTCAAGGTCAGTACAGGCATAGACAGGGTAGGTTTTCAGGTCAGAGAGGACGCGGCTATAATAAGCCAGGTCAGGGCCCGTCTTCTGCCAACGCCAGCCAGCCGGCGAAGCGTCCACCACCGCCAACTCCACCACCATCAAAAAACTAAAGTCTCTCTCACTCCCGGTGCCAGTCTTAAGGCCGGTGGATCCGAGGGTAGTACAGCCGGCGAACCCTTGTCTGCTAACTGGGTCGTTCCGAACGTGTCACCAAGCATGGCCGTTAAACACTTGGGCACGGATGGTGGCATGCAAAGGCATCACTTGGCAGTGGCTCCGGCGACCTCGCTTACGTCAGCCGACAACGGCGAATTTTGTTTCTTTAGAGGTGGAGTCACTGGTCCAGGAAATGATTGCCAAGAATGTCATCATTCCGGTCCCCCCAAATTACCCTGTATTCACGTCCAAGCTATTTTTGGTTCCCAAAAGGGACAGTGTTCAGATGAGACCGGTCGTAGACCTGTCTTATCTGAACCTTCACATTCACAACGAGTCATTCCGAATGTTAACAGTACACCAAATCAGGCTAACACTTCCGCCGGGAGGTTGGATGTGTTCCCTAGACCTGACAGACGCTTATTGGCACGTATCGGTCAACAAAAGATTTCAAAGGTTTCTGGCCTTACGGATCAGGCACCAAAATTTTGTTTTTCAGAGGATGCCATTCGGTTTGAACCTGGCACCTCGACTATTCACGAAATTAGTCCGGCAAGCCCTGATGCCGTTGTTAAAGCAAGGAATCAGAGTTTTGTGGTACCTAGACGACTGGCTGGTGGTGGCAGAGACAGAGCAATTATGCATCAAACATGTCAACATAATTTTAAATCATGTCAAAACTCTAGGGTTCAAGGTAAATCTGGTAAAGTCAAACCTTGTTCCCTCACGAGTAATTCAGTGGATAGGGCTGGTTTGGGACACAGCTGCTCTCACTCTAAGTCAGAGTGTGGACAATCGCAACAGGTTTCGCAGGAAACTGTTCATGTTTCTTCACAGTCTGACTACGACACGGAGGATCTGGGAGTCTCTGGTCGGCTCTCTCAACTGGATTCAACTAACTGTAATGTTGGGCCGTTTTTTTTTTTTTTTTTTTAAGAGACAATGAACGGAGGAAGGAAAAACACAGATAAAACAAAAAGGTCCATGTGCCTAAAGGCATCCTATCTATCTATCTATCTATTGCCTGACGCCGTGATCCCCGAAGGGGTGGCCACGAACGAACCGCCCCCATGCACCTCTGTCCCCAGGCAGTCGACGCCCCTCCCCCCAACCAGCACCGCCTTCGTTCATGTACTTCCTCACTCCATCCTTCCACCTCATATTCGGTCTACCTCTCCCCTCTGTCCCTCCACCTCGCTCTCGTACACCCTCTTAGTCATTCTCTCGCTTTCCATACGTTCCATATGGCCGAACCATCTCAAGTTGTTCCTTTTCACACTTTCCAGCACATCTACCTCCACACCACACCTCCTTCTTACTTCCTCATTAGTCTGTCTATCCCTCCATGTAACTCCGCACGCACTCCTCAAGTAATTCATTCCACTGCACTCACTCTTGGTCTGAGTCTCTCAACCAACGTCCATGCTTCGCTTCCGTAAGTCAGTGTCGGGATTACCACACTGTCATGCAAGGACTTCTTCACTTCCATACTGACCACCCTATTTCTTGTTACTGCTTTTAGCGTTCCTACAACCCTCTTCCCCTGTTGTACCCTCTCCCGCACCTCTTCATCCATAGTCCCATCTTTACTCAACACACTGCCCAGATACTTAAAAGAGTTGACGATCTCCATAGCCTGACCGTTCAGCTTCACCTCACATTCTGTGACTTCACCCCTTCGAAGACCATAACCTTGCTCTTCCCCGCATTTACCTTCAAATTTCGTTTTTCGCACACTGTTCCAAACTCATTTACCAGACCCTGCAACTCCCATTCATTATCACTCATCAGAACTGTATCATCCGCAAACAGCAGTATAGGTAGCTTCCACTCAATTCCCTCCCTTTTCAGCGATACACCAACATCCACTGCTCTTGATAGTATTTCTTTCATAACTCCATCCATATATACAGTAAACAACCACGGGGACATCACACACCCTTGTTTCAAACCAACATTCAGGTCAAAGAACTCGCTCTGCTCACTCTCCACACGTACTGCCGCCTTTGCACCCTCATACATGCTCTTCACTGCTTTCAGCAACTTGCCCTCTACTCCGTATATTCTAAGTACTTTCCACAAACCTTCTCTATCCACTCTGTCATAGGTCTTCTCCAAGTCCATAAAGGCAACATACACCTTTTGTTTCTTCTCCAGATACTTCTCCACAACACAATTCATAAAATGTTTGTAACAACTGGATTTAAACATTTGTAGATTGTAAGTTTGTGGAAAGCAATTCGAGGGAAGTGAATTCCAAAGAGTAGTAGCTCTGGGGATAAATGAATTCTGATAAGCAGAAGTTCTGCATTGTGGAGGAGAAAGTGTAAATTCATGGGCGCTCTCAGCTGCCCTAGTTCTACGGGGAAAGATGTGGAGAGGCGGCACAATTGAAGCAAGTTCCTCGGAACAATTGCTGTGAAAATATCTGTAGAATAATGCAAGGGATGCAACGTTTCTTCGTATGGCTAATGTAGGAAGGTCCTGTGTGATTGCAGGGTTATTGATTAATCTAATAGCTTTATTTTGAATTTTGTCCAACTGCCTCAATGCAACCAACGTTGAAAGTAAAACGTTTAATATTGGAAGGCAACAAATATTTCCCACTCTTACCGGCGGAAAAATTATGGCCCATCCCAAAATTAATCCACACCTTACTAGCGGTCTGGGCGAAGAGGGAAATGTTGCACTCAGTAATGTCATGGACCTCTCCTCCGCCAACGGTATGGGTAGACACGGATGCGTCAGGCACGATAGGTTGGGGATTTCAGTCAAACCAGGGGCACCAGGGTCAGGGGCTTTGGTCCCACTTAGAAGTCTTCCACATCAATGTAAAAGAATTACTAGTCCCCTTGTATTTCCTTCAGGCTCACGGCTCTACTTTACGGGGCAAGTCGGTGGCCTTCAGAATGGACAATCTGAATGCAGTTCACTGTATTCAGAAACAGGGGTCAACGAGATCAAGGAAGTTGCTAAACGTGTCGGAAGAGATTTTTACTCTAGCCAACAGGCTAGACATTTATCTTCACGCATCTTATCTCCCAGGCGTAGCAAACGTCTGGGCAGACGCTCTGTCCCGGAGACAGAGCACGACAGTAGAATGGGAGCTCAAGCAACCCATTTTCAACCTAATGATTGCAGAGCTCTACCATCCACAAGTGGATCTGTTTGCGTCCGAGGAGACTCACAAACTCCCTCTATACCTCACCCGCCGGACGGAAACGCCGGCAGGGGGGCCAGACGCCCTAGTGACAGACTGGAACAGATGGAGCTCCATCTATCTGTTTCCGCCGCCAGACGCGTCACTAATGTGCCACGTAGTGAACAAACTACGAGATTATCGAGGCTTAAGTCTCGCTAATCGCGCCCCCGTGGCCGGCGCAGTTATGGTACCAGCAATTGAAGACGTGGTGCTCGCACCCGGTGTCGCTCCCGGTCGAGTATTTCCACTTAGACACGATTGGCAACCTAGCGACCTCGCTGACTTTTGCATTATGGACATTCAAGAGGCCAAGTGGCTAGCTGTTGTTGTTGTTGTTGATGATGCTTTTATTTTATACTAGCCCACTGGGCCTAGGCCCTCTCAAGGCTAGTGGTGGAGGAGGTGGTACAGAGTTTAAAGTCACGTACAGTCTGGCCTGCCAATACGCGAGAATATGGGCGACACGCGAGGGCGCGGAATGAAAATTCGCGTATTAGCAATAGAGTATTATATGGGAATAAATCGATATGGGCGGCACTGACTCCAAGTTGTCTACTTTAGGCCTATTTATCTCCGTCAATTGCCACAAAAGGTACATATATGTATACATAAACATCCAAATCATAAGAAAATATAACAATAATAATAAACTCGCCTTAAAATTAACAGTAAATGTCCAACACGAGTCGGACAGCTGTTGCGCGAGCATGGACTGAGGGTAGACTGGCGTATCCCACAATGCCCTGCGTGCCTACGTAACTGGCGCGGAATGGTGGGGGGCCTCGCGTATTAGCTGAACTCCCCGGAATTGCCCTTATATCGGGCCCGGATTCGCGTTTTAAAGGTACATCACGCGTTTTGAAAGTTTTGGGTATGATTCGACCCCCTCCTCGCGTATAAGGTGAATCGCGTATTAAAAGCTCGCGTATTGGCAGGTCAGACTGTATATGTCAGGAGTTATATGTCATTGTATAAATTTATCGCTCTCAGGAAGTGACGAATAGGGGTGAAATTGAAAGAGTCTGAGGCAGAGAGGATGCCATGTAATGAGGTGTTCAGCAAGAATCTCCGTCTTTCAGATGCATAGACGGGACAAATACAAAGAAAGTGAAAAACAGTCAATGATGTATGGCAATGTTGGCATTCAGGTGGTGGACCACGAGGGGTGGACATCAGGTAACCATGTGTGAGGCGTGTGTGGCCTAAACGTAATCTAGTTAATAGGGTTTGGTCTGCACGTGAACCATTAATTGAAGAGGGCCACAAGTGCATGTCATCCTTAATGGAGCGAAGGTGGCCAGTTAATGGTTGCGCTCTCCACTCAACCCGCCAAGCGTCATAAACATGGCGACGGAGGACAGGGAGCATATCCTCCGAACGCAGCAAAGTAGTAGAGGGTGCACCATGACACGCTTGCTTAGCGAGGAAGTCTGCACGCTCATTCCCGGGAATTCCTACATGCGCGGGGATCCAGCACAGTGTGATGGAACGAGTAGCGCACTGTAATTTGTGTATTGTGTGGATGATAGTCTTGACCAATGGGTCCTTGGGGGCAAATACACATAAGGCTTGCAGTGCACTCTTTGAGTCACTACAGATAACGACCCGTGGAGAGTTCCTCGACAATGAAGAGATGGTGCTTAAAGCACCTTGAATAGCCCATAATTCAGCAGTGAAAACCGTGGAGTGATGGTGTAAGGTACTTTGATACAAGCCATGGTCTGAGACTGCAGCGCAACCCACGGCATCCGCAGTTTTCGAGCCATCGGTGTAAATGAAAACAGCCGGGATGTGATCATCAAGATGTTGTAAAGCGAGATGTCGACATTGAGATGGGGCTTGGGCATCAAGTTGATCCACTAAGTGAAAGCAAACTGTAGGGTGGTTTAGGGTCCACGGAGTGATGTGACTAGGAGGGGGAGTTATGGGAGGAACGGTGATACTGTAAGTGGAGAGCAATTGGCGAGACAACATTGGGAATGGCACTGGAATGTTTGAACGATAGTTATCTGTGGAATGGAATAGTTCGAGTAGAGTCGGGTCATGACGGAGGCGAACAGCCGTACGCATGAGGACTAATCGACGGTGGTAGGCTAGAGGTAAGGTCCCAGCCTCACATAGGATATTGGAGACACGAGAGGAACGGAATGCCCCCGAGCTAATGCGGATGCCCAAATGGTGTACGCTGTCGAGGGTTCCTAATGTGGAAGCAGAGGCCGTGCCATAGACAGGGCTACCATAATCTAGGGCTGAGAGGATGGTAGCTCTGTAGAACAGTAAAAGCGTAGCGCGATCTGCGCCCCAATGGACTCGTGCGACTGTTTTCAGAACATTCATTCTCTGGAGGCAACGTGCCTTTAAGCAGGCAATGTGACTCTTCCAATTGAGGTGAGTATCAAAGATTAAACCAAGGAACCTGGTATGTGGAAGGATCTGAATATTAGAATGTCCCATGGTGAGAGTAATGGACTGTTTACGTAAATGTCGAATATTTCTATAGAATACAACGGCGTTAGTCTTTTCAGCAGAAAATTGAAAACCAGCAGTGGATGCCCAAGAGTGGATGGATTTTAGAGCAATGTTGAGACGCCGTTGTATGTGAGTCAGACTGGGAGAAGTATAATATATTGCGAAGTCGTCCACATACAAGCTATACGATATTTCAGGTGGGAGGCTGCGTATGACACTATTGATCGCCATAATAAAGAGTAAGCTGCTAAGGGCACATCCTTGTGGTATTCCATTAATTTGTGACATAATGTCCGATAGGAGACCATTATTTTTGACCTGGAATGTACGGTTAGAGAGAAAATTTCGTAAAAAGCAGGGAAGAGGACCCTGCATGCCAGAATCGTGTAAATTTTTTTAAATCCTGTGTCTCCATGTTGTGTCATAAGCCTTAGCAATGTCAAAAAATATTGCCACTGTGGGTTGGTTCTTGGAGAACCCATCACGTATTTGGTGTTCAAGGCGAATAAGTGAGTGCAGTGTAGAACGGCCAGGGCGGGAACCATTCTGATATGGGGATAGGAGGGCATGTGACTCAGCGTAATGTAAAAGTCGAGGATTGATCATTTTTTCCATTAATTTGCAGAGGCATGAGGTAAGCACAATCGGTCTGTAATTTGTGAGAAGACTATGATCTTTTCCAGGCTTCGGTACGGGTATAGTGTAAGCATGCCGCCAAGACGGTGGGAAGTAGTTACTTATCCAAAACTGATTGTACAGTTGTAAAAGATGTTGTAGCGCACGTGGATGGAGGTGACGGATGAGAGCGTATGAGAATCCATCCGGGCCAGGAGTAGTGTCTGTACACAGGTCGAGCGCGTGTTGCAATTCCGGAATTGAAAAAGGGGTGTTATATTCATGTGTTTTCCCGCTATGAAAAGATAGCGGGCGAGATTCCTCCATACATTTATAACGAAGAAATTGACGAGGCAATGACTGGTCTGAGCTGACGTGACAGAAATGTTTGGCATGTATGGCAGCGATGTCAAGGGGGTCATGTGTAAGCGAGTCCGAGGCAGGGTCTTTGAGTGGAGAGAGTGGAGGCCGTACAGTGCGTCCATTGATACTGCGAAACTTTTTCCATAAAGTAGAGAGAGGGGTGCGGGAATTGAAGGACGAGATATATGATCGCCATGAAAGTATCTTGTTGTCAAGGATACTGCGTTTGACAACTGCACAGATCTTGTTATAGAACGTTTTAAGGGCAATTTTTTCAATAGTGATGGTTATAAGGTCAAAGTAACGATTAGTGGAAAAAAGTCGGGGGGGAAAACAGTCTTTAAACGCCGCTGCCTAACACTCAGACGCTTAAGAAGGCGTTCCACACGATGCTTGAATTTTATCATTTGGGCTAGAGTGGGCGTCCACCAAGGGACCTGGCGAGGGTGCGTCAGCGAGGAGGTAAGCGGGATATGAGTGCGAGCAATGGAGTTCAGGAAGGACGAAAAATAATCAAAATTGTGTGCAGGGGAGGAGGTAGGGGAGAAGTCCGAAACGTCTGCAGAGGAGTGCGTATAAGACGTCCAATCGGCTTTAGAGAGATTATAACTCGATATTTGAGGGGAGGATGCAGGGCACAAATACTTAAGGAGTATAGGGTAGTGGTCGCTGGAGAAGCGATCCTGTAAAACTGACCAGTCAAATAGGGGAGCTGCGTCATCCGAGGCAAAGGAAAGATCAACAGCGGAAAATGTACAGTGGGTAGCAGATCTGTAGGTGGGGGTGTCAAAGTTGAGACAACAAAGAGTAGAATGAAGGAGATATTTTTCAATATTATTGCCTGGGATGTCTGTGTTTGGGTTGCCCCAAAGGGGAGAGTGTGCGTTAAAGTCGCCCAGAATAAGGTACGGTGGGGTCAGTTGTTGTACTATTTGATGAAGGTCTGAAGTATTGTAATGACAGGAGGGTTGATTGTAGGAGGAGCAAACAGTCAAGGAAGGAAGGTTTGGTAATGAAATGGAGACGGCAGTTGTTTGAAAAGGGTTGGGGTCAAGGGTGACAGGAACAAATACGCACTTATAGTGCACAAGGATGGCTGTTCGGAGATGTGAAGGGGTTATAGGGGAGCTAGCAGCAACAGTATAATGCCTGGGGGGGACAACAAAATTGCCTACATGTTGGAGGCAAATGCATAATGGTGAATATAATTTAAGTAATCGTTGTAATTCTCCCATACGGAGGCGAGTTTGGTATCCGTTTATATTCCATTGCAAAATGTTATATGCCATCAAGAATAGGATTGTCAGAGTCAACGACAATAGTGGTCTCTTGAAGAGAGTCTGGTAAAGGTTGTGAGTGTGGAGAGGGTTGTGTGGATGGAGGTGAAGGGGTAGATGTAAGGTCTGTAAATTTTTCAGAAATAGCTGTGAATTGTGTGACTAGTTTAGGAACAAGGATGGGGCAGTGGAGGAGTTTTTGGCGCAGAGTGTTCATAAATAGATAAGCGGAGGTAACATCTCCATCAGGGTTAGGGGGAAGTGTACGTGTGGTGACAAATTCCTGCGTCCGAGCAAGGAGGCAGGGATCCGTAGCACAGATATGGGGTGTGATGTAATTACGGAAACAAATTGGACATCCACATTTGTCAGGTGGGATATTGGTGCGACATATCAATACAGGAGATTGTGAGGGGCTCGGGGTATGATGAGTCTTTATCGAAGGTTCGTCAGATGATGGTGTCGTAGGGTTAGCAGGAGTTTGTGGGGGAATGTCCCTAGGTTTGGGAGCATCGGGATCTGGGCAGTGGGGAGCGGCTAACGGAACATGTCGCTCAAGGTTACAGGGAGGATCAGGCGTGGTGAGGGTGGTACGCACATTGACAGGAGGTTGGTTAACATCAAATCGGGATTGTGATAGCTCTATATTAGTCAAGTCAGAATCCAACAGGTTATTGTCCTTCAGGAATCTCTGCATCAAGTCCTTGGGCGTAGGATCAGATTCACAAATATGGGTGACACAATAACAAGGAGTCGGGTGAATTTGAGCATCTTCCGCTGGAGCTCGCTTGGAAAGAAATTTGTGAAGATGTTCGGTGAGTACTGTACGGGTAGAAGTCTTGTGCTGAAGTAGAAAGAATCGGCCGCAGTTATGGCAGCCACAGTCCGGATCGTGGGAAGGCATAACCCACTTCTGTGTGGTGGAACCGAGTTTCGAGGTCCGGGATAATGACCGGATAGGACTTGCAACCTTACGCTTTTTCCGAGGCTGCGACTGGGTGGAGTGAGATTGGGGAGAAGTCTCTATATCTGGTACTGTGTTACATTCCATGAGGTTCTCTCCGGCAGTCATGTTCCAAAACTCAGTATCATCGGTCAAGTTAGTAAATCCCTCGAACTTGTTAGAGGTGGATAGGTCCGGGGAGTTAAGGTGAACTAAACGGAAGGTATCATTGGTGGGGTAATGTTGTGGGCTAATAGGTGGTGCCGGAGGCTGCTCTGGACGCTGGTGGTCAGAGGAGTCAGCGGGTGTAGTTGATTCATACCGTCGATATGGAGGAGATTTACCTTCCTGCCTTAATTGTGCTGCAGCAGACCGGAAGGGGAGTCCTTTTGTGGCCTGTAAATGTAATACATCACGATGAAACGCAAAGTGCGGGCATGTTCTGTCATTGGCTTTGTGGGACCCGTCACAATTTGCACAACGGGGCGCGCTGGCTTGACAATTGTTGAGAGCATGTTGTTCTGAGCCGCAATTTAAGCAACGAGCATTGAGAGCCCGACACCGTGGGGTTGAATGCCCAAGCTTCCAGCAATTTGTGCATTGTCTCGGCTTGTTAACATACCTTCGTACCTGCAGTTGGCGACCTGCAAGACGGACATGCATAGGGAGGTCATGGCGCTTAAAATAGATTTTGACAATGCGTAGTGGGGGCCGATTTCCACGCTGAGGAGCAGTATAAGTGTCAACTTTAACAACAGTGGGGTCAGTTCTTTGCAATAATTTTAAGATACGATTGGTTGAGTCTGTAAAGCTCTGATCTGCAAATTCGAAGTCGGAAGGGAGCACAACCGTGCCAGTACACTGATTCAGGAATTCATCTGGTTTACCTGTGTATCTGTCGTTGGGGGTGTCGAGGTAGGCTTGTAAGGCTTCTGATTGCTCCTGTGTTTTCACCTCAATCATGCGCTTGGCCGATCCAACAGCATGCATGGTGAAGTCACCAATATCTTGTGCGAGAGTATCATATAGACTGAAATCATCCATAGGTTCACCAGAGACCGTGAAAAACCGTGACCAATCAGGGGGACTGAACATAGCGTTATAAGTGTCCTTCGAAGCAGGGGTATACGTGTTACGTTTACGCCTTTGTCGGTTATGCGAAGGTACGAACGGTTGAAGCGTGTGAATGGCAGAGGAAATACCGGCAAGGTCTTTTCCTGTACCTGCATCAATGGCTCGTTGAGATCGTGGAGGTACAGAAGCAGGTTCAATTGAGGTAGTAGATCCTGCATCCGGAGGGAAGATGGTAACAGATGGAGTCACAGACGGGTCAGGGATGCAAGAAGCATCCGTAGGGGTGTCAGCTGAGGGCATGCGAGGTTCGTCATTAAGGTTGTCAACGGAATGAAGAGGTAGGCTAAGGCTAGAATCATAATCTGGTAATTTAGAAGTTAAAGTCGAGACTGTGGGGTTGTCGTCACTATTATTGATCACAGAGGCAGTACTGTGCATAGAAATTGATGCCGGGGAGATCACCTGATGGATCTCAATACCCGACGATGGAGAATTCGTCACACTATCCTTAGGAGGTTTGCCAAGGTCTGTGGGTGCCATGCCTGAGTGGGGAACTCCGGCACTGTTGGCAGCAGGGGAAGGGTCCTTGAGGCAGTCCAATTTCCCGCAGGGGTCGGCGTCGGAGGGGGCAATTTTAGATTCCATAGGACGAATATTTCTAAATTCATCTGAGTCAGATTCCAAACCCACCATGAAGCCACAATTAGAGGACGGGACGACCGCCCTAGGAATTCTTGCAGATATACACCCCGACTAATGCACCTTAAGGGCCGTCGATCCGTCGATCGCCGACCCAGCACAAGGGTTAGGGTTTGGCATAAAAGTTTCCCCTCGCTCTAACACGTCGGGTACCACAGTTCGACGGGTGTAGGGATTGCCGACCCACAACACCCTCCAACGAAACCAAAGAGTGAGTACGGTCGTTTACCTCATGACAGTCACGGTGCTCCCAAAGGAGGGGGCAGCGGGAAGAAGGGAAAAACGGAAAACAGAAAGGATGAGAAATTATAGGGCCCACTACAATTAGTTGGGGGCGGCAGGAAATGCGGGCATGCGGGCATGCACTCCCCTCCTGCCGCCTCCGTCAGCCCCCGCACGTGTTCAAAAGTGAAACCAACGAAGCAGGCAGAGCGGGGGCAAGTGGCTAGCACCATATGGTAGAGATGTGACCAATAAATTAATCAATTAATATACTCAGTCTACGAAACGACAGTATCAATCACATTGGCAAGCCTTTACTTCTTGGATCATTAGAACAGAACAGACTGTGCCCTCAGTGGCATTAGTTTTTAATTATTTGAATTATCTGTTTGAGCAGAAACGTTTATCTGTGGTAACGTTAAAAAATCACTTAACTGCGATTAGAGTGCCCTTTTTAGACCTTACAGGTCTCTCCATACCGGTAGCGGAGGAAACAGGTTTTATGAGAGCATGTTTTAAACTCCGCCCACCTCCCCGTCAGCTTATGCCTACTTGGTCTCTGGACAAGGCATTGTCTTTACTTCACTCTCGTCTGTACCAAAATACTGCAGATTTTGCATTACTCTTAAAAAAGGCTGTATTCCTTTTGGCTTTGGCCACCGGGAACAGAGTGTCTGAGCTGGCGGCGATGAGCAACATACCTAATTGCCTTAGGTTTGGTAGACTTAATGAATGTATTCACATTGCACCTTCCCCGGGATTTGTAGCCAAGAATGAGCACAGTGCACACGTGTTTTCTGAGTTCACTGTGCCGGCGTTAAAAAGGGGAAAGGTGCACCATAATCTATGTCCAGTGCAAGCTCTAACCAAATATTTGAGAGTAGCTCCTCTAAACCCCCAAGTTGATTTATGGGTAGCGAGTACGGGTAAACGCTTACTGAAACGGAGATTAGCTTCTCTTCTGGTCGAAGTCATTAAAGAGAGTAATCCCGGCGTTGTGGGTAGGGCCCACGATTTACGTTTCTTGAAGAACTTTTCAGTAGAAGATATTTCGTCCACACAGTTGTGGGCGTCTAATCATACGTTTTTGACTAGATACTTGTCAGTTGCTCTAGATAAACCTTCCTTACCATGTATAGCTTTAAGGCAGAGGGTCTAGGTGGCCCTTCAGTCACTTTTGTTTACTTTCAAGGAAAAAGGTGGGGGGGGGTGCAGTCAGTGTAACATAGGACACCCTAGACTCCGCCGGAATGTAAGAGCTGTGATACAAATTATGGAT
The DNA here is from genome assembly GCA_032716605.1 of Paralithodes platypus. Lineage (NCBI taxonomy): Eukaryota > Metazoa > Arthropoda > Malacostraca > Decapoda > Lithodidae > Paralithodes > Paralithodes platypus. The sequence goes on along the minus strand of CM064480.1, from coordinate 21,557,473 downwards.
AATGTGATATGAAAATATCTCTGTTCTATTCAGGGCGAGAAATTGTGCTAGTACAATGTTAGTACAAACAACAGGGTTGTTATAGTAGCTTTAGCTGTGAAAGCAATTTAGTATTAAACAGTGGAGATCGTTTGCAAAATATTTCCACGAATATTATGGGGTTTATTATGTGCACATGTAAACTTATAACTTGTTATTTTTGTCACCACTCGTTGAGTGGGATGCCTTTGTAACTACAGATCTGTTCACAGAATCTCCAGAGTTACCCTTTTTTATCAAGCAGGCTTCTTTGAAGCATGCACCTGCTTGAACCCCTTTTTTGTATATATATGGGCTGCGCCATATTTAAATATATTTTCAAAGTAAGAATACTATGTGGTTGTTTGATTATCTGCTTTTCTAGAGTTATGATATGATTACGAATGTCCCCCTCCAGTCTTAGAAATCAGGCATGTTCGTCAATGATGGAGGGGCCACTAATAAATTATAGGTTTGACTCCTGTAAAGAGATAAAGAAAACCTAATATTTAGTAGTGGCCCCGTAATCATTGACGACTGGGGCCCTCCCGACCATCCCCTTCCCATTCGTTGATGTATTAAGGATTTTGGTTTACTTGATATGTCAGTGAAGGAAGAATGACGCCTGAATCAGCGTCTGGTCAAAGATCCACACAAGTACATCCACGATATGATGGAAAGCTTATTGGATAGTTATTCTTATTTTCTTTTTGTTTTTTATTTTTTACAAAGTTTTTTCGTAGTGAGAACCCAATTCATAATGACTGAAGCCATGAGTGAGGTCGCGTGCCTTTTCCGGCGGGTTTTTTCGATTGCACCGAGAAAATCCGGCTGGTTGCCGAGTTTTATATCACGCGTGGTTAAAATAGGCGTTTCCCCCGGCGAGTGGTGGCCTGAGGGCTCTCCAGGACTGCGTCTCTGAGGTGGAGCCTGTGTTCAGGCTTACTAGGTGTTTCCCGGCGGGATGGCTATACCCGTTTCACTAGGTGTTCATACGGACACCGGTGGAGTATAGTTTTTCCCGGTTTTTGCAAAGCCATTGAAAAACTAGGCTGTTTTGTTTGTTTGGTCTTTCCACCCCGGCGATCTTTTGCAAAGAAGTGGGGATAGGAACAATTGGGGTTAACATTTAAATTACTTTCACACCCGGCGGTTGAACCTTGGGGAGGTGGGATTAACGGATTTGCAATTCGGTGGAGTTAGCCAGACAATTGAGGGATACAATTGGGTATCGAGGCCTTCAACATACGGCGATCTATGAAGGCTTCGAGGGAAGTCAGATAAAAAACGTTTAAGATAAGCTTACCCCCTTTTAACTGCGATATAATAAGGAGGCCGGCGTCTTAATATGGGTTTCCGGTGGCCAAAAATACCACTGGGAAGACTGCGTCATTTATAAGGACATGCTCGTCTCTATATTTGTCGGAGGATGTGCTTAAATCTTTTGGACAAGTAAAGATATTCTAAAATCTTTACATAAGAACCTACAGGGTAACAAGAGGTAATAGTGGTGTATTACGTCTTGTTGCCCGGCGGTTCATTAACACTTGTGTTAGAACATTTTGGGGTAACCTTATGAGCATTAATTCCTGGAAATTTTCTTTTTTCCAGGGCGGAGTTCCGGCGGGTCAACAGAGGACCAGAAGGAGCCCGGGGGTGGGTTAGCTCTTCCCAGTCTCTGTCATGGCGCCACTAGACCCTGTTTTTGCTCTGTGCTTAACACCCTCTTGTTCAGGGATCCCTATTTTTGCCCATACTCTATGCATCAGATGCGTCAAATGCTTGGACCGGTCCAGGGGTCTGTGGGTGACGAAGAATTGTACTTTTTGTAGTCAATTGAGTACTAAAGTCTTACAAGATAATTTGGCCGCGGCGGTTGCATTGTGCGAGGTCAAACAGCTTTTATCTACTTATGCTACTTCAGTGGCTCATAAAGCCCTGCAGTGTACTCACCTAATTGTACTCACCTAATTGTAGTATACAGGATTTGAGCCTAAGCTCGTGTTGTCCTGTCTCTCTCTCTACATTTATCCAATTTTGCTTTAAAAGTTTGGATATTTCTTGCTCCCACCACCTCCCCATCCAACTTATTCCAACACTCAATGCTTCTATACGGGAAGCTGAACTTTCTTACATCAGACTTACATATAACTTTCCTCAACTTACAATCATGACCCCTGGTTCTTCCCTCGTCCCTCACCACAAAATCTCCCTTGTCGATCTTCTCAAAACCTTTCACACACTTAAACATCATGATCATGTCACCTCTCTCTCTCCTCTCCCTCAGCGTTGGCAGCTTTAGCCTCTCCAATCTCTCCTCATAAGGCAGGTCTCTAAGGCTAGCTATCATCTTAGTGGCAACTCTCTGAACTCTTTCCATTTTTTTATTATGTTTTATAAGGTGTGGAGACCACACCACTGCTGCATACTCCAGTCTTGGTCGTATTATTGTCCCTATTATTTTTGCTAACATCTCTTCATCTAAATAATTCAGAGCTATTCTCATGTTAGTCAACACTGCATAGGTTTCACCAGTTATTTTATTTATATGCTGTTCAGGTGACAAGCTGTCTGCCACAACTACCCCTAGGTACCCTGGCGGGTGCCCGACCCCGAAAGGGGTTGAAATAGGGGAGCTATCCCCCCGCCAAAGGCGGCTTTCTAGGGCCTTTCCTAGCTGATGCTGAGAGGATTGGGTTCTAGTCATGTGGTGATGGGCTGGTCTATCAGAGTGAGAACTGAGCGAGCTCTGCCATACCCATAGCTTACTCTGACTGTTCCTTTAACTTATATATTTTCTAGATCTCAAGTGACGGCGTCTTTTCCGTGGATTGACCTCCCAATCTACCAAGATTGGAAGCCAAAGCGTCACATTTTTCCCTTGCCCCTCAACTTTCTCTTCATAATTGCTGAGGGGCACAGGGCCCTGGGTGGGGCTTTAGTTTCCCGGGCGTGTCCGCACCCTCCTCAGCTCCCCGCCATGGAGTGGCTTCGGTCATCCAGGCTTTATTGTGGTTGGCAGGGAGGGTTCTGTGGGGGCGCTCGGTTATGGCCTTGGAATTGCTTGGGGCCTTGGGGCTGTTCGGCCAGGCAGCTTTGGGAACAACAACAACAACAACAACTACCCCTAGGTCTTTTGCTTTCACAGCTTTACTAATTATTTCATCCTATTTTATATCCCCAAGAAGGTCTATATTTACTTTTTCCCATCTCAAGAACCTGACACTTACTCGTGTTGAATTCCATTTTCCAAGTTTGACTCCACTCATATAACTTATCTAGGTCTCTCTGTAATTCTTCACAACTACTCCTACTTGTAATATGCTTCATTAATTTTGCATCATCAGCAAACATAGATATATATGAGCCTATTCCCATTTGAAGGTCGTTGATGAAAACCAAAAACATGATTGGGGCCAACACCGATCCTTGAGGCACTCCGCTTTTTACCCTTTTCCACGAGGAGAACTTTCCTTTTATTACTGTTCGCATTTCCCTCCCAATTAAATAGTTTTCCATCCACTTTAATAATACTCCCTCAACCCGCCCCACAGTCCTGAGCTTCCACAACAATCTCTTATGAGGCACCTTATCAAATGCCTTCTTGAAATCTAAGTAAATACAATCTACCCACCCCTCCCTCCCTTGTACAATGTCAATTACCCTATCATAGTAACTCAACAAATTTGTGGTACACGAATGACCTTTTCTGAACCCGAACTGCTTGCTTGAAATTATTTCCCTCTCCTCCAACATACCCACCCATCTTTTTCTAATAATCTTTTCACAAAGCTTGCATATAACACTCGTTAAGGATACCGGTCGATAATTTAGCGGGTCTTCTTTATTTCCACTTTTATATATTGGAGTTATATTTGCTTGTTTCCATTCTAAGGGAAGTTCCCCCTTGTTTAATGAGTGTTGAACAATATTAAAAATAGGTCTCACTAGTTGTTCAGAACATTCTCTTAATACCCATCCAGCAATGTTATCTGGGCCCATAGATTTTCTCACGTCCAATTCTTCCAACAATGATTTTAGTTCATCCTTGTTGACTTCTATCGACTCTAGTCCCTGTATCTCGTTCAATTCCACCACAGGTTCTACATAGTCATCCTCCTCCACAAACACGGATGTTAATGTATCATTCATAATTTCACACATACCCACTGTGTCTTCATATAATTGACCCTCTACCCTAAGCTTTGTTATTTTGTCCTTTATTTTTGTTTTGCCGTTGATATAACTATAGAACAGTTTGGGTTCTTTATTACATTTGTTTACTATATCTTTTTCAAAGTTCTTTTTCTCCTCTCTTATAGTCTTGACATAGTTGTTTCTAGCATTCTTATACTCATTCCATTTTTCCTCAGTGTGTCTCCTTCTCACTTTATTCCATGCAGAGTCCTTTTTGTTCTGGGCAATGTGACATCGCATGTTAAACCACTCTTTCTCCTTAGCCAGCTTTCTATCCTTAAATGTTGGTACATATTTATCTACCCCCTCCCTGTAAATGTCTAGTAACATGGTGTATTTTACCTGAATATTCTGTTCTTGCTCAATACATGACCAATCTATATTTGCAAAGTATCCTCGTAATGATTCATAATCCGCCTTACTATAATTTAGTCTATATTCCCTATGTTCCTCCTCTCTGCCTTCCAGAAATTCCACTGTCAATTCAAATTCAATCACAGCATGATCGCTTTTTCCCATGGGACTCAAATATGTTAGGTTCTTTATTTCTTGGGGGTCTTTGGTGAATAATAAGTCAAGTCTTGATGGTTCATCACCTCCTCTAAATCTTGTATTTTCCATAACGTGTTGTGTTAATAGATACCCCATTGTTAGTTCAAGAAATTTGCTACCCCAAGTATTTTCATTTGAACCCGCATCCAAACATTCCCAATATACCTCCCCGCAATTAAAGTCCCCTGCAAGAATAAGGCTATTTTTCCTTTTACAAATAATTTCTAACATACGCAAGGTTTCCAAAATTAATTCATTATATTCATCGTTGCTCCAAGATTTAGTCTTAGGAGGTAAATACATTGATACAATGTCCAATTTTGACCTATCATTATCCTCAATTTCAACTGCTACCACTTCAGCAATGCTATCACCAAGTTTTAATTCTTTAGCAGTAATTTTATTATCTACCATGATTGTCGGGAATAGGGTAATGATCCCGACAGGTTTTGGTCCAATAGGACATTTGAATTTGGCGGTATCGTATCGCATGTACGATTTCGGCTGGTTCTTTGTGTATTGTAGTTTATTCTTAAGTTAGGTTAAATATTAACTGTAATGTATAAATATCTACATCAGCTCTAGATGTATTATGAAACCAAGTTATGGGTTATAATTATTATGAGCCGGCAGCCATATGTAATTTCGCAAAGCGATTGGACGCCGGCCCTTTAGTCTCTCAATCAACACCGTACAGCCAACATCTCCTCCCCCGGCCCTGACTCAACCCACAGTTCACCATGTGCTACAACTACTAACAATATTAACAACAGTCCTACATCACCAGTCCTCTTAAGCTAAGTTCATTGTATCGATATTGTATTATGTGAACATTCCTACATGTCATGCAATTGAACTAGCCGTGTGTGGGGGACTGGATTACACCCATCGACGAATACCTCGTTGGTAAATATATTATAACTATTTGTTGGGATATTTCATGTACCAGTGATATGTAAATTAACCTCTTTATCTAAATTCCCGATAAATAATGGTCCTTCGTGCCCTAAAGCTTCCATACCGGAGTACCGTTTTGTTTGCTTCCTTGACGCTTGTGGGCTTACCAATGGCTGCCGCCTCGCGCGTTGTTGGCCGACTGCCATTTCCCTAGTTTAGACCCAGCTTCTTCCCTCGTGTTTTTTACCGTTTCGGCGCCGTCCCTATCATTTTTGGGGCTAGTTTCCAGGGTTTTTTTTGGGCGTGTGGTCCTTGGCGTTTTTTGGTGGGTTAGCTGGGCTGGAGATTGGGGTAGGGGTAATTTCGTCGGGCGCCATTTCGCGCTCATCGGCTAGGCTAGGCTAGGCAGTCTGGGCCTGCAGGTGTCTGTGGTGGCTATTCATTTCGCTTTGGTGGTGTGCCTGTGGTGTTAATTGTGTTTTGTCATTGTGGGACTTATTATTAATTGTGCTGGTGGGGAAGGTTCTCATGTGACCTTTTATATTTAAATTTCATAATAGCCTAGGCCTGGTTGCTTAAAGTGGCGGTCATGAGTGTCGGTCTTTGTTAATTCCTAAGCGATTGACAGTTAATAGTCAGACCTCATGATTGTAGCTTAACCAACTAGGCTTACCTATAAAGGGCTTACAATAATTAGTGCTTCACCTTACCCTTTCTTTTAATGGATTTAGTATTTAATTCTTTTGTCTAGTTAGATAATTTCCTTTCGATAGTTTATATTAAGGGGGATGTAAGTATTATGTAATTCTTTTTGAGTAAATTTCTTAAGTAATGGGAGTTTGCCGCTGTTGATTCCTAAGCGATTAACGGTTTGTAGTCTGACCTCATTGTAGTTTAAGTTGCTTAAAATTAGACCTTAACGATGACAGATTTAAAGAAACTTAAGATTCTTAAGGGAGGGATGTAGGGAAGTTTAAATAGATGTTTAAGAGATCTTGATGAATTTTTAATAAGTGCCACGGCTGATCAAATAAAGGGTAAATTCGCTACTGTTACTAAATCGCTAGCTACTTATGATAGTTATGCTCAGCAGGTATATGGTTTATTGACAGTTACTGACGATGTGGAAGAAGAAATGTCGGCAGATCTTGAGTACTTTGAGAATGTTAATACAGCCTTAGCCAGACTATCTTCCACCCAAGAATCAACCTCTGTTAAGGATACCGGTACACCAAAGGCGACTGGTTTTAACCTGCCGAAGCTTACTTTGCCTACCTTTTCCGGGGATTCGGCTACCTGGACTGGATTTTGGGATATTTTTGAGTGTTCCGTCCATAATAAAAACACTCACATCCATCCAAAGGTTCACCTATCTCCGTGGTCAATTGAAAGGGGAGGCATTGAAGTTAGTCGATGGGTACAAGCTAGAAGCTACCAGCTACGAGTCTGCAGTGGAGTTGCTGAAGAGAACTTACGGGAGAGTGGAAGTCATCAAGACCGCTTTAATTACCAAATTCTTCACACTAGATCCTCCATCCTATGATGTGGCGGACCTAAAGGAGTACTATGCCTCCTTTGAGAGCCTCCTCCGATCTATGGAGACAATGGCCGTCACCAAGGAGGAGATATTTAGTGTGAATATCTTGAATAAGATACCCTCTCCCCTAAGGGAAATCTTACGACGACAACTAAGCGACCCCCCACTAAACTTGGAAGCGTTGGTGCAGGTGTACCAGACTGAAGTCTTCAATATGGAGAGTACTGGACACTACCGACAAGTGGAGATGTCGCCATCTACTGCAGCTTTCCCGGTACAGACTTCTCCTAAACAGAAAAGGCCAATTTCATTAGGTTGTAAGTTGTGCAGTGTCCACGGTCATCTGTGGTATCAGTGTCCTAAGTATCCTAAGGCTACACAGAAGGTTAGCAAGGCTAAATCGCTTAAGTTATGTACCAGCTGTCTGGCAAGAGACCACTTCAACAGTACCTGCACCAATTCCTACATCAAACCTTGTAAGTATTGCAAGGGGAAACATTGGTTTTCCCTTTGCACCCAGTCTGATCGGCACGACGGCAAAGAAAAGGGGAGAACCCCCAAAGAGTCACATGAGAAAGGTAAGAGCGAGGGTGATAAAGTATCTGCCATGTCCATTGCTTCTCGAGAATGTCAATTGCTTCCTACTATGATGCTGCCAGTAGTGGGGAGTAATAATAATACTATAATGACGCGCACCTTACTTGACCAGTGCTCACAGAGGTCATTCGTTCTGCGGTCATCATTACCCCAGCTCAAGTGTACCAGCAAGGGTCAAGAGAATTTGCGTCTCCATGGTTTCACTGGTGAAATAGATTCCAGTGACTATAATATCGTGGAGATTTCCTATGTTTGTAGAAGAAAGATATGTCCCATCAAGGCTGTTGTGGTCGACACACTACCCAGTTTCTATATAGCATCAGAGATTCAACCACATTTGAACTATCTCAGAAGCAAGGGGTATAAACTGGCTGATGATCAACTCTCTGCTAACAATGGTATTATGCTACTGGTCGGAGCCGATTATTACTATGACCTGGTTCACCCTGGATATCGGCGGGTAGATAAGCTTATAATGCTCCCCACGATCCAAGGGTATGCCATTTCTGGATCCTATGCCACTTCCTCTAAAGACACACAGGTGGAGGTGGTTACGGTCCTCAAGGTAGCAGTAAGCCCCATAGATAAATATATTAGGCCAAATGTGCCTGATAATACATGTACTGATATAGATAAGCTATGGGACTTGGACAATATTGGAATTGACCCACATGAACTTGATCGTGAGTCCAAGCTAGCGTTAAGCTCGTATGAAGAGACTGTAACGTATGACTCTGGCAGAGGTCAGTATGTGGTAAGGCTCCCTTGGAATGATAACAAGAGTAAATTACCTACTAATTTCCATCTAGCACTTGGTAGGTTACGTGGCCTTCAGAAGCAGTTTGTCAAGGATCCAAGTTATTGCGAGACTTATGCGGCAGTTTTAGCCGAGCAGGTACAACGTGGATTTGTGGAGAGAGTAGATCTCAGTGAGTATGGGGATAACATCCATTACCTTGCTCACCATGGGATTAAAAAGGACAGTTCCACCACTCCTGTTCGTATTGTGTATGACTGCTCTGCTAAATCCAGTGATCGCTCCTATAGCCTGAATGATTGTCTGTACACGGGTCCGTCCCTGGTCTCTGATCTAGCGCAAATTATGTTGCGCTTCAGATGTCATAAGTTTGCATGGGTCGCCGATATTGAGAAGGCCTTCCTGATGCTTCAACTCCATCGTGAAGACAGGGACTCGACAAGATTTTTATGGCCACGGGACCCAATGGATCTAGATTCGGAGTACCTGGTCTACAGGTTCAGAGTCGTCTTATTCGGGGCGACCTGTTCCCAGTTCCTTCTCAACGCTACTATCTTGCGTCATCTTGAGGAGGCTGGACTAGATCCTGACTTCAAGAATGAGATCAAGCAGGGGATCTATGTGGACAATCTTCAAGGCACCGGAGACAATGAAGATTTATTGCTCAAGAGATGCTGGGAGATCCGCGATATATTTGCCAAGGCACAATTATACTTAAGAGAATGGGCCACTAATAGTGATCTTTTGAAAGGTCAATTTGCTTCTGACGGTGTAGCTACTGAGAATAGTGAGGTGAAGTTTTTAGGCCACAAATGGGACACTACCACAGATTGTATATCCTTCTGTCACACCCCATGCGGCAGTGAGCTTATGACCAAGCGGAACTGCTTAAGCTTGTCAGCGAGGTTGTTTGATCCCCTAGGTTTTTTGCTGCCTGTAACAATCCGTGCTCGTATGTTTTTACAGCAACTGTGGCGGCTAAAACTAGATTGGGATACGCCCCTCCCGATTGAGTTACAAGATACTTGGCGGTTGATTCGGTCGGACCTTTCCACATGTTGCAAGGTCCAACTTAATCGTCAGGTTATTAGTGGTCAACCGGTGGATCTACATGCCTTTTCTGATGCTAGTAATAGTGCGTACGGTACTGCCATATACATATGCAATGGTAGTGAAGCGACGCTGGCTATAGCGAAGGCCAAAGTAGCCCCTATAAAGAAGATTACAGTTCCTAAATTAGAACTTACTGCATTGCTTCTGTCTGCTCGTCTAATAAAGTTTACACTGGATGCCTATGCAGACATACTACAGATTAATAATGTCTATGTCTGGAGCGACAGTCAAATAGCGCTTTCATGGGTACACAGCCAGAAAGTGTTACCTGTTTATGTTTCTAATCGCACTGATGAGATTCATGACTTAGTTCCTACAGCTACATTTCGCTATGTGAGCACCAGGGATAACCCCAGTGACATAATTTCCCGGGGGGTCTCGGCACAGCAGTTTATGTCTTCCTCTATTTGGTGGCATGGACCTCCATGGCTAACATCTCCAACTGAATGGCCTCAGGATTTCAGGGAATACATATCTGATCCTTCAAGTCGGCCCCAAGATGATGTGTTAAGTAGTTCGAATGTGAGTACTACACATCAGGATAACAAGTTGGTAGAGTGGGAACGTTACGGCAGCTATGATCAAGTAATACGGGTATTTGCATGGATATACCGTTTCATTAACATGAGAAGTCGGGCTCACGGGTCTTTCCTTAGTGAAGATTCGAAGCATATCAGACTCCATGAATTTAGATCAGCAGAAGCAAAACTAATATGTTTAGTACAAAGGGAATCTTATCCTACTGAACATCAAATCCTAAGCAAGGAGTCAAAGGCCAAACCCTCAAACTTAATGAGGCAGCTAGGATTATATATGGAAGGAGGCATTATTAAGTGTAGAGGCAGGATACAAAAAGCGGACATTATTGATTCTGCGAAATATCCTGTCCTCCTTAGCTCCTCTCATTTGATTACCAAACTGTTGATTCGCCAATGCCATAGGACCTGCCTACATTTTGGCGTAAATTATGTTCTGGCGTATATGCGACAACGTTGGTGGATCCCTAAGATGCGACAAGCAATTAAAGGGATCCACAATAGCTGTACTATCTGTAAAAGATTACAGGGTAAGCCTTACTCCCCAGTTGATCTACCTCCCTTGCCTGAGTTCAGGGTACAAAGGACTGAACCATTTCAGGTAACCGGGGTAGACTACACCGGAGCGATTCATGTTAGAGAATCGCCCGGTAATATCATAAAGGTATATGCCGTCCTATTCACATGTGCGGTAACCAGAGCGATTCATATTGAATTGATTGACGACCTATCCAGTGAGGGGTTTTTGCATACTCTACGACGCTTTGCAGGCCGCAATGGTTTCCCTCAAATTATTATGAGCGATAATGCGACTTGTTTTGTCGGGGCCTCTAAATATCTCCAGTGTTTAATGGATGACCCGCAGGTTGTGGCTACCCTCACTGGAAAGGGTTGTCAGTGGAGATTTATACCAGCACGTGCACCATGGTTCGGGGCGATTTGGGAGAGAACTATCGGTATCGTCAAATCTGCCATGAAGAAGGTATTAGGAAGGGCACTGGTGACCAGACAGGAGTTGCAAACCATCTTAATAGAAATTGAGATGTCAGTCAACGACAGGCCCTTGACCTATACCTCGGCAGATGTTGATGACCTCTTACCCATTTCGCCTTCTATGCTAACACATGGACGAACCCTTAATACCTTTCCTAGATCGTCCGTAAATGACGAAGATCTGCAAGACCCTACGTTCGGCAATGCTGTTGCCACACGTCGTCGCTTCCAGTATGTAAACAAGGTGTCCGACGATCTATGGAAACGGTGGACCCAAGAATATTTGCTGTCTCTTCGCGAGCGTCACTCTCATAAGATCAAAGGGACGAATCAACGATGGCCTCGTATCGGGGATATCGTCCTGATTCATGATGAGCGTCCTAGGTTATTTTGGAAGCTTGGGAGGATTATCCATTTGTTCCAGGGCATTGATGGTCTTATAAGGGTTGCTAGAATACGAACTTCGACTGGGGTTACTACTCGCCCAGTCGTAAGGTTATATCCCTTGGAGCAGGATGTAGAACTGCCGGATGATCCTGGCGTCTCTACTGATACCCCTCCGCGGGAGAGTGCTGGTGACAGTGCTCCTCGAGGTGGGGCAGCTGATGATGAGAAGGATGATCCTCCTCAGGCTTCAGGTGGCGCTCGTCCCAAAAGGAGGGCGGCTATGAGTTCCGTGGATCTTTGGAGATCAAAGATCACACAAGGTGATCTTTGACTTCGATGTCCTTTTTTTGTTCTCTGTATATAGCTCCTGTATATCATTTTTGGTGGCGGGCAATATGGTAATGATCCCGACAGGTTTTGGTCCAATAGGACATTTGAATTTGGCGGTATCGTATCGCATGTACGATTTCGGCTGGTTCTTTGTGTATTGTAGTTTATTCTTAAGTTAGGTTAAATATTAACTGTAATGTATAAATATCTACATCAGCTCTAGATGTATTATGAAACCAAGTTATGGGTTATAATTATTATGAGCCGGCAGCCATATGTAATTTCGCGAAGCGATCGGACGCCGGCCCTTTAGTCTCTCAATCAACACCGTACAGCCAACATCTCCTCCCCCGACCCTGACTCAACCCACAGTTCACCATGTGCTACAACTACTAACAATATTAACAACAGTCCTCTTAATAATAATAATAATAAGCATGTTACTTATTTCTCATAAGCGCCAATTTTTCCGAAGAATTCACTAGCGCTCGAAAAGAGAAAGAAAAAAGAACAAAAATCAATGCATCAAAAGAAGGCTTATATACAACACACATTTAACAATCACTAGCAGTGGCAAAATAGCCTAAACTCTATAGCCATCTGTCATGACACCTCTCTCAAGATCATAGCTTCTCTCAAAGAGAAAAGTCTTAAGTTGTCTCTTGAAGCATTCAACAGAACTCAGTTGTCTCATGGACAGCGGCAACCTGTTATACAACCTCAGAGCCATGTAGGAGAAAGACCTCTCAAAGAAAGAAGACTGCTGGAAAGCCCTTGGTTCATCAAGACGAAAAGGGTCATTGTCATGACGCACATAAGCTAAGTTCATTGTATCGATATTGTATTATGTGAACATTCCTACATGTCATGCAATTGAACTAGCCGTGTGTGGGGGACTGGATTACACCCATCGACGAATACCTCGTTGGTAAATATATTATAACTATTTGTTGGGATATTTCATGTACCAGTGATATGTAAATTAACCTCTTTATCTAAATTCCCGATAATGATCAACACTCCTCCTCCTAGCTTTCCTAACCTGTCTCTTCTCCATGTACTGTATCCTGCACAACTAATTATATTCGTGTCTACCTCCTGGTTAAGCTTAGTTTCAGTCAAACATACTACCCCGGGCCTCTCTCTCTTTACATATTCGTCAAACTCAATCTTTTTGGAAATTAACCCATCAATATTTGTATACATGAACTTAGCGTTTCCAGTATTTTCCCTATTTTTCTCGTCCCTGCCCGTTCCTTTCTTTTTTGTACGTACCCCTCCCAATTTATTTCCTAGCTTGTCTCCTCTTCTCTTGTCTCCACCTGGACTGTTTCTCGCTCCGTTTCCACCTCCCCTCCCTCTGCCTCCACTTGGACTGTTTCTCTCTCTATCTCCACCTCCCCTCTCTCTGCCTTCTCCCCCGTCACCCGCACCATCTCCCTTTCCCTCCCTGCTTCGTCCCTTCGCTTTATATACCATTTCTTGAGTTTTCCCTCCCACACTCTCCAGAAAAACTTCTTTTCGTCTTCTTTCGTCCTTTCTCCATTCTTTACATTTGCCTCGGTTTGCAATTCCTTTCTTATGTTTCGATCCTCAATACTCATGTCTTTTCTAATTGTAATTTTCTTAAACTTGCTGGTCAAGTTAAGTCTCCATGTTACGTTCATTATTGCATCCACTGTTACCCTAGACCTAAACTGCACTCTCATTGGCCTTGTGTTTCCCTTACTATATTTACCCATTCTCCTAACTTCTTCAATATCATCTCTCCAGTTGTTTCCTTCTTCATCGACATGCTTGATCAATGCTTTTACCTTATTAATTTCTTCCTTATCCCTAGCTTTCCTCTCAATAATGTGCTCCTCTATATCCCCAAATACAATAATACACTTATTTCTATCTATTGTTTCACGCAGGACCTGTTCATTTCTCCTCATAGCTTTTACTACCACTGATTCAAAATCTTTATTTTCCCTTTCTGATTGTTTCTTTTGTTCCTCCATGATTTCCTTCATTGCCACTTCCTTCACTTTTCCTCCTTCGTCATTAACCCATTTATTGTGTTTCTCCTTAATCTCCTCCACATGTGTTTTCATTTCCTTGGTTTGCCCTTTGTATTCTTCAAGTTGCAATCTTAAAGCTTCATTTTCGTCCTGGAGTTGCCCCATATGAGTTTGAATTTCTTTTAGGCTAGCCCGACTCAAATCTTGTCCAGGCTCGATGTCCCCAGCCTGAGCACCACATATTGAACATATAGCCTCAATCTGTGAACTAACACTCACCTTCCACTCCTGCATATCCTCCTTCCACCTTTTAATGTCATTCAGCTCACGTATAATTTTCCCTAGAATGCCCTCGGTCTCACCGACTTCAAATCCATCAAAGTCAGCCATATTTGTTTACATCCACTCGCATTCACAATCGCTTGAATTATTTTTATCACTCGAAATATCCTCACTTGATTTTAATCTCAAATTATTTTAATACTGCATTATAATACAGGACAACACAAAATATCCTTATACTCAAGTTTAGGTGAGTTTATTTGACGAGCGCTGTAAACAGCTTGCTAGATCAGCTGATTTTCGGGAGCGTGGGTGCGGAGGTGTTGTCTCGTCGGTGGTTCGTGTGTGTGTGATAACGTAGTTCTGTGGGAAAGATTGATTGCTCAGTATCCCCCACTTAAACGTCCCCCTTCTAGAAGTAAAGTAAATGTGCGTAAGTCGACTGAGACTGGGCAGGGTACAGTGCTTACTCTCTCCTCCGGCACATCTAAGAGACCTCGAGAGCCGACACCCCCGGCGACAACTTCCAAGTCAAAATCGAGGTCCAGGTCAAGGTCTCCCCTCCGACAGCAACCACATAGTCACTCTACTTCCCCTGCGAGAAAGAAGTGCAAGGAGGAGAAGACCAAGGATAGTCCTAGTGGAAAATCAAAGTCAAGGCGAAGTCACAAGTCTTCTAAAAAAGATACTCATGTACGAAAGACCTCCAGGCGTTCGCCGGAGCCTCGTACCTCGCTTTCTGCCTCTACTCCCGACATGTCTCATGTCCAATCTGACAGGTCGGGAGTGGAGTCAGAGACTGTGGTGAGGGATATACCGGCGGACAAAGTGTCACCTAATATTATTACCAGTTCACATGTACCAGCTTTAGAGAGTTCTACCAGCAGTTATAACCCTTACACAAAGAGCTTTCGACGGCATCAATTCAGCTAGACCACCACACAGATCACTATTAGCCACACTCGACATTAGTAAAGCCTTCGATGCCATCCCCCGCCACAACCTAACAAACAAAATCTACAACACAAACATGCACAACAACACAAAACGGTGGCTGGCCAACTTCCTAGCAGGCAGATGTGCACACGTATCTTTTGCCGGTCAGTCCTCTAAAATCAGAAACTTTCCAAACGGAGTCCCACAAGGATCCGTCCTATCGCCCGCACTCTTCAATCTGTACATGCACGATATAACTACACCCAATACGCCCCAAATAAACTTAGCCTCCTATGCAGATGACATAACACTCACATGCACACACCATGACCCAAAAAGAGCAACAGATCTCCTTCAACCCTATCTCAACACACTACATGGCTGGTGCACTACAAACAGACTTAATCTAGCCCCAGCCAAATCCACCGCAACCCTGCTCACAAGTTGGACAGGAGAACACGAATACATCCCTCAACTCACCATAAACAACACACCCCTAACACATACACACACACCCAAAATCCTAGGAGTAACATATGATACTCATATGACATTCAAACAGCACACCACAAACATTAAAAAGAAACTGACACCCAGACTTAACGCCCTCAGGTCACTTGCTCACACAAAATTTGGACACAACAAAGAAACTACCACCACAGTATATAAACAATACATAAGATCAGTGATGGAATACGCAAGCCCAGCCTGGGCTTCTAACCTAGCTGAAACACATCATAAGACCTTACAGACTATTCAAAACAAAGCCCTGAAGATCATTACAGGCTGCACAGCTACTGCACCCACAGATCACCTACATCAAGAAACCAAAATCCTCAAAGTCAAAGACCATCTGGACATGAGAGGCACTCAATTCCTGGCAGCAGCCTCCACGAACCAAGACCACCCACTAAACTACATGGCAACACACCCACAGACACCAAGAAATATCAAAACAACACCCAGCACACGGTATCACACACAATTATTGTCCTCTCTCCCTCCCTGCCCACCCCGAACCAACTTCCAGAAGCACATCCATACTCATATCTCTCACCGATCCATCCACTCACTCACAGACAACACGCAGCTGCATGCACGACCTCCCGAAATCCATCCTTTCGAATCCTCCCTTCCTCGCGAGGACAGAGTCCACCTGGCCAGGCTGAGATGCGGACACCATCCAGCTCTCCTGAGCTATCAGAAGAGACTGGATGACTCCGTTGTCGACACCTGCCCGGGATGTAACACAGCACCCCATACCATTAAACACATCATAGAAGACTGCATTTCACACAACCACTTACGCCAACAACACAATCTACACTCAATGAGAGCTCTGTGGGAAAGCCCGATCGTGGCCATGGCCTTTCTCAGGGACTCGGGGCTGTTCGGCCAGGCAGCTTAGGGAACAACAACAACAACAACAACCCTCTAGAGGGCTCGAGTGAGGGCTCAGTAGTTGGTGTGGTACCTAGCTCACAAGTGAGTTCCGGCCAAGACCGGGGAGTTTGGAGGTACTCCCAGCCATGGCGTGACGGTTCACATCATTCTTATGCACCAACGGTAGTGGCAGACGTCCACCGGGACGCTGAGATCCCATCGTCCATCCCGGACTTAACATGGCAGCATGAGGGGGTCCCGGCTTCGGCGGAATCCTCTCCTGAAAGGCCGGGGGAAAGGGATGAGGGTTCTATAATTTCTGAGATGGAGATTCAAGAGTCAGGTTCAGTGATGGACGACTCTCAGAGTAGGAATGATTCGCCACGTAGTTCATCCTCTGCTAAATTTGTCACAGCTGATGAAATTAATGGGTTACTAGCAAATGCACTAACTAATTTTTTTGGTCAGCAGCAGGAGACGCCCACAGTTGGTTTGGGAGCTTCCACGACAGCATCGAATGTCCGACCTCTGGCTACTTCTATTGCTTTGACACAAATTCCGCACCCTCCCCCTGTATCACCTACTATGGTTACTAGGCCAACTTTGGCAGCACTGACTACTTCCAATGTGAGAGTAGTAGCAGATGTAAATCCTCCCCCTTTAGACAAAGCGCCGGTCCAAAAGGGAGCTATGCCCCTCCTATACGGGCCAGATGAGTCATGGGTAACAATGTTCCCAGCAAAGCCAGAGGTAGCACAGTCCACTATGTCGGGGGAGCTTCCGGTACCACGTGAGTGGGTAATTCAAGGGAATAAATCTAGAAAGTTACGTGCTTTAGATATTCTAGGGAATGTACTTGATGTTAATATTAAGGCCATTCCTAACTATTATCACCATGATTATTTTGTGTATACTGCTACACCGGCCCTACCCCCTGCGTCAGCTTCAAAACTGTTTTCGGACTGGACCAAGCATGACGGTTTCAATGATATAAAAGCACTGTCAGCTCTAACACCAGAGTTAGGTTTAAAGACGTTCACTGACACAGCCGCAAATCCAGTTTTGAAGGTGGAGCAGTTGGGTCCGGGTCCTTGGGTGGAATGGGAAGTGGAGGCTCAAAACTTTGCAACGACTTTTACCTCTAAATCTTCACACCAAATTCCACAAGAAAGCCATTCTTGGTTCTCTCTGCCGGTATTCTCTGCCGGCGGAGTTCCCTCTGCTTTATTTGCATTTTTAGCTGCCCCTAAAATTAATCTATGCGAACTTAAAGATCCCTTTTCCACACCGTCCACTGCTCACCTAGACCGGGAGTTTAGACTACGTGGGAAAGCATATAGACTGTTTTCCCAGTATATTGTCACATAACAGGTAGCGAAGTCAATGCTCAGATCTGCTCAGGCAATCGCGGACGCGGAAGTCCGAAAGGCTATCGAACTATCTAGACGCTTGCTACTCCAGACTTCTATACAGTCACTGGGGGATATCCATACAGCCTTGCTAGAGGCGGTGTGGGCACGACAAGATCTAAGGATGTCTCTCGTGAGGAAGCTCCCGGATGGGATTGCAAATCAAGTACAGTAAACTTCCGTTAATCCGAAGGGCAGCGGACCGGCCCTCGTTCGGATTAGTGGATTTTTCGGATTATCGGACTTTACCCCTATGAACCTGTGTATGACGAAAACATTGAGGCATTAGGCCACCCAAATGACACAATGGTGCACACACACATATCATATGTTCATGAAATCACTTCAAAAGTTTACCATTGTCATTGTAGCCTATTACCTACTTCAAAACATTCAGATTAATGTTCAAAGGAATCTGCTGATAACACCCTATGTCCGCATCGTCGTCTTCTTCTTCTTCCGTCTACTAGCGAGTTTGTCTTGCTCTTGAAGATCAGATCAGATGTGGTTCGGGAAGTAATGCCTTAACAACGGCACTTCCCTGAGAGGTTCTTGTAATTTTCCTTTTGTGATTTTCCTTTTGTGACGTGCTCTGTTATATTATATTGTATTGAAAGCACCCTTGTCTTGTTGTCTTGAAAGCACCCTTGGGACGCTCCGATCACTGAACTATAAATAGTAGCGTATCAGAACGTCCAAAGGTGCGTTTTCAAGCTCAAGACTGAATGCGCTTGCAGAAAATGCGGTGCAAGCCAGTAGCGCATCGGAGCGTCCCAAGGATGCGTTCAAGAGCAAAACAAACTCTCTAGCAGACGATGTGGAAGAAGAAGAAGAAGAAGAAGGTGTTTACGTTTATATCAGTAGCTTCCTTTGACCATTAATCTGAATGTTTTGAAGTAGGTAATAGGCTACAATGACAATGGTAAACTTTTAAAGTGAATTCATGAACATATGATATGTGTGTGCTCCATTATGTGTCATTTGAGCGGACTACTGCCTCAAAAAGGGGACTTTGGGACTTCTTGAAATTCGGACCATCGGGTGAATTCGGATTTGGCCTCAAATTGAAAAATTCGGACTATTGGGAGATTCGAATCATCGGTCGTCGGATTAACAGACTTTTACTGTAGTTATGTCCCCTGTTCTAACTGCCTCTTTAATGTCCCCGGAGGTGTGGAAAATAGTGTTCAACATGGCTCAGGCCTTTAACCCTCCAGCCCCGGCTACGCATTACATAAATATTGCCCGAAACCCGGGTGTTTTGGCCGAAAAATGTCTAGGCTAGGCTACCGTATCATTGTTATGCTGACTGCTTCCTGCATTCCCGCGCATCCCCAAGCGTAGCTGTGTTATTTACCTGTAGAATGGCGTTAAGTAGAGCTCTCTAAGTCAAGTGGTTGATTTGTGATGATGATTTCATTGGAGATAACTTTATGGCCAAAACAGCCACTTTACACTACTTTTCGATACTTAACAACAACATACAGGCACACACGAACAAGCGACGCTCTCCTTCTTGTGGCCGGAGATGCGGGGCGTCGGTCCAGCGGGCTGTTGTTTACATGCGTCGGACCGACGCCTCACACACCAAGGTCACAGGCTTTCAACCACTGGTACAATGTTGTACCACCCGGGTTCCTCGGGGCAAAACTTAATGGTACACACGTGTACCATCCGAGTTTGAAGGGTTAAGCACAGTCCCGCCCCATCTAAGAAACCTGCTTTCAATTTTACCAAGCCCAAACCAGTCGCAAAAGCTCAGCCTGGTGGGGCAAAGTCCTTTCATCTGCCTAAGTCCTCTTCCACCCAAAGTCAGGCTCAGTACAGATACAAGCAAGGAAAGTTTTCAGGTAATCATAAAGGACAGAAGTATCAACGACCAGGCCAGGGCCCGTCTCCGACCAAACCCGGAGAGTCATCAAAGCATACACCACCACCACCACCAAAAAACTAGGGTCTCTCTCACTCCCAGGGCCAGTCTTACGGCGGGTGGATCAGAGGGTAGTCCAGCCGGCGAACCCTTGTCTGCTAACTGGGTCGTTCCGGGCGTGTCATCGCGCATGGCCATTAAACACATGGGCGAGGATGGTGGCACGCAAAGGCATCACCTGGCAGTGGCTCCGGCGACCTCGCCTACGTCAGCCGACAAAGGCAAATTTTGATTCATTAGAGGTGGAGTCACTGATCCAAGAGATGATCGCCAAGAATGTCATCATCCCGGTCCCTCAAAATTACCCAGTATTTACGTCCAAACTCTTTCTAGTGCCCAAAAGGGACAGTGTTCAGATGAGGCCGGTCGTAGACCTGTCTTATCTGAACCTCCATATTCACAACGTTTCCTTCAGGATGCTGACAGTGAATCAAATCAGGCTAACACTTCCGCCGGAAGGGTGGATGTGTTCTTTAGACCTGACAGACGCGTACTGGCACGTCCCGGTAAACAAAAGATTTCAAAAAATTTTGGCATTACGAATAAAGCATCAGACTTATGTCTTTCAGAGGATGCCGTTCGGATTGAACCTAGCACCTCGCTTATTCACGAAATTGGTCCGGCAAGCCCTGATGCCCATGTTAGAACAAGGGATCAGGATTTTGTGGTATCTAGACGACTGGCTGGTGGTGGCAGAGACGGAACAGTTATGCATCAATCATGTCAACATAACATTAAATCATGTAAAATCTCTAGGGTTCAAGGTAAACCCGGTAAAGTCA
Organism: Paralithodes platypus; assembly: GCA_032716605.1. Classification (NCBI taxonomy): domain Eukaryota; kingdom Metazoa; phylum Arthropoda; class Malacostraca; order Decapoda; family Lithodidae; genus Paralithodes; species Paralithodes platypus. The sequence goes on along the minus strand of CM064480.1, from coordinate 21,536,834 downwards.
AACTTTGTTCCCTCACGAGTGGTCCAGTGGTCTGGGACACAGCTGCTCTCACTCCGAGTCAGAGTGTGGACAATCGGAACAGGTTTCGCAAGAAACTGTTTATGTTTCTTCACAGTCTGACTACAACACGGAGAGTCTGGGAATCTCTGGTCGGCTCTCTCAACTGGATTCAACTAACTGTAAAGTTGGGCCGGTTGAAAGTCAAACGTTTAATATTGGAGGGCAACAAATTTTTTCCACTATTGCCGGCGGAAACGTCATGGCCCATCCCAAAATTAATACACAGCTTACTAGCGGTCTGGGCGAAGAGGGAAACATTGCACTCGGTCATGTCATGGACCTCTCCTCCGCCGACGGTATGGGTAGACACCGATGCGTCAGGAACGATAGGTTGGGGCTTTCAGTCAAACCACGGGCATCAGGGTCAAGGGCTTTGGTCCCATTCAGAAACCTCCCACATCAATGTCAAAGAGTTACTAGTCCCCTTGTATTTCCTTCAGGCTCACGGCTCTACTTTACGGGACAAATCGGTGGCCTTCAGGATGGACAATCTGAATGCGGTTCACTGCATTCAGAAACAAGGGTCAACGAGATCTCGGAAGTTGCTAAACGTGTCAGAAAAGATTTTTGTTCTAGCCGGAAAGCTGAACATTCATCTTCACGCATCTTATCTCCCAGGCGTAGCAAACGTCTGGGCAGACGCTCTGTCTCGGAGGCAGAGCACAACGGTAGAATGGGCGCTCAAGCAAAACATTTTCGACCAAATGATTGCGGAGCCTTACCGTCCACAAGTGGATCTGTTTGCGTCCGAGGAGACTCACAAACTCCCGCTGTACCTCACCTGCCGGACAATAACGCCGGCGGGAGGACCCGACGCACTGGTGACGGACTGGAACATGTGGAGTTCCGTTTATCTGTTTCCGCCACCAGACGCTTCTCTAATGTGCCACGTAGTAAACAAACTACGGGATAATCGGGGCGTAGTCTCGTTAATCGTGCCCCTGTGGCCGGCGCAGTTGTGGTACCAGCAATTGAAAACGTGGTGCCCGAACCCGGTGTCGCTCCCTGTCGGGTATTTCCACTTTGACACGATTGGCAACCTAGAGGCCTCGCTGACTTTTGCATTATGGACATTCAGGAGGCCAAGTGGCTAACACCGTATGGTAGAAACGTGACCGATAAATTCATGAATCAATATACCCAATCTACAAAGAGACAAACCGTACCTTCGGTGGCTTTGGTTTTTCATTATTTAAACTATCTGTTCGAGCAGAAACGTCTATCTGTAGTAACGTTAAAAAATCACTTAACAGCAATTAGGATGCCATTCTTTGACCTTACAGGTCTAACCATACCACTAGCGGAGGAAAAAGGTTTCATGAGAGCATGTTTTAAACTCCGCCCACCTCCCCGTCAGCTCATGCCTACCTGGTCTCTGGACAAGGCGTTGTCTTTACTTCATTCCCGTCTGTACCAAAATACTGCAGATTTTGACTTACTTTTAAAAAGGGCAGTTTTCCTTATGGCTTTGGCTACCAGACACAGGGTATCTGAGTTGGCGGCGATGAGCAACACACCTAATTGTATACGGTTTGGTAGGCTCAATGAGTGTATTCATTTTGCACCTTCCCCGGCGTTCATCGCCAAAAATGAACACAGTGAACATGTTTTTTCAGAGTTCACGGTGCCGGCGTTAAAAAGGGGAAAAGTGCACCATAATTTATGTCAAGTGCAAGCTCTAACCAAATATTTGAGAGTAGCACCTCTGAATCAACAGGGTGCTTTATGGGTAGCGAGTACGGGCCAACGCTTAATGAAACGAAAACTAGATTCTCTCCTAGTCGAAGTCATTCAAGAGAGTAATCCCGGCGTCGTGGGAAGAGCCCACGATTTACGCAAATGGGCGGCCTCGTTGCGTTTCCTTAAGAATTTTTCTGTTGAGGACATAGCGTCCACGCCCCTGTGGTCCTCTAATCATACGTTTTTGACTCTATACCTTTCAGTAGCTCTAGGCAGACCTTCCATGCCATGTATAGCTTTAAGGCAGAGGGTCTAGGTGGCCTCTCAGTCACTTATTGTTTAAGTTAAGAAAAGAGGGGGGGGGGGGGTTGCAGTCAGTGTAACATAGGACACCCTAGACCCCGCCAGAGTATGTGTACGGAGCATACGAGCTGTGATACTGTATATACAGTAGGTGTTGTGATATAAAATTTCTCTGTAGTATGCATTACAGGAAATTGTGCTAAAGTACAATAGTAGTAAAACAACAACTCTTGTTGTAAGTAGTTTTGGCTGTGAAGCAATATAATTTTAAGAAAATCTCAGTAGTTGCGACTGCAAATTTTATTTTTGATGTAAGTACTTCTGCATAAGTACAAGAGATCAGTACTTCTGCAAAAGTACAAGAGTTCATTTTATGTTTGGGTATATTTTTAGGAATATATCCACTAGTTTAACCCTTGGAATCCGGGAGGCCTCATATGAGGCAAAATGTGCAGATAAAAAGTCGCCGATATAATCATCAGAACTCGGCAACCACGCAACGTAGCGATGTCATCTCAACGGCAGTCTACAGACAAGAAAACGTTCTACAATTTGCAAAAAAATTGACTGCTCTAGGTGGTCTCAATCAGTAGCTACTGGATTATGAAGTTTGAAAATACCAAACTTCATATGAGGCCCCCCCGATCCCAAGGGTTAATGGGGTTTATATGTGCACATGTAGACTTATAAGTTTTTATTTTTCACCACTTACTTTAAGTGGGGTGCCTTCTTAACTAGCAGATCTGTGTATAGAGTCTCAGAGTTAACCCTTTTTTATTCAAGCAGGCTTCTTCGAAGCATGCTCCTGCTTGTACCCCTTTTTGAATATATATGCTGTATAAAGTTTATGCGCAAAATATATCTTTTTTACAAAGTAAGAATACTATGTGGTTGTTGTTGTTGTTGTTACCCAAGCTGCCTGGCTGAACAGCCCCAAGACCCCGAGCAAGGCCAAGGCCATAACCGAGCGCCCCCACAGAACCCTCCCCGCCGACCACAATAAAGCCTGGGTGACCGAAGCCACTCCATGGCGGGGAGCTTGAGGAGGGTGCGGAAACGCCCGGGAAACCAAAGCCCCACCCAGGGCCCTGTGCCCCTCAGCAATTATGAAGAGAAAGTTGAGGGGCAAGGGAAAAATGTGACGCTTTGGCTTCCAATCTTGGTAGATTGGGAGGTCAATCCACGTTAGAGACGCCGTCACTTGAGATCTAGAAAATATATAAGTAAAAGGAACAGTCAGAGTAAGCTATGGGTATGGCAGAGATTGCTCAGTTCTCACTCTGATAGACCAGCCCATCACCACATGACTAGAACCCAATCCTCTCAGCATCAGCTAGGAAAGGCCCTAGAAAGCCGCCTTTGGCGGGGGGATAGCTCCCCTATTTCAACCCTTTTCGGGGTTGAGCACCCGCCAATACTATGTGGTTGTTTGATTATCTGCTTTTGCTAGAGTTATGATATGATTACGAATGTCCCCCTCCAGTCTTAGATATCAGGTATAATCGTCAATGATGGAGGGGCCACTAATAAATTATAGGTTTGACTCCTGCAAGGAGATAAAGAAATCCTAATATTTAGTAGTGGCCCCGTAATCATTGACGACTGGGGCCCTCCCGACCATCCCCTTCCCATTCGTTGATGTATTAAATTTTGGTTTACTTGATATGTCAGTGAAGGAAGTATGATGCCTGAAGTCAGCGTCTGGTCAAATATCCACACAAGTACATCCACGAGTATATGGAAAGCTTATGAATAGTTATTCTTATTTTATTTTTTACAAAGTTTTTTTCGTAGTCAGAACCCAATTTCATAATGACAGAACCATGAGTGAGGTTGCATGCGCTCATGATGAAGGCTCCTCAATTTTTTATGCTCTGCGCGGTAGATTCAAACTACGGTAAATGAGCGTTTGAAGAGGAGGTCTTATGTAATAGGCATAATCGTCAATGATTACGGGGCCACTATTAAATATTAGGTTTTCTTTATCTCCTTGCAGGAGTCAAACCTATATTGTCTCCTTCATACACATTGAACAAATATAATGAGGTTTATCAGATGCATGTACAGTATTGAAAAAAACCAAAAAAACAAGAGACAATCCTTCTTGAAAAATTAGGTAGGCATATGAGTATTGGTAGTATTAGTGGAGAGATGCCTACAAATAAACTTTAAAGGTAAAGCCAAGTGAAAAGGATGATAGCCATCTCCTCTCTAATAACCACTGGAATTAGGTCAAAATGGCCACAATATCATGCTAGGCTTAACAATTCTAGGTGAGGTTAGGTTAAGTCATCTCAGATTAAATTTCATAGGTTTGGTTTAGGCCTGATTAAGTTAGGATACTGTGGCCATATTGGTTATCGCCATTTTGACTTGAAACTACAGTAAACACCTACCATTTGAGAAGTTGTCCTCCAGGTATTCAACAATCCTCACAGAGCCTGGTATAACCTTAACCCCATCTGTGAGGACTGGGACCTCTCCACGGGGGTTTAGTCTCAGGAACCAGGCCTCGTACTGCTCCTGAGCCAGCAGTGACACCACCCGAGATTTAAATGGCACACGTTTTTCATACAAAGCCATCAGGACCTGTGGGTAATTTTTAATGTTAATTAGCAACTACAGTACTGTACTGAAAAACGAGACTTTTCATATTCACTTTCAAAATGGAGTCCCTTGTTTTTAGTCATACCTGTACTCATATCTCAGGACACACCCTTGACTTGGTTCTGTCTCCCACTGGTTGTGATGGTCTTCTGGATGTTGAGGTGGAGGTTCTGGACTCTTCTATTTTTTATCATTCTCTGATTACTTTCGGCTTTGATTTCCCTAAGCCGCCCATATATGGGAGAGTGATCAGGTTTAGAAACTACAGAAATACTGACCAGAATATTGCTTGCAATGAAATAAGACAGCACCTTGCAAGTATTGATACTTCCAATCTTTCTTCAGACGAGCTGGTGGAGGTACACAATGGCGCACTTAAGTCTGTGTTTGATCATCACTATCCGGAGGTAGAAAAGAGAATCATAGTGCGAGATGACTCACCATGGTACAGCCCTCGAGTAAAATTTCTTAAAAGAGAGCGTAGAAGAGCCGAACGTAAATGTCGGAAACATAAAACTGACATCACATGGCTGCCATACATGTTGGCAAAAAGAGCCGTAGTCCACACAATCAAAGACGAAAAGAAAGCATATTATCAGGGGAAAGTCGAGTCATGTGGTGGTGATCAGAGAAAGCTGGCTTCGGTTGTCAGTAGCTTACTTGGAAAAAGACACGTGAACTAAAGACCTTCTGCATCTGATGCGGAGTTGGCTGCAGACTTTGTCACATTTTTTACTAGCAAGATAACTCGTATGAGACATGAACTGGATGAAGGCCCCTCTAATGAAGATTATTCAATTGTACCCCAACCACGACATACTCCTAATAGTGTCCTCTCATCATTCCATCCGGTGGAGGCTGATGTTGTTTCATCATATATAAGAAACCTTAATAAAACATTTTGTCAATTCGATCCTATAAGCGTTTCCAAACTACCACACCCCACACATCATCCTGGGTGGTGACTTCAACGCCAAAACGTCGGCCTGGTTTGTCGACAACCCCGACACAGACAGAGGGCTGGTACTACAAAACCAAACCGATAACCTCATCATCCTTAACGACATCCATCAACATACCCATATTCCTCACCAAGCCCTCTATAACCCATCATCTCCTGACATCACCTTTTGCTCCCCAGAACTCGCCCCCACAACATCCTGGAGGGTGGTCAGAACCTTAGGCTCTGACCACCTCCCGATCATTATCACCACCAAAACCAGACTCACCCCAGCTAGCCACAAACCCACATACACCAATTATAAAAGAGCTAACTGGGAAGCATTCACAAATGAGACAGAACAACACTTCACAACTCTAAACAGTACACCCATCACTAACATCAACAATGCTGTACACATACTCAATAAAACTATCCAAAACGCTGACAAGAAACACATTCCAAGAGGTAACAGAAAAAGACACAACCCCAACTTCACACCAGAAATTCAAAACCTCATCAGACAACGCGACATACTGAAACACTCCCCAGCACCCCACACAAGACATCACACAACAAATTCAAGCACTCAACACCCAAACTAACAACAAAATACAAGAACAACAAAAACTAAATTGGAATAACTTCCTACAAACACTTGATCACAAAACAAACCCGAAAAAACTCTACAAATCACTAAACAGCATCACACATTCCAACAGCAACACAACACAATCACATGCTGCAATCACAACAACAGACTCTACTCCTTCATGTAAACAACAAGCAAACACTCTCATCAATCACTTTTCACATGTCAGCCACCTAAAACCTCACAAACACAACCGACGTGTCATCCGACGTAAGAGACAATTCCCCACAGACCCTGACTATACACCCTTCACCAATCACCAGACAAAGCATATCATCAACAATCTCAAGCACTCACCCACCTGTGGCCTAGACAACATAAGCAACATACACCTCAGACACCTGGGACCACAAGGCATACAAGCACTCACAAACATATCAAACTACAGCTATTCACACAACACAATACCAGACATTTGGAAGTGGTATCATCATCACATTCCCCAAACCCAACAAAGACCCCACGCTACCCTCCTCGCACCGCCCCATCACACTCCTTTGCTCCCCCTCCAAAGTCATGGAACGCCTAGTATTACAACTAATTACACCTGACCTACCCCTAGCTCCAACACAACATGGCTTTAGGCCACTGCACTCCACAAACACTCTTCTCACAGACCTTACACAAAGAGCTTTCGACGGCATCAACTCAGCTAGACCACCACACAGATCACTATTAGCCACACTCGACATTAGTAAAGCCTTCGATGCCATCCCCCGCCACAACCTAACAAACAAAATCTACAACACAAACATGCACAACAACACAAAAAGGTGGCTGGCCAACTTCCTAGCAGGCAGATGTGCACACGTATCTTTTGCCGGTCAGTCATCTAAAATCAGAAACTTTCCAAACGGAGTCCCACAAGGATCTGTCCTATCGCCCGCACTCTTCAATCTGTACATGCACGATATAACTACACCCAATACGCCCCAAATAAACTTAGCCTCCTATGCAGATGACATAACACTCACATGCACACACCATGGCCCAAAAAGAGCAACGGATCTCCTTCAACCCTATCTCAACACACTACATGGCTGGTGCACTACAAACAGACTTAATCTAGCCCCAGCCAAATCCACCGCAACCCTGCTCACAAGTTGGACAGGAGAACACGAATACATCCCTCAACTCACCATAAACAACACACCCTTAACACATACACACACACCCAAAATCCTAGGAGTAACATATGATACTCATATGACATTCAAACAGCACACCACAAACATTAAAAAGAAACTGACACCCAGACTTAACGCCCTCAGGTCACTTGCTCACACAAAATTTGGACACAACAAAGAAACTACCACCACAGTATATAAACAATACATTAGATCAGTGATGGAATACGCAAGCCCAGCCTGGGCTTCTAACCTAGCTGAAACACATCATAAGACCTTACAGACTATTCAAAACAAAGCCCTGAAGATCATTACAGGCTGCACAGCTACTTCACCCACAGATCACCTACATCAAGAAACCAAAATCCTCAAAGTCAAAGACCATCTGGACATGAGAGGCACTCAATTCCTGGCAGCAGCCTCCACGAACCAAGACCATCCACTAAACTACATGGCAACACACCCACAGACACCAAGAAATATCAAAACAACACCCAGCACACGGTATCACACACAATTATTGTCCTCTCTCCCTCCCTGCCCACCCCAAACCAACTTCCAAAAGCACATCCATACTCATATCTCTCACCGATCCATCCACTCACTCACAGACAACACGCAGCTGCATGCACGACCTCCCGAAATCCATCCTTCCGAATCCTCCCTTCCTCGCGAGGACAGAGTCCACCTGGCCAGGCTGAGATGCGGACACCACCCAGCTCTCCTGAGCTATCAGAAGAGACTGGATGACTCCGTTGTCGACGCCTGCCCGGGATGTAACACAGCGCCCCATACCATTAAACACATCATAGAGGACTGCATTTCACACAACCACTTACGCCAACAACACAATCTACACTCAATGAGAGCTCTGTGGGAGAGCCCGATCGTGGCCATGGCCTTTCTCAGGGACTCGGGGCTGTTCGGCCAGGCAGCTTAGGGAACAACAACAACAACAACAACCTGGTGTATATGATCATGCAGTGGAACTTATTTCCAAAATAGTTAACAAATCTTTCTCCGAAGGCAGCTTCCCAGTGTCTGAAAAACATGCCTTGCTCCGACCTATCCTTAAGAAACCTGGACTTGATGTAGAGAACATGTCGAACTACCGTCCTGTCTCCAACTTGTCTTTTTTATCAAAGATATTAGAGCGTGCCATACTTGATCAACTACTGCTGCCGCTACTTCAACAAAATGAAACTATTCCTATTTTTCAGTCTGCTTATCAGCAGCATCATTCGACTGAGACAGCATTGATCAGAATACATAATGATTTAGTCAAGAACACTTGTGACGGTGAGATCTCATTGTTGGTTTTACTTGATCTCTCTGCAGCCTTCGACACAGTGGATCATGAGCTGCTATTGAGTGATCTTTATGACTGTGGTGTGCGTGACTCTGCTCTCTTGCTTCTTAGGTCATACTTGTCAGGTAGATCCCAGAGTGTGATGATGAATCGGATAGTCTCGGACTCGGCACCCCTGCTCTATGGCGTTCCGCAGGGATCAGTGTTGGGTCCTGTCCTGTTCACGATATACACTAGTGGCTTGTCTCTTCTGCTTCGTGCACACGGTGTCACCTATCATTTCTATGCTGATGACACCCAGATTTACGTGAGATCCACAGGTATAGCTGATACACAGAGGAAGGTGGAAATGCTGATGACCGATATCAAGAAGTGGATGAGGACAAGAAAACTTAAACTAAATTATAACAAAACTGAAATTCTCATCATCCGAGGAAACAGAAGGGCTACTGACGCAGTAAATGCCCTCTCCATCGATACGGGTGACTCACAGCTGCAACCAGTAAACTCTGTTCAAAATCTGGGAGTGTATCTGAACTCAAGACTGGATTTTAAGGAGCACGTAAATCAGATTGTCAAAAGTTGCTACCTACACATCAGAAATCTCTACTCGGTGAGGCAGTTTATACCTAGACGTTGCCTTCTGACACTGGTCCACTCATTGATATTCTCTCGTGTTGATTATTGCAATGCCTTATTCGTGGGTCTTCCAAATTACATATTAAAGAAATTACAATCTGTTCTGAACAGAGCTGCAAGACTAATTTTTGGAATTCCACCAGGAACCCCTACCACTTCTTATCACATCGAACTGCACTGATTACCAATAAAAGCTAGAATAGAATTCAAGTTGTGTCTGGTAACTTTCAAGGTCCTCAAATTTGGTGAGCCCAGGTATCTTGCAGAGCTGCTCAGGCGTCCACCGGCACGCCATGGTGTAGTCGTGCGCCATGATGATGACCCCCTGCGTCTTGATGAGCCGTGGGCTTTCCGGCAGTCATCTTTCTTTGAAAGATCATTCTCTTACATGGCTCCAAGGTTATATAACAGACTACCACTGACCATGAGACAACGAAGTTCTGTTGAGTGCTTCAAGAGGCAACTTAAGACTTTTCTCTTTGAAAGAAGCTATGATCTCGAGAGGGGTGTCATCATCGAGGGCTATAGGGTATAGGCTATTTGCCATTGCTGGTGGCTGGGTGATGCATATAGGTTTTGTGTTTCATTGATTTAAGCGATTCGTGTTTTTTTTTTTTTTTGGTTTTGGTTTTGGTTTTCGAGCGCCAGTGAATTCTGCGGCAAAATTGGCGCTTGTGAGAAATAAGTAACATGCTTCTTATTATTATTTTTATTATTATTATTATTATTATTATTATGCACAGTTGGAATGTATGTACAGTACATGCACTTGTTGCAACATGCTTTTGTTGCAAATAAATTGTTGCATAAATGTAATATTTTTAAGGTCAATTATTGTGATTATTTTAAAATTTGATATCAATAATTTTAATCAAGCATTATTAACTTGAAGTTTCTATTATAACCTCTGCTTACTTTTTGTCTGTATGTATTAATATTTATCTTTTTCTATTGTTATTATGAATGTTTATAATTACTTGTTCTTGTTAAAAGAGTACTCTTCTGTTTAAATCTATTGTGCCTTCTCTCCGACCTCTGATGACCCTCCAACTACCGCTTCTCACCGTTACTCGTCTTCTGCACACTCCTCACCATCTCCAGTATGTTGCGTGCTAGAAATCGTGCCCCCTCGCCATGAACCTTAATTAAGTCTTGTACTACTTGCGCAGTTATCTGGGGGCTACATCCCTGTTGACACTGTGCATCGTGAAGAAGAAGAAGAAGATTGTGCCTTCTTCATATTTTCAAATATTTGTATTTATTATATTGTATCTATTCATTGTCGATAGTATCAATTGCTTGCTTTTGCGATTTCCTTAGTTTATTTGTACAATAAATGTAGATTATTAGTAGGGTAGCAATTGTTAGGGGTCACTTGAAGCATGCTATGCTTACAGGTACAGTACCTACCCAATAGCACTATCGTTAGTGATAGCCATTTGTATTTTTTACTATTGTTAATGTCTTGTCAAGTTGCAAATTTTATTTTAATAGAACAAATTTTGACACTAATTGTAGTTTCTTTATTAATGCAGAGTTTAGTAAAATTTATCAGAACGTCCCCGACTTCCCAAATTGACTAATTCCTTGAACGTGACGTTGTTGTTGTTGTCGTTATGTGTGTGATTAGTTTGCTTGGGAAACAGATTAACTTGCTCATGTAGTAATGTACACCCTATGTGGTGGATTGTGTTCTTATATTTATAAATTATTATTTTACTTAAGCGTTGTTTCCACATAGCGATTTTGATTAGTTGTTTTGTCTTTTTACTGTGTTCGTATACATTTTGGTTTTGTTTATTTTGCAAGTTTTACATTATAATTTCAATAGGTTCAGGGGCAGTACATATGCGAGGCCGGTCTGTACCGGTGGAAACATCGGTATACGACCTGTGCCCCACGTACTGTCCCTTCCTTTACTTGTATTGTTGACGAACCCGGACCGACCACGAAGTTTGACTACGATTAACTCTTTTAATACCTCTGCACTTGATCTTTAAAAACAAAATTTAACAAACATAAGTACAGTAACCCCTCGCCGTCTCGGACCTCTAATTGTCGGAAACCCGTACTAGCCGGATCGCCGTCACCTCTCGGACACGTACTTCCGTGTTTCGGACATTTCCGTCATCGTTCCGACAGTCTCCGACGTTGTCGGATGACGCACCCCCATCCCCGGTGAATGTCCGTCAAAACGGGGATCCGTCGGACCGCCGATATACAGGCTGGGCTCTGAGTCACCCGCCTGGACGAGAAGTGACGTCACAGGCGTTAGTATGTTTTGAGTGGGTAGCCATCTTGTGTGATTGTTATCTCCTCCGCATATATTCCCGTGTTATCATGCCTACCAAAGCGTAAGGTGACCTCGATATCACTTGAAATGGAGAAGGGAAGTGAAGTGGTCAAGGAGAGTGAGGTGGAGAAGTGGAGTGAGGTGGAGAAGTGGAGAGAGGTGAAGTGAGGTGAAGGGAGGTGAAAGGGTGGACCTGCAATGAAGCGGTGTGTTTATTTTTATTTTTCGACCATCAACTGAACTTATTGTTTCATACTCATTACTATATGTGCTATTACTGTACAGTATATTAACCTAAAGTAAGAATAGGGTAGCCTAGCCAAAAGTAGCCTAGCCTAGCCTAGGCCTATTCGTTGTCATGGGTGCATGAAGTTCATTCACGTTTCCCTTCTTCTGAGGTCGCATTTATTCACATGCATGAAGTTCGTTCCCGTTTCCCTATTTAATCAACGGTGAAGTTTGTTCTCATTTATTTATTTATTTTTTTTTTTTCCCCCCCGTTGGATTTTTTCTTTCAGGTCGGTTTTTTGTCCTCTTTTAGATCGGACACAGCCGGACCTCGGACATTTCGGACAGGGTGTTCCCCCAATTAGTCCGAAATAGCGAGGGTTTACTGTACGAATAAAGAAAATATCCGGCGTCCTTTTGTTGACAATTGTAAATGTAAACTCTGCATGAACGAATTTGATTTTGACCATTACAATTTTATTAAAAGTTACATTACGAATACAAACTTTTTGTTCTAAAATTCTTTAGATAATGTAACTTCTCCATGTAAAGTAACAAGAGTTATATATTTGATAACATGTGATAAATTTGGTATACAATATGTTGGACAGACTAAGAATGAGTTAAGAGAAAGAGCCTATGGACATAGAGCTGGAGTAAAGAACGGCATTGACTCCAAGATTCTTTTATACAAGCATTTCAACACAGATTGTACCATAAACTGGGGTAACTTCGGACATTTTTCGAGGTTTTTTAAAAATTTCTCCTGACTGTAAACACATTATAGAGATTTAACTACGTAAAGTGATGTGTGGTGATAGTGAGCCGTAATCCAGGAAGCCCCCTAAAATTATCCCCCATAATAAGAGAGCTATCCTTATCCTAAATGGTGTCCGAAGTATTCTTGAAAAGTTGAAAACGTCGGACTTGTATGGAAAACTTCGGACATACTGTACAGTGATTTCTTATGGAAAATGATTGCCAAGAAACCTGGGATAACTCCGGACAAACGGAGGAGAACTTCGGACGTACGTTCGTGGCCTTATTTCATTAATTTTTCGGCTCCTACTATTTTATATGAATATTTTATTATTGCTGCTTATTCATGTCCGATGTTTTAGTGTAAAATGCACAGTCAATACTTTTATGCCTGTATAGTCAGTATAGGAGGGGGTTATATACGATGTTTAACAGATATTCTTTTTGGATCTGTTCTCGTTAGGCATTGAACTCACTCTTAGAAAATATTGAGTAGGAAAAATAACCAATGCTGTCAAATCAATAACTCGAAAATTAACTAGGCCTAGTGAAAATATATAGGTATGTATACTATATCACTGCATATACTGTACATTTTTATGAATTTGAGCATTTTTATAGGTAGGCCTATAACGTATTTGTTGGTGTTTCTTTCGGCAGATACAAAAAAATTTGGACAAGATATATGCCTCTCCTAATTTATATATTATAGGTTTGACTCCTGTAAGGAGATAAAGAAAACCTAATATTTAGTAGTGGCCCCGTAATCATTGACGAACATGCCTATTACATAAGGCACCCTCTTCAAACACTCATCCGCCGTAGTTTGAATCTACCGCGCAGAGCATTTAAAATTTGAGGAGCCTTCATCATGAGCGCACGCGACCTCACTCATGGCTTCAGGGGGCTATAAAACTAACGTTGCGTTAGCAACGTTTTTTGTGGGGGGGGGGGGGCGGGAGGGTAGGAAGGGGGTAGGGGTGGTAGGGAGGGGGTAGGGGTGGTAGGGAGGGGGTGGGGGCGAGGGGCAGGGGAAGGAAGGAGGTGGGGGGGGGGGTTAAACATCAACGCGCCCCCCAACCACCCTTCCCCCCCTAACTCCCCGCCACCCCCTAACCCCCCCTACCCCCCTACCCCCCTCCCTACCCTCCTTCCTTCCCTTCACCCCCTGCCTCCTCCCGCCCCCCACCCCCTCCCTATCCCCCCCTGACTGGACTAAGAATGATGGCTTTAACGACATCAAAGCACTTTCTGCGTTGACGCCGGAGTTGGATATGTTTCCGATCACAGACTCAGCCTCTAATCCAGTCTTGCAGGTGGGGCAGTTGGGTATGGGACCTTGGGTGGAATGGGAAACAGAGGCTCAAAATGTTGCCACTACTTTCACTTCAACATCTTCTCACCAAATCCCTCAAGAAAACCATACTTGGTTCTCTCTTCCGGTTTTTAGTGCCGGAGGAGTCCCCTCTGCTTTGTTTGATTTCTTGGCTGCCCTTAAAATCAATTTGTGCGAATTAAAAGATCCTTTTAGCACGCCTTCCCCAGCTTACCTAGACCGCGAGTTTAGGTTAAGAGGAAAAGCGTTTAGACTGTTTTCGCAATATATTGTTACCCAGCAAGTAACAAAGTCTATGTTACGCTCTTCTCAGGCGATCGAAGCTGCGGAAGTCAGGAAGGCCATTGAACTTTCCCGGCGCTTGCTTCTCCAAACTTCCATTCAGTCTTTAGGAGATATTCGGACAGCCTTATTAGAGGCAGTTCGAGCAAGGCAGGATCTGAGGATGTTCTTAGTGAAGAAACTTCCTGACCGTATTGCAAGCCAAGTAGTTCTGTCTCCAGTTCTAACTCCTTCTTTGATTTCCCCAGCAGTTTGGAAGACTGTTTTCAATATGGCACAAGCATTCAAACAAAGTCCCTCTCAAACCTAAGAAGCCTACCTTCACTTTCCCTAAGCCCAAACCAGTTTCGAAAGCTCAAGCTAGTGGGTCTAAGCCTTTTCATCAGCCAAAGTCCCCTTCCACCCAGGGTCAGGCTCAGTTCAGGTATCAACAGGGTAAATTCTCAGGTAAAGGCCACAGGTTTCACCACCGACCAGGTCAGGGCCCACCTCCAGCCAAACCTGGCCAGTCGTCCAAGGGTACACCACCACCAGCAATAAACTAAGGTCTCTCTCACTCCCGGGGCCAGTCAAAGGCGTGTTGGAACAGAGGGTGGTCCAGCCGGCGAACCCCAGTCTGCTAACTGGGTCATTCCGGGCGTGTCATCAAGCATGGCCATTAAGAACATGGGCGAGGACTGTGATACGCATAGGCATCACTTGGCAGTGGCTCCGGCGACCTCGCTTACGTCAGCCGACAAAGGCCAATCATGTTTCTTTAGAGGTGGAGTCACTAGTTCAGATGATTACCAAGAGTGTCATTATCCCAGTCCCCCCGACTTACCCGGTGTTTACATCCAAACTATTTCTAGTACCAAAAAGGGACAGTATTCAGATGAGACCGGTCGTAGACCTGTCTTATTTGAATCTCCACATTAAACAACGTGTCCTTCAGGATGCTGACAGTGAATCAAATCAGGTTAACACTTCCGCCGGGAGGGTGGATGTGTTCATTAGACCTGACAGACGCGTATTGGCACGTCCCGGTAAACGAGAGATTTCAAAAAAATTCTGGCGTTAAGAATAATGCATCAGACTTATGTCTTTCAAAGGATGCCGTTTGGATTGAACCTAGCGCCACGCATATTCACAAAATTAGTCCGGCAAGCCCTGATGCCCATTTTAGAACAGGGGATCAGGATCTTGTGGTATCTGGATGACTGGCTGGTGGTGGCAGAGACAGAAAAGTTATGCAACACTCATGTCAACATTACGTTAAACCATGTCAAATCACTAGGATTAAAGGTCAACTTAGTAAAGTCAAAACCTTGTTCCCTCACGAGTAATTCAGTGGATAGGGCTGGTCTGGGACACAGCATCTCTCACTCTGAGTCAGAGTGTGGACAATCGAAACAGATTTCGCAAAAAACTGTTTATGTTTCTCCACAGTCTGACTACGACACGGAGACTCTGGGAATCTCTAGTCGGTTCTCTCAACTGGGTTCAACTAACTGTGAAGTTGGGCCGGTTGAAAGTCAAACGTTTAATCTTGGAGGGCAACAAATATTTCCCACTATTACCGGCGGGAACATTATGGCCTATCCCAACATTAATACACAGCTTACTAGCGGTCTGGGCGAAGAGGAAAATGTTGCACTCAGTCATGTCATGGACCTCTCCTCCGCCGACGGTTGCAAATAGAATAGGCAGATAATCAAACAACCACATAGTATTCTTACTTTGTAAAAATTTTATAATTATGTATAGACTTTATACAACATATAAAAAGGGGTACAAGCAGGGGCGTGCTTAAAGAAGCCTGCTCGAGGAAAAAAGGAGTAACTATGAGAATCTGTTCCCAGATCTGAGAGTTAAAGGCACCCCACTTAAATTAAGTGGTGAAAAATAAAACTTTATGTTTACATGTGCACATATAAACCCCATTATTCTAATGTGCATATTCCTTAAAATTAGACACATAAATAGAATAAATTCTTGTACTAACGCAGATGTACTTACTAAAATGCTACTCGGAGTTGCAACTACCGAGAATTCTTAAAATTAAATTGCTTCAACAGTGTATCCCACTGAAAGAAACCATTGTTGTACTACATTCATTGTACTTTAACAACATTTCCCGTAGGCATTACTACAGAGAAATTTTAATCACAACACTTATACATTGTATCACAGCTCGCATAGCTGAAAGAAACCATTGTTGTACAACATCCATTGCACTTCAACCACATTTCCCGTAGGCATTACTACAGAGAAATTTTAATCACAACACTTATACATTGTATCACAGCTCGTATACTCTGTACATATCCTCCGGCGGGGTCTAGGGTGTCTTATGTTACACTGACTGCACCCCCCCCCCCCCCTCTTCCTTAACCTAAACAATAAGTGACTTAGAGACCCCTCTAGACCCTTTGCCGTAACGCTATACACGGCATTGATGGTTTGTCTAGAGCTACCGACAGGTATCGTGTTAAAAACGTATGATTTGAAGCCCATAGTTGAGTAGTAGCTATGTCTTCAACAGATTTTTTTTTAAGAAAACGTAAAGATGCTGCCCATTAACGTAAATCGTGGGCCCTACCCACTACGCCGAGATTACTCTCTTTAATGACTTCGACTAGCAGAGAAGCCATTTTTCGTTTCATTAACCTTTTACCTGTACTCGATACCCATAAAGCACCTTGTTGGTTAAGAGGTGCCACTCTCATATATTTGGTTAAAGCTTGTACAGGACACAAATTATGGTGCACTTTACCCCGTTTCAACGCCGGCACCATGAACTCTGAAAAAACATGTTCACTATGTTCATTCTTGGCGATGAACCCTGGGGAAGGTGCAATATGAATGCAATCATTGAGTCTACCAAACCTTATGCAATTAAGGGTGTTGCTTATCGCCGCCAGCTCAGACACCCTGCTACCTGTTGCCAGAGCCATAAGGAACACAGCCTTTTTTAATAGTAATTCAAAATCTGCCGTATTCTGATACAGACGGGAATGAAGCAAAGATAACGCTTTGTCAAGAGACCAGGTAGGCATGAGCTGACGGGGAGGTGGGCGGAGTTTGAAGCATGCTCTCATGAAACCTGTTTCTTCCGCCTGTGGTATGGTTAGACCTGTAAGGTCAAAGAATGGCACCCTGATAGCTGTTAAGTGATATTTTAGAGTCACTACAGATAGACGTTTCTGTTCAAACAAATAGTTTAAATGATGAAAAACTAACGCCACCGAAGATACTGTCTGTTCTGTTTTAACTATCCAAGAAGTAAAGGACTGCCAATGAGATTGATATTGCCTTTTGGTAGATTGTGTGTACTGATTCATAAATTTATCTGTCACGTTTCTACCATACGGTGTTAGCCACTTGGCCTCCTGAATGTTCACAATGCAAAAGTCAGCGAGGTCTTTAGGTTGCCAATCGTGTCTAAGTGGAAATACCCGACCGGGAGCGACACCGCGTTCGGGCACCACATTCTCAATTGCTGGTACCACAACTGCGCCGGCCACAGGGGCGCGATTAACGAGACTACGCCTCGATAATCCTGTAGTTTGTTGACTACGTGGCACATTAGAGAAGCGTCTGGTGGCGTAAACAGATAAATGGAAATCCACCTGTTCCAATCCGTCACCAATGCGTCGGGCCCCCCCGCCGGCGTTAATGTCCGGCGTGTGAGGTACCGAGGGAGTTTGTGATTCTCCTCTGACGCAAACAGATCCACTTGTGGACGGTAAGGCTCTGCAATCATTTGATCGAAAATGTTTTGCTTGAGTGCCCACGCTACTGTTGTGCTCGGTCTCCGAGACAGCGCGTCTGCCCAGACGCTTGCTACGCCTGGGAGATATGATGCATGAAGATGAATGTTCAGCTTGTTGGCTAGCATAAAAATCTTTTCTGACACGCCTAGCAACTTCCGAGACCTCGTTGACCCTGTTTCTGAATGCAGTGAACTGCATTGAGATTGTCCATCCTGAAGGCCACCGACTTTTCCCGTAAAGTAGAGCCGTGAACCTGAAGGAAATACAAGGGGACTAGTAACTCTTTGACATTTATGTGAGAGGTTTCTGAAGGGGACCAAAGCCCTTGACCCTGATGCCCGAGGTTTGACTGAAAGCCCCAACCTATCGTCCCTGACGCATCCGTGTCCACCCATACCGTCGGCGGAGGAGAGGTCCATGACATGACTGAGTGCAACATTTCCCTCTTCGCCCAGACCGCTAGTAAGCTGTGTATTAATGCTGGGATAGGCCATAATTTTCCCGCCGGTAAGAGTGGGAAATATTTGTTGCCCTCCAAGATTAAACGTTTGACTTTCAACCGGCCCAACTTCACAGTTAGTTGAACCCAGTTGAGAGAACCGACTAGAGATTCCCAGAGTCTCCGTGTCGTAGTCCGACTGTGGAGAAACAAAAAAAAATTTGCGAAACCTGTTTCGATTGTCCACACTCTGACTCAGAGTGAGAGACGCTGTGTCCCAGACCAGCCCTATCCACTGAATTACTTGTGAGGGAACAAGGTTGGACTTTACCAAGCTGACCTTGAATCCTAGAGATTTGACATGGTTTAACGTAATGTTGACATGAGTGTTGCATAACTCTTCTGTCTCTGCCACCACCAGCCAGTCGTCTAGATACCACAAGATCCTGATCCCTTGTTCTAAAATGGGCATCAGGGCTTGCCGGACTAATTTTGTGAAAATGCGTGGCGCTAGGTTTAATCCAAATGGCATCCTTTGAAAGACATAAGTCTGATGCATTATTCTTAAAGCTAGAATTTTTTTAAATCTCTTGTTGACTGAGGCCGTGCCAATACGCGTCTGTCAGGTCTAAAGAACACATCCACCCTCCCGGCGGAAGTGTTAGCCTGATTTGATTCACTGTCAGCATCCTGAAGGACACGTGAATGTGGAGATTCAGATAAGACAGGTCTACGACCGGCCTCATCTGAATACTGTCCCTTTTTGGTACTAGAAAGAGTTTGGATGTAAACACCGGGTAAGTCGGGGGGACTGGGATAATGACACTCTTGGTAATCATCTCCTGAACTAGTGACTCCACCTCTAAAGAAACATGAGTGGCCTCTGTTGGCTGACGTAAGCGAGGTCGCCGGAGCCACTGCCAAGTGATGCCTTTGCGCACCACAGTCCTCGCCCATGATCTTAATGGCCATGCCTGATGACACGCCCGGAATGACCCAGTTAGCAGACTGGGGTTCGCCGGCTGGACTACTCTCTGTTCCAACACGCCTTTGACTGGCCCCGGGAGTGAGAGAGACCTTAGTTTTTTGCTGGTGGTGGTGTACTCTTGGACGACTGGCTGGGTTTGGCTGAAGGCTGGCCCTGACCTGGTCGTTGGTGAAACCTGTGGCCTTTACCTGAGAATTTACCCTGTTTATACCTGACGTGAGCCTGACCCTGGGTGGAAGATGACTTAGGCTGATGAAAAGGCTTCGACCCACTAGCTTGAGCTTTCGAAACTGGTTTGGGTTTAGGGAAAGTAAAGGTAGGCTTCTTAGGTTGAGATGAACTTTGTATGAATGCTTGTGCCATATTGAAAACAGTCTTCCAAACTGCTGGAGAAATCAAAGAAGGGGTTAGAACTGGAGACAGAATTACTTGGCTTGCAATACAGTCAGGAAGTTTCTTTACTAAGAACATCCTCAGATCCTGCCTTGCTCGAACCGCCTCTAATAAGGCCGTCCGAATATCTCCTAAAGACTGAATGGAAGTTTGGAGAAGCAAGCGCCGGGAAGGTTCAATGGCCTTCCTGACATCCGCAGTTTCGATTGCCTAAGAAGAGCGTAACAGAGACTTCGTTACTTGCTGAGTAACAATATATTGTGAAAACAGTCTAAACGCTTTACCTCTTAACCTAAACTCGCGGTCTAGGTGAGTTGGGGAAGGCGTGCTGAATGGATCTTTTAATTCGCACAAATTGATTTTAGGGGCAGCCAAGAAATCAAACAAAACAGAGGGGACTCCTCCGGCACTAAAAACCGGAAGAGAGAACCAAGAATGGTGCTCTTGAGGGATTTGGTGAGAAGACTTTGTAGTGAAAGTAGTGGCAAAATTTTGAGCCTCTGTTTCCCAGTCCACCCAAGGTCCCGTACCCAACTGCCCCACCTGCAAGACTGGATTAGAGGCCGAGTCTGTGATCGGAAACATATCCAATTCCGGCGTCAAAGCAGAAAGTGCCTTGACGTCGTTAAAGCCATCATTCTTAGTCCAGTCAGAAAAAAGCTTTGAAGCTGAGGCAGGGGGTAGGGCTGGCGTTGATGCACACACACAAAAGTCATGGTTATAATAACTGGGAATGGCCTTAATATGAACATCTAAAACATCGCCCTGACTGTCCAATGCTCTGAGTTTTCTAGACTTATTGCCTTGGATTACCCACTCATGTGGTACAGGGAGCTCCCCCGAAATGGTAGCTTGTGCTGCCTCTGGCTTAGTTGGTAACATTGCTACCCATGACTCATCAGGCCCGTACAAAAGAGGCATAGCTCCTTTTCTGACTGGTGCCTTGTCTAAAGGGGGGGGGGGGGAGTTATGTCTGATATGACCCGCACATTGGAAGTAGTGAGAGCTGCTGTGCCTGGCACAGTGGGAATTGAATCTGACACAAGAGGAGGGTTAGGTATTTTAGCTAAAGCAATGGATGTAGCCAGAGGTCGCACATTCGTTGACGTCGCGGGAGCTTCCGTACCAACTGTAGGAGTTTCCGGCGTAGGGCCAAAGAACTTATTAAGTGCATTCAATAGTAACCCATCAATCTCTTCTGCAGTTACATACCTAGCAGATGACGAACTCCGTGGAGATTCGACAGAACCCTGAGTCGTCTAGGTGGTGACCTGACTCTCCAACTTCCATCTCTGAGACCAGAGAACGCTGTTCTTCATCCCTTAAGTCTGGCCTCTCATGGGAAGATCCCGCCGAAGCCGGGACCTCCACATGCCGCCATGTTAGATCTGGGATAGAAGATGGGACATCGGCATCCCGGTGGACGTCAGCCACTACTTGCGTTACCAAAGGATGTGTGCCGTCCTGCCAGGGCTGAGAGTATCGCCATACGCCTTGGCTGTGGCTGTTTCTCGCTTGCGAGCCTGGAATACTCCCCAATTGGGAGCCCTCACCCGAGCACCCTAGCGGTTTATAGTTTCCGTAAGATACTTCTAAATCTGAGGCTGACACACGTGACCTGGTAGAGAAAGTATGCATATCTATCTATCTATCTATTGCCTGACGCCGTGATCCCCGAAGGGGTGGCCACGAACGAACCGCCCCCATGCACCTCTGTCCCCAGTCAGTCGACGCCCCTCCCCCCAACCAGCACCACCTTCGTTCATGTACTTCCTCACTCCATCCTTCCACCTCATATTCGGTCTACCTCTCCCCCTCTGTCCCTCCACCTCGCTCTCATACACCCTCTTAGTCATTCTCTCGCTTTCCATACGTTCCATATGGCTAAACCATCTCAAGTTGTTCCTTTTCACACTTTCCAGCACATCTACCTCCACACCACACCTCCTTCTTACTTCCTCATTAGTCTGTCTATCCCTCCATGTAACTCCGCACGCACTCCTTAAGTAATTCATTTCCACTGCTCTCACTCTTGGTCTGAGTCTCTCAACCAACGTCCATGCTTCGCTTCCGTAAGTCAGTGTCGGGATTACCACACTGTCATGCAAGGACTTCTTCACTTCCATACTGACCACCCTATTTCTTGTTACTGCTTTTAGCGTTCCTACAACCCTCTTCCCCTGTTGTACCCTCTCCCGCACCTCTTCATCCATAGTCCCATCTTTACTCAACACACTGCTCAGATACTTAAAAGAGTTGACGATCTCCATAGCCTGACCGTTCAGCTTCACCTCACACTCTGTGACTTCACCCCTTTCGAAGACCATAACCTTGCTCTTCCCCGTATTTACCTTCAAATACTTAGACTATTTATTCGAGCAGAAACGATTTTCAGTTGTCACATTAAAAAATCATTTGTCTGCCATTAGAACCCCCTTCTTTGATCTCACGGGCCTTTCCATACCGCAGGCGGAGGAGAAAGGGTTTATGAGGGCGTGTTTCAAGCTACGTCCACCGCCCCGTCAGCTCATGCCTTATCGGTTCTTCAATCGCGCAAATATAATAATGCGCCGGATTTTGACTCACTGTTAAAAAAGGCTGTCTTTCTCATGGCTCTTGCCACCGGAAACCGGGTGTCTGAGCTGGCAGCGATAAGCAACGAACCTAATTAGGCAGGTTTGGGAGACTGCACGACCATGTTCAAATCGCGCCGTCTCCCACTTTTATTGCTAAGAACGAACATGCGGACCATGTTTTTTCTGAATTTTCCGTCCCGGCCTTGAAGAGAGGCCTCACTCATCATCTCTTATGTCCTGTGCATGCACTCACAAAGTTTATGAGGGCTGCACAACCTCGCCAACCAGGTGCTTTATGGGTAAACCAGGCAGGTAAGCGTGTTACAAAACGGAAGTTAGCTTCCTTGCTTGTCGATGTTATTAGGGAAAGTAATCCCGGCGTGATAGGCAGGGCTCACGATATCAGGAAATGGGCTGTTTCTCTTCGATTTCTGCAAAAAAATGTGGTAGGAGACATTGCCAATACTCAATTATGGGCTTCCAATCATACATTCCTTACACGCTACCTGTCTGTTGCTTCTAGATAAACCAAAGCGTACCTGTGTAGCTTTACGGCAACGGGTAAAGTAGGTAATGTTCCCATATAAGTTGTGTTGTTTAAAAAGGGGGGGGGGATGCGGAATAGTCCATATCCCCCCTGTACCCTTGGAGATTGTGATGTATCACAAGCTGTGATAGGACGGATAGAACGAATAACTTCTGCAGAAGTTACAGTTCTACGAAAGACAAGCGTGTCCAAAAAAATTTCATGCATACGATCTAATGCAAAGATCTGACCATGAGCAAGCAGTTTCTTAATGCCACTCACTGCTTGCAAATCTTTTATACCTTTTTTATGCGTTGTATTGCATACAATAACTTAAATTTTTTTAAATGGGTTCTTCTTCCCTAAGGTTAGGATATTTTACGAATGTCCCGCCTCCAGTCTTGGTAATCAGGCGAAGTCGTCAATGATGGAGGGACCCTATTAAATTATAGGTTTGATTCCCGAAGGGAAGTAGAGAAAACCTAATATTTAGTAGGGCCCCGTAATCATTGGCGACACTGTCCATCCCGACCATCCCACTTCCCATTCGTTGATTTCCATAGTATATTCTTGGTATATCAGTGAAGGACGAGGATGGCCGCTAGAGGACCTGGTGTCGGGGTAGCAAAACATGAGAAATCCAAGTATATGGCAAGTCATATGATAACAGATATTAAGTGATTTTTTCTTTTTTATATTTTACATTGTTTTTGTCTGTAGGGTACCCGATCAAAATGACGATCCTATAAGGGAATTAAGCGTGCACTTATGACGAGTACTCCATGACACTTCCGTGCGGGCTATTCAAAATGCTGGCGCAGAATGTTGAATGGAGACAATTATTATTAATAGGCGAAGTCGTCAATGATTACGGGGCCCTACTAAATATTAGGTTTTCTCTACTTCCCTTCGGGAATCAAACCTATAATTTATTAGTGGCCCCTCCATCATTGACGAACATGCCTATTACATAAGGCACCCTCTTCAAACACTCATCCGCCGTAGTTTGAATCTACCGCGCAGAGCATTTAAAAAACTGAGGAGCCTTCATCATGAGCGCACGCAACCTCACTCATGGCTTCAGTCATAATGAATTGGGTTCTCACTACGAAAAAACTTCGTAAAAAATAAAAACAAAAACAAAATAAGAATAACTATTCAATAAGCTTTCCATCATATCGTGGATGTACTTGTGTGGATCTTTTGACCAGACGCTACTGCAGGCGTCATTCTTCCTTCTCTGCTCTGCGCTCAGCCTGCCCGGACGTGTCTCCCCACGCTCCGCGGGTTCCGCATTTGTTGCGTCCCTAGTGAGTTTTTTCTCATTTGTTTACTCCGGGATGTATCGAGTAAGGTTAGGATATGCGTAGCAGGAGTGTCCTGGGCTGGTTGCCCGCAGTGCAGTGTATTTTGGGTCGTGTGTTTGGGGCATCTATTTCGGATGTACCCTCGTGGTCCTGTTGTGGACAGGTGAACTTTTTCACAGTTAGCTAGCTTTGTGATGCAGGCGGCTTTCATTACACGTTATTGCTCCCTTTTATCTTTCTGATGAGGTAGCGTATTTTTGCTGTCGTTCCCAGCGTATTTTTCTTCACTTAGTGAAGTTTTTTCTGGGTCCCGAGTCAGTTCTTCCCTTTGCCGGAAGTGTTTGCTACAGTGGTGTGTTGGCGGTGGTTCCTGTTGTGATATAATTCAGTGCTTTTTGTTTATATTCCGACATGTTACTGTTATCCGTCTGCCTAGGCCTAGCCAGCCTCTCGTAGCTTTACCACATATACAAGTGTTATTGATTTATTTTCTAAATATGTACTACTGTGTCATGTGTGTCCTGGTTTAGTTGTGTATTGGCTAATTCCACGGACTATTTATGTGTCCTGGGTTAGTTGTGTATTGGCTAATTCCACAGACTATGTTGGGCCCGGCGTTAGTTGTGTTTTAGCTACGCCTCGGTCCGGTGTTGCGTTCAGATGGTATCTGGACGGGGTGGGTTATTTCCGGCGGGTTTTTCTCGGTTTCACCTTGATAACCCCGGCTGGTTGCCAAGTTTTGGCCACGCGTGGTTTAAAACAGGCTTGTTTCCCCAGCGAGTGGGTGTCTGTGGCTCCCCAGGACTGCGTCTCTGGGGTGCCTGTTTCAGGCTCCTTCTGATTCCCGGCGGGTTGGCTGTACCCATCTAACAGTGTTCATACGGACACGTGTTGTTTGTAGTTTTTTCGGTTTTGCAAAGCCAATATAAAACTATGCTGTAGTTGTATTTCCTCCCCGGCGATCTGTTACAAAGAAGTGGGGATAGGAACAATTGGGGTTAACTTTTAAACTTTAAATCACCCGGTGGGTGCAACCTGGAAGGGTGGGATGACCGAATTTGCAAAATTCAGTTTAGTTGACCAGACAATTGAGGGATGCATTGTGTATCGCCTCCTTCAACATACGGCGTTTTAGGGCACAATTGGGGTTAACGTTTTTTAAACTATTATTCACACCCGGCGGGTGCTCCTTGGACGGATGGGAATAACGAATTTACAATTCAGTTAGTTAACCAGACAATTGAGGGATACGTTTTGTATCGCCGCCTTCAACATACGGCGATCTAAAAAGATACTTCGGCAGAAGTTAGATCTCGTATATTTGTCAGGCTTCCCAGTTTTTGATCTACGAGATAATTCGGGGGCCGGCGTCTTTTTTAGGTTTTTTTTTTCCAAAATTTAATCTGGAAACAAACACCACCGGAAAGACTTAATCACTTATAAACACCATGCTGGTCTTTATATATTATGTCAGAGGGTATTCATAAATCTTTTGGACAAATTAAGATATTCTGAAATCCTTTACTTAGGAAACCCCACCGCGTAGCGAGCTGTGGTCGTTGAGTATTACGTCTCGTTACCCGGCGGGTTATTTAACACTTGTGTGCGAACATGATTGGGTTAACCTTATGAGCATTAATTCCTGGAAATTTTAATTTTTCCAGAGCTGGGTCCCGGCGGGTCTATGCAGAACCTGGAGTAAGTTTCCCACCAGTCTCTGTCATGGCTACCTTTGCCCCGGTTTTTGCTTTATGCATTACGCCCTCCTGTTCAGGTATCCCTATTTTTGCGCACACCCTTTGTATAAAATGTGTTAAAATGTCTCGTTTGGTGGGGTTACCTTTCCGGCGTTTTTCTCGTTGCTCCGAGAACACCGTTTTTGTTTACCGAGTTTTAGTCAGGATGGCTAAAATAGGTAAGTTACCCCGACGAGTTTGGTCGCTTGAGGGCTCATCAGAAACTGCGTTTTCTGTGGTCGAGCCTGGGATCAGGCTTCCTGTGTTATTCATTGCTTTATGCATTACGCCCTCCTGTAATGTCTCGTTTGGTGTGGGTTACCTTTCCGGCGTTTTTCTCGTTGCTCCGAGAACACCGTTTTTGGTTACCGAGTTTTAGTCAGGATGGCTAAAATAGGTAAGTTACCCCGACGAGTTTGGTCGCTTGAGGGCTCATCAGAAACTGCGTTTTCTGTGGTCGAGCCTGGGATCAGGCTTCCTGTGTTATTCCCGGCGAGGGGGGCTCCACACAGTTATTTTGTTTGGTCTTTCCCTCCCGGCGACCTTTTTACAAAGAGGTCTGGGGCAGGTATAATTGGTTTGACATTGCATATAAAACCCGGCGGTTGTACCTTCGGGTGGTTATATTAACGGATTTGCGATTCGCGATAATTTGCCAAACAATTGATTGATACAATAGGGTATCACGGCCTTCAAGACGGCGATCTATGAGGGCTTCTGGGAGAAGCCGGATTAGAGATTAAGATAGGCTTAGACTTTTTATGGGATAAAAAGATGCCTGAATCTTACTAGTGTTTCAAGTGTAAAGGGATACTTGAAAGACTTCATCTTTAATAAAGATATGCTTCATCTTTATGAGGATTCAGAAGTTATGCTTAATTCTTTTGAACAGGTAAAAGATATGCTGAAATCTTTAATAAACAATTGAAACAATGTTGTTTGTTTGTTTAGTCTTTCCCTCCCGGCGACCTTTTTACAAAAAAGGTCTGGGGCAGGTACAATTGGTTTGACATTGCATATAAAACCCGGCGGTTGTACCTTCGGGTGGTTATATTAACTGATTTGCAATTCGCGATAATTTGCCAAACAATTGATTGATACAATAGGGTATCACGGCCTTCAAGACGGCGATCTATGAGGGCTTCTGGGAGAAGCCGGATTAGAGATTAGGATAGGCTTAGACTTTTTATGGGATAAAAAGATGCCGGAATCTTACTAGTGTTTCAAGTGTAAAGGGATACTTGAAAGACTTCATCTTTAACCCCTCCAACCCGGATGGGCTCTTGAACGCCCATAACAAACTCGGCCCGCGCAACCCGGAAGGGCTCTTGAACGCCCATTGCTAGCATGCGTGCTTTCGAATGCCGCGCGTACATTTTCGGTATCGTGGGACGGTAGGTGGCGCCACCAGGCGTAAACTCCGCCACAGCAACAGTATCTACCCCGACGCCATCATGGACAGTACGCCAAATAGTGATTCCGCTGTGTCCGATACCGTGCTTCCTACGACGCCCTTGCTTGTTCGTCGCGCCTTACCCCGACGCCATCGCCTAAATGTGTTATCTCCCGGAGGTATTGAGACGACATTGAGACTTTATGAGCGAGCTGATGCCAAGCATAATGTTGATGATGAAGTCAGTGACGACTCCAGTAATTATAAGTCGAGTGATTATGGCCATGAGAGTGATAAAGAAGAGCAATTCCTGGGATTTGCGAGAGAACATGACAGTGATGAGAGTGATGAAGGTGATGTACCAGTTGTTGAGGAAGCTGGTTTACCTAAAGACAGTGAACTTGAGAGAGTGAGCGAGTGGGAGAGTTCAAGGTCACTCACCAAATTTCGCTTAAGTGACACGACGCCAAGCCCTTCCCCTGGTAAATCGCCTTTCAAGCTACATTTGTATAAGCAGAAAATACTTGAGAAGGCGGCCGCGGCAGCTAGGGAACAAGCAAAACTACTTGGTGAGGATGAGGCTGTGAGTGAGGGTCAGCGTGGTGACCCTTCTCGTCCGCCATTGTCTCCCTTATCTACCCACGCCACCCAAGATGACCCGGATGCCCCGCATTCTTCCCCACCACCCCCACCATTGCCAAGGGTTGAGGACCCCACACTTTCGGCCTATTTGCCTCCTAGGTCCCCCGACAGGAGACATACTGCTGCCGAAAAGGGGAAAGGTAGGAAATATACCAAGAAAATTAAGAAAAGTAAGAGAGTTTTGTTCGAGGCTCCCGCGGCGTCCACCCCGGCCGGCCCCAGCCATACGTCCCCGCAACTTTCCCCACGGTCCTCCCCACCTCTCCCGCCTTCAACATGTCTTCCTGAAGAAGTCTTTGAGCTCGCATCACCAATACCTGGCCCTAGTGACACTGAAACATTGCTTTCTGTCACTCGTCGCAGGCCAAGGAGCCCGGGACCTCGGGGGGACACAGCCTCACCTGCCACTCCTTCCCCACCTCGCCCACCCGCACGCCGCCCACGCATCACTGGTTCCCCGCCAGATTATGTGGGGGCCACTGATGATGAAGGGCACCTCTCTCAAGACTCTGGCCATGATTACATAGGTCCACCGTCAGGGCAAGATGACCACTCTGACGATGACTATATGGACATCGACGACCCTCGACCCATCCGCTTGGCCCGGCGTCGTGCTGCCCGTCGTGCTGCCCACCGCCCTGGCCGCCGCCCTCGCCGCCCTAGGGCGCGCGCCTCCCGAGTTGGCCGTGGGCGTGCTGGGCCACCAGCTGGAGCTCCTCGTCAGCGTAGACAAGACCCATTCTACGTTTTTCAGTGGCAAGACGTAGTTGATGAGGATGCATACAACCCTGATGTGCCAGCTTTTGATGAGGTACTGGAGGGTTCAGGCGTTACCCCCAATTTTCCTGCAGGCCCCAATGCTCCACCACACGAACTGTTTGAGGCCTTCTTTGATGAGGAGGTGGTAGGCTATGTTGTCAAAGAGACAAATAAGCAGCACCAATTCCAGGCCCACTTTTTGGGAAAGGTGACCAAGGGCCACATGAGGCAGTGGACCCCAGTGACTCATAAAGAGTTCATGGTGTTCCTGGCACTCACCATGCTAATGCCTCATGTCAAGAAGCATAGGTTGCCTGACTATTGGATCACCAATGATCTGATATCCACCCCTGCCTTCGGGAAATATATGTCTCGCGACCGGTACCTTGATATCCTCGCAGCGCTCCATCTTGTCACCAACCTTGACGTCCACCTCCCAGACAAGCTGTGGAAGATTAGGACGTTGTATGAGATGATGCGAGAACGCTTCACCTCCTACTTCAAGCCCTTCCGCAAGGTCGTCATTGACGAGTCTCTTGTGCTGTTCCGGGGAAAACTCAGCTTCCGGCAGTACATCCCCTCAAAAAGACATCGCTTTGGCATAAAATTCTTTGTGCTGTGCGACTGCCAAACTGGCTATGTCCTGGACTTCCTGGTCTACAGCGGGAAGGAAGGGGACTTGCTTGTGGACCCCCTCATTGGCTTTGGCGGAGCAGTGGTGCAAGCCATGATGGACCGCTACTTTCATAAGAATCACGTCCTCTACACGGACAATTATTACACGTCCCCCACTCTCTCACAGTACCTGCATGAGCGCAAGACGGGGACTGTAGGCACAGTACGAGGGAAAAGGAAGGGCATGCCACCTTTCCCTCCAAAGACCAAAAAAGGTGATGTGTTCAAGAAGAAGTCGGGGCCCATTCTGGCTATCCACTGGCACGACCAGCGGAAGGTCAACCTCCTGACCACCATCCACAAGGGGGAAATGGTGGAGACTGGCAAGGTGGATCGCCGCACCCAGGCCAGGGTGACCAAGCCCGATGCTGTCCTGGACTACAACATCAACATGAGGCTGGTGGACAAGTCCGACATGCAGATAGGCTTCATTGACTGCCTGCGTACCTCGTGCAGATGGTACAAAAAGTTCTTTCTGCATATGGTGGACATGTCAGTTCTGAATGCCTACAACATATACAAGCTTCGGAATGTGAACACACCCATGAAGTTCAATAGCCTGCGGAGGTTCCAAAAGCAGGTGTTGACGGAGCTCCTGGAGAAGTATGCTATGCCACAGAGGGCAGTGGCACATCCTGGGCCCGCCGTTATTGACCGCTTGCAGTCTGCTCAATACTTGACTAGGCACAGGCTTGGTTCCCTGCCTCAGAATGAATCCGGAAGAACACAGCAGAAGCGGTGCCATGTCTGCTACAACAGCAGGGTGAAGCCGAGGTCAGGTAAAAGTCAACCCTGGAGTGTGTGGAGTGCAAGGTGGCACTCTGTGCTGTAGATTGCTTCTTTGATTACCACTCCAAGCTGGAGTTCTAATAATCATACTGAAATTGCCAAATAAAATGACAATATGTACACTATAATTATATATAGGCAAAAAGTGGAAGAAAACCAATGTATTGTAATACAAAAGTCATGTATTATGAGAACATTGATACAAATACAATTACACCATAATAATATGTGAAAGTGACACATATGTATATACCAAGTGACATTCATATGATTAGAACCTATAGAAATATATAAATCAGTGAAAAAAGACACAATAAATTGTATATAAATCGTTTACAAATCATATAACTAAGTGAAAGTGACACAAGACCTAATATTTGATGGCCAAAGTATAATAAACACCTGTGATAACGAATAATCAGTGCCTAATACAACAATAACCTACCTCAATTACTAATAAAATGTACGGTATCGAGTGAAAATGAGCATTATCAGTGACAGTGACACTCTCTAAAGCATATTTGTCAAAGTGAAAGTGACACAAGACCTAATATTTGATGGCCAAAGTATAATAAACACCTGTGATAACGAATAATCAGTGCCTAATACAACAATAACCTACCTCAATTACTAATAAAATGTACGGTATCGAGTGAAAATGAGCATTATCAGTGACAGTGACACTCTAAAGCATATTTGTCAAAGTGAAAGTGACACAAGACCTAATATTTGATGGCCAAAGTATAATAAACACCTGTGATAACGAATAATCAGTGCCTAATACAACAATAACCTACCTCAATTACTAATAAAATGTACGGTATCGAGTGAAAATGAGCATTATCAGTGACAGTGACACCCTAAAGCATATTTGTCAAAGTGAAAGTGACACAAGACCTAATATTTGATGGCCAAAGTATAATAAACACCTGTGATAACGAATAATCAGTGCCTAATACAACAATAAGCTACCTCAATTACTAATAAAATGTACGGTATCGAGTGAAAATTAGCAATATCAGTGACAGTGATACCCTAATAAACATATTTTATATAATTGGCCTCAAAATAACTAGAAAATATCAAATAAACATCACATTCTCAATATCAAACACTAAAATCGTCTAAGGGAGATAAATACTTTGGCGCGGCGAGCGGCTAGGTGCGTCGTAGCCATGGCCGAGGCGACGCGTCCGAACGCGGGAAGAATTTGCCGCCGAAAAGCACTCGTCTTCCCGCGCTCACCATTATGCAACCAGAGGGGCTAGAGACCTCTACTCAATGCCATTCGACAGAGGAAGGTTTGTGGAACATTATTCTTTTTTATTCACAACATTACATGACATATTCATTGACTTACAGAGTAGTTAACATAGGCCAAAGATCGTCAAAACACCCGGTACCGGAGCACAGTCGCAAGCTATAGGGTTGGGGCTGGAGGGTTAATAAAGATATGCTTCATCTTTATGAGGATTCAGAAGATATGCTTAAATCTTCTGGACAGGTAAATATATCCTGAAATCTTTAATATGAAACTAAAGGAAAACGAAAAGTAGTGGTGGAGTGCTACGGTTCGTTGACCGGCGGTTTTGTGGCACATATTTTGTACCATTTTTTGGGTGTAACCCTATTAGCATTAATCCCCGGAAAATTCTCTTTCCAGGGCGGAGTACCGGTGTTGCACCAGGTGACCAGGTAGTTCCCGGGGGCGGGGTAGTTTTCCCCCAGTCTCTGTCATGTCGGCACTTGAACCTCTCATTGCTGTATGTTCAACGCCGTTAAGATCAGGTATCCCTATATTATTTTTATTTGTTAATGAAATAATTTAATCACTGAATAATAATAACCATATATATTTTCTATGATTATATTATGATAATATTGTGTTTATTTATAGTAATTTATTTTAATACAATTAAATATAAATTAAATTAATTAGTATACTTTATGATTTTGCTCACCAGCTCTGCGTTCAATGTGTTAATGAGCTATGGGAGCTTTTAATTATCATAAACCTTTACAGGGCTCTCTTTCAGAGAGTATACCGAGCTCGCAAGCGAGGGACAGCCACAGCCAAGGTGTATGGCGATACTCACAGTCCTGGCAGGACAGAACACATCCCTTTGTGACTCAACTAGTGCTGACGTCCACCGGGATGCCGATGTACCATCTTCTATCCCAGTTTTAACATGGCAACATGTGGAGGTCCCGGCTTCGGCGGGATCTTCCCATGATAAGCCAGACTTAACGGATGAAGAACAACGATCTCTGGTCTCAGAGATGGAGGTTGAAGAGTCCAGTCACCTTCTAGGCGACTCTCAGGGTACTGTCGAATCTCCACGGAGTTCGTCATCGGCTAGGTATGTACCGGCGGAAGAGATTGATGGACTACTATTGAATGCACTTAATAGGTTCTTTGGCCCTACGCCGGAAACTTCTTCTGATACGGGAGATCCCGCGATGTCGACGAATGTGCGACCTCTGGCTACATCCTTTGCTTTAGCTAAAATACCTAACCATCCGCTTGTGTCAGACCCAATTTCCAATGTGCCAGGCACAGCAGCTCTCACTACTTCCACTGTGCGAGTCATATCAGACATATCTCCCCCTCCTTTAAACAAGGCGCCAGTCAAAAAACAGGAGCTATGCCTCTTTTATACGGGCCTGATGAGTCAGGGGTAGCAATGTTACGGAAATGTTTTGGATGTTCATATTAAGGACATTCCAAGTTATTATAACCATGACTTATTCTTCCCACCAAATCCCTCCAGAACGCCATTCTTGGTTCTCTCTTCCGGTTTTTGGTGCCGGCGGAGTCCCCTCTGCTTGGCTGCCATTAGCACGTCTTCCCCAGCTTACCTAGACCGCGAGTTTAGGTTAAGAGGAAAAGCGTTTAAACTGTTTTCTCAATATATGGTTCCCAGCAAGTAACAAAGTCTCTGTTACGCTCTTCTCAGGCAATAGAAGCCACGGAAGTCAGGAAAGCCATTGAACTTTCCCGGCGCTTGCTTCTCCAGACTTCCATCCAAGTCTTTAGGAGATATTCGGACGGCCTTATTAGAGGCAGTTCGAGCAAGGCAGGATCTGAGGATGTTCTTAGTGAAGAAACTTCTTGACCGTATTGCAAGCCAAGTAGTTCTGTCTCCAGTTCTAATTCCTTCTTTGATTTCACCAGCAGTTTGGAAGACTGTTTTCAATTTGGCACAAGCATTCAAGCAAGGTCCCCGCAAGCCCTGATGCCCTTGTTAGAACAAGGGATCAGGGTCTGGTGGTATCTGGGCGACTAACTGGTGGTGGCAGAAACAGAAAAGTTACGCATCAGTCATGTCTACGTTACGTTAAACCATCTCATATCTCTAGGATTCAAGGTCAACTTAGTAAAAGTCAAACCCTTGTTCCCCCACGAGTATTTCAGGGGATAGGGCTGGTCGAGGACACAGCTTCTCTCACTCTGAGTCAGAGTGTGGACACTCGAAACAGATTTCGCAAAAACTGTTTATGTTTCTCCACAGTCTGACTACGACACAGAGACTTTGGGAAATCTCTAGTCGGTTCTCTCAACGGGGTTCAGCTAACTGTGAAGTTGGGCCGGTTGTAAGTCTAACGTTTAATCTTGGAGGGCAACACATTTTTCCCACTATTACCGGCGGGGAAAGTATGGCCTATCCCAACGTTATTACACAACTTACTAGCGGTTTGGGCGACGAGAGAAATGTTGCACGCAGTCATGTCATGAACCTCTCCTCCGCCGTCGGTATGGGTGGACATGGATGCGTCAGGCACGATAGGTTGGGGCTTTTAGTCAAACCTCGGGCATCAGGGTCAAAGGTTTTGGTCCCATTTAGAAATCTTCCACATCAATGTCAAAGACTTACTAGTCCCCTTATCTGTCCTTCAGGCTCACGGCTCTGCTTTACGGGGCAAGTCGGTGGCCTTCAGAATGGACAATCTGAATGTGGTTCACTGTATTCAGAAACAAGGGTCAATAAGATCTCGGAAGTGGCTAAACGTGTCAGAAAAGATTTTTATACTAGCCAACAGGCTGAACATTCATCTTCACGCATCTTATCTCCCAACGTAGCAAACGTCTGGGCAGACGCTCTGTCTCAGAGACAAAGCACATCAGTAGAATGGGCGCTCTTGCGTGTGCGGAGCATTACCATCCACAAGTGGATTTGTTTGCGTCTGAGAAGACTTGCAAACTCCCACTGTACCTCACCCGCCGGACGATAACGCCGGCGGGCGGACCTGACGCTCTGATGACGGACGAGAACAGGTTGAGTTCCATTTATCTATTTTCCGCCGCCAGACGCGTCTCTAATGTGCCACGTAGTCAACAAACTACAGGATTAGCGAGGCGTAGTCTCGCTAATCGCGCCCCTGTGGCCGGTGCAGTGTGGTACCAGCATTTGTACACGTGGTGCCCGCACCTAGTGTCACTCCCGGTCGGGTTGTTCCACTTAGAACACAATTGGCAACCTAGAAACCTCGCGGACTTGTTCATTATGGACATTCAGGAGGCCAAGTGGCTAGCACCATATGGTAGCGACGTGACCAAGATATTCACGAATCAATATACCCAGTCTACAAAGCGACAGTTTCAATCGCATTGGCAAGCTTTTATGTCTTGGATTCTAAGAACAAAACAAACTGTGCCCTCGGTGGCGTTGGTTGTTAATTATTTAATGTATCTGTTCATGCAGAAACATTTATCTGAAATTGATTTATGAGGGCAGGTTTTAAACTCCGCCCACCTCCCCGTCAGCTCAGGCCTACATGGTCTCTGGACAAAGCATCGTAGTTATTCTCGTTCCCGTATGTACCAAAGACTGCAGATTTTACAAAAGGGCAGTATTCCTTATGGCTTTGGCTACCGGGAACAGAGTTTCTGAGCTGGCGGCGATGAGCAACACTCCTAATTGCCTCAGGTTTGATAGGCTTCATGAGTGTATTCACATTTGCACCTTCCCCAGGATTCATAGCCAAGAATGAGCACAGTGAACACGTGTTTTCAGAGTTCACGGTGCCGGCGCTAAAAAGGGGAAAGGTGCACCATCTTTTTTTGCCCAGTGCAAACTCTAACCAAATATTTAAGAGTGGCACCTCTAAATCACCAGGGTGCTTTATGGGTCGCAAGTCCGGGTGAACGCTTGATGGAGCGTACACTGGCTTCTCTCTTGGTCGAGGACTTTAAAGAGAAGAATCCCGGCGTTGTGGGTAAGACCCACGATTTACGCAAGGGGACAGCCTCTTTACGTTTCCTTAATAATCTTTCGGTGGAAGTTATTAAGTCCACACAGTTGTGGGCCTCTAATCAGGAGTTTTTGACTCGATACCTTTCAGTAGCTCTGGACAAACCTTCCTTGCCATGTATAGCTTTACGGCAGAGGGTCTAGGTGGCCCTTTGAGTCACGTTTTGTTTAATTTCAAGAAAAAAAAAGGGGGGGGGGGGTGCAGTCAGTGTGACATAGGACACCCTAGACCCCTCCGGAGTATGTGTTCGGAACATACGAGCTGTGATACTGTTTGTAGGCATTGTATTATAAAATTTCTCTGTAGTATTCATTGCAGGAAATTGTGCTAAAGGCCAATAGTAGTGTTACAACAATTCTTGTTGTAAGTAGCTTTGGCTGTGAACAATAGATTTTTGAGAAATCTCGGTAGTTGCAACTACGACTTTTACTTTTGAAGTAATTACTTCTCCATAAGTACACGAGTTCAGTACTTCTACGAATGTACAAGAATTCATTTATTAGTGGCCCCTCCATCATTGACGAACATGCCTATTACATAAGGCATCCTCTTCAAACACTAATCCGCCGTAGTTTTGAATCTACCGCGCAGAGCATTTTTAAAAACTGAGGAGCCTTCATCATGAGCGCACGCAACCTCACTCATGGCTTCAGTCATTATGAATTGGGTTCTCACTACGAAAAAACTTCGTAAAAAAGAAAAAGAAAAAGAAAATAAGAATAACTATCCAATAAGCTTTCCATCATATCGTGGATGTACTTGTGTGGATTTCTGACCAGACGCTGATTCAGGCGTCATTCTTCTCTCTGCTCTGCGCTCAGCCCGCCCGGACGTGCCTCCCCACGCTCCGCTGGTTCCGCATTCGTTGCGTCCCTAGTGAGTTTTTTCTCATTTGTTTACTCCAGGATGTATCGAGTAAGGTTAGGATAGGCGTAGCAGGAGTGTCCTGGGCTGGTTGCCCGCAGTGCAGTGTATTTTGGGTCGAGTGTATGGGGCATCTATTTCGGATGTACCCTCGTGGTCACGTTGTGGACATGTGAACTTTTTCACAGTTGAGTTAGTTTGTGATGCAGGCGGCTTTCACTACGCGTTAATTATTGCTGCCTTTTATCTTTCTGATGAGGTAAGCTGTGTTTTCTGACGTTCCCAGCGTATTTTTCTTCACTTAGTGAAGTTTTTTCTGGGTCCCGAGTCAGTCTTCCCTGGGTTGGAAGTTGTTGCTACGGTGGAGTGCTGGCGGTGGTTCCTGTTGTGATATTTCCAGTGTGTGTGTATATTTCAACTGTTATTATGCCGTCTGCCTAGGCCTAGCCAGCCGCTCGTAGCTTTGCCACATGTACTAGTGTTATTATTTATTATTTATAAATATGCCCTACTGTGTCATGTGTATATTGAGGCGGTGCGAGCACGACAAGATCTTAGGATGTCGTTAGTTCGCAAGCTACCTGAGCGCATTGCTAACCAGGTGGTGATGTCACCAGTACTTACCCCATCTTTAATGTCCCCTGAAGTATGGCGAACGGTGTTCAATATGGCACAGGCCGTTAAGCACAGTCCCACCCCTTCTAAGAAACCTGCATTTAACTTCCCCAAACCCAGGCCTACTACTAAAGCCCAGCCAGGGGGATCTAAACCATTTCTTCCGCCTAAGTCCTCCCACTCCCCCCAGGGTCAGTACAGGCATAGACAGAATAGGTTTTCAGGTCAGAGAGGACGCGGCCAAAATAAACCAGGTCAGGGCCAGTCTTCGACCAACACCAGCCAGCCGGCGAAGCGGCCAGCACCAACCCCACCATCAAAACCTAGTCTCTCTCACTCCCGGCGCCTACCTTAAGGCCGGAGGAACCGAGGGTAGTACAGCCGGCGAACCCTTGTCTGCTAACTGGGTCGTTCCGAACGTGTCACCAAGCATGGCCGTTAAACACTTGGGCACGGATGGTGGCACGCAAAGGCATCACTTGGCAGTGGCTCCGGCGACCTCGATTACGTCAGCCGACAACGGCGAATTTTGTTTCTTTAGAGGTGGAGTCACTAGCCCAGGAAATGATTGCCAAGAATGTCATCATCCCGGTCCCCCCAAATTACCCTGTATTCACGTCCAAACTATTTTTGGTTCCCAAAAGGGACAGTGTTCAGATGAGGCCGGTCGTAGACCTGTCTTATCTGAATCTTCACATTCACAACGAATCTTTCAGAATGTTAACAGTACACCAAATCAGGCTAACACTTCCGCCGGGAGGTTGGATGTGTTCACTAGACCTGACAGACGCCTATTGGCACGTATCGGTCAACAAAAGATTTCAAAGGTTTTTGGCCTTACGGATCAGGCACCAAAATTTTGTTTTTCAGAGGATGCCGTTCGGTTTGAACCTAGCACCTCGATTATTCACAAAACTAGTCCGGCAAGCCCTGATGCCATTGTTAAAACAAGGGATCAGAGTGTTGTGGTATCTGGACGACTGGCTGGTGGTGGCAGAGACACAACAATTATGCATAAAACATGTCAATATCATTTTAAATCATGTCAAAACTCTAGGCTTCAAGGTAAATCTGGTAAAGCCAAACCTTGTTCCCTCACGAGTAATTCAGTGGATAGGGCTGGTCTGGGACACCGCCGCTCTCACTCTGAGTCAGAGTGTGGACAATCGCAACAGGTTTCGCAGGAAACTGTTCAGGTTTCTTCACAGTCTGACTACGACACGAAGGGTCTGGGAGTCTCTGGTCGGCTCTCTCAACTGGATTCAACTAACTGTCAAGTTGGGCCGGTTGAAAGTAAAACGATTAATATTGGAAGGCAACAAATATTTCCCGCTCTTACCGGCGGGAAAATTATGGCCCATCCCGAAATTAATCCACACCTTGCTAGCGGTCTGGGCGAAGAGGGAAACATTGCACTCAATAATGTCATGGACCTCTCCTCCACCAACGGTATGGGTAGACACGGATGCGTCAGCCACAATAGGTTGGGGATTTCAGTCAAATCAGGGGCACCAGGGTCAGGGGCTTTGGTCCCACTTAGAAATCTCGCACATCAATGTAAAAGAATTACTAGTCCCCTTATATTTCCTTCAGGCTCACGGCCCGGCGTTACGGGACAAGTCGGTGGCCTTCAGAATGGACAATCTGAATGCAGTCCACTGTATTCAGAAACAAGGGTCAACGAGGTCAAGGAAGTTGCTAAACGTGTCAGAAGAGATTTTTGCTCTAGCCAACAGTCTAGATATTTATCTGCACGCTTCTTATCTCCCAGGCCCATTAGTCAGGCCCAGGCCCGTAGTCCCATTTAAATTATCTGTTTGAGCAGAAACGTTTATCTGTGGTAACGTTAAAAAATCACTTAACTGCGATTAGAGTGCCCTTTTTAGACCTTACAGGTCTCTCCATACCGGTAGCGGAGGAAACAGGTTTTATGAGGGCATGTTTTAAACTCCGCCCACCTCCCCGTCAGCTCATGCCTACTTGGTCTCTGGACGAGGCATTGTCTTTACTTCACTCTCGTCTGTACCAAAATACTGCAGATTTTGCATTACTCTTAAAAAAGGTTGTATTCCTTTTGGCTTTGGCCACCGGGAACAGAGTGTCTGAGCTGGCGGCGATGAGCAACACACCTAATTGCCTTAGGTTTGGTAGACTTAATGAATGTATTCACATTGCACCTTCCCCGGGATTTGTAGCCAAGAATGAGCACAGTGCACACGTGTTTTCTGAGTTCACGGTGCCGGCGTTAAAAAGGGGAAAGGTGCACCATAATCTATGTCCAGTACAGGCTCTAACCAAATATTTGAGAGTGGCTCCTCTCAACCCCCAAGGTGCTTTATGGGTAGCGAGTACGGGTAAACGCTTACTGAAACGGAGATTAGCTTCTCTTCTGGTCGAAGTCATTAAAGAGAGTAATCCCGGCATTGTGGGTAGGGCCCACGATTTACGCAAATGGGCGGCCTCTTTAAGTTTCCTGAAGAATTTTTCAGAAGATATTGCGTCCACACAGTTGTGGGCGTCTAATCATACGTTTTTGACTAGATACTTGTCAGTTGCTCTGGACAAACCTTCCTTACCATGTATAGCTTTAAGGCAGAGGGTCTACTGTCACTTTTGTTTACTTTCAAGGAAAAGGGGGGGGGGGGGGGTGCAGTCAGTGTAACATAGGACACCCTTGACCCCGCCAGAGTATAAGAGCTGTGATACAATTTAGGGTTAATGTGATATGAAAATTTCTCTGCGAGAAATTGTGCTAGTACAATGTTAGTACAAAACAATGGAGTTGTTATAGTAGTTTTAGCTGTGAAAGCAATTTAGTATTAAACAGTGGAGATTTTTTGCAAATTATTTTTCACGAATATTATGGGGTTTATTATGTGCACATGTAAGCTTATAACTTGTTATTTTTTGTCACCACTCGTTGAGTGGGGTGCCTTGGTAACTACAGATCTGTTCACAGAATCTCCAGAGTTACCCCCTTTTTTGTCAAGCAGGCTTCTTTGAAGCACGCACCTGCTTGAACCCCCTTTTTTGTATTTACAGTAAAAGTCCTTTAATCCGACGACCGATGATTCGAATCTCCCAATAGTCCAAATTTTTCAATTTGAGGCCAAATCCGAATTCACCCGATGGTCCGAATTTCAAGAAGTCCCAAAGTCCCCTTTTTGAGGCATTAGTCCACTCAAATGACATAATGGAGCACACACATATCATATGTTCATGAATTCACTTTAAAAGTTTACCATTGTCATTGTAGCCTATTACCTACTTCAAAACATTCAGATTAATGGTCAAAGGAAGCTACTGATATAAACGTAAACACCACATCGTCTGCTAGAGAGTTTGTTTTGCTCTTGAACGCATCCTTGGGACGCTCCGATGCGCCTTGCACACGCATTTTTTGGCAAGCGCATTCAGTCTTGAGCTTGAAAACGCACCTTTCTTGAGCTTGAAAAACGCTTTGGACGTTCCGATACTACTATTTATAGTTCAGTGATCGGAGCGTCCAAAGGGTGCCTTCAAGACAACAAGACAAGGGTGCTTTCAATACAATATAATATAACAGAGCACGTCACAAAAGGAAAATCACAAAAGGAAAATTACAAGAACCTCTCAGGGGAGTGCCGTTGTTAAGGCATTACTTCCCGAACCACATCTGATCTGATCTTCAAGAGCAAGACAAACTCGGTAGACGGAAGAAGAAGAAGAAGAAGATGATGCGGACATATGGTGTACGTTTATATCAGCAGATTCCTTTGACCATTAATCTGAATGTTTTGAAGTAGGTAATAGGCTACAATGACAATGGTAAACTTTTGAAGTGATTTCATGAACATATGATATGTGTGTGTGCACCATTGTGTCATTTGGGTGGCCTAATGCCTCAATGTTTTCGTCATACACAGGTTCATAGGGGTAAAGTCCGATAATCCGAAAAATCCACTAATCCGAACGAGGGCCGGTCCGCTGCCCTTCGGATTAACGGAAGTTTACGTATATGGTCTGCGCCGTAATTAAATATATTTTTTCAAAGTAAGAATACTATGTGGTTGTTTGATTATCTGCTTTGCTAGAGTTATGATATGATTACGAATGTCCCCCTCCAG
This sequence comes from Paralithodes platypus, assembly GCA_032716605.1. Taxonomy (NCBI): domain Eukaryota; kingdom Metazoa; phylum Arthropoda; class Malacostraca; order Decapoda; family Lithodidae; genus Paralithodes; species Paralithodes platypus. The sequence continues at coordinate 21,495,803 of CM064480.1, read as the reverse complement.
TCTTAGAAATCAGGCATGTTCATCAATGATGGAGGGGCCACTAATAAATTATAGGTTTGACTATAAGGAGGATAAAGAAAACCTAATATTTAGTAGTGGCCCCGTAATCATTGACGACTGGGGCCCTCCCGACCATCCCCTTCCCATTCGTTGATGTATTAAGGATTTTGGTTTACTTGATATGTCAGTGAAGGAAGAATGACGCCTGAATCAGCGTCTGGTCAAAGATCCACACAAGTACATCCACGATATGATGGAAAGCTTATTGGATAGTTATTCTTATTTTCTTTTTCTTTTTATTTTTTACGAAGTTTTTTCGTAGTGAGAACCCAATTCATAATGACTGAAGCCATGAGTGAGGTCGCGTGCGCTCATGATGAAGGCTCCTCAGATTTTAAATGCTCTGCGCGGTAGATTCAAACTACGGCGGATTAGTGTTTGAAGAGGATGCCTTATGTAATAGGCATGTTCGTCAATGATTACGGGGGCCACTACTAAATATTAGGTTTTCTTTATCTCCTTACAGGAGTCAAACCTATAATGCTGTTTTTTTGTAAATTGGCCAGACGTTTGGTGTCATTTTACAAAAAGGCCAATATGCTGGACATTTTGCAAATGGGCCAGACATTAAGTGTCATTTTACAAAAAGGCTATGTTTTTGGTCATTTTGCAAAGCTCCCGGTCATATCGCAAAAAGGCCACTTTTTCAAAAAGACCGTAACATGTATATACTGAATGAGTCTGGTTCTGCTTCCCTCCTTCGGAATTTACAAAAGGAAAAAGGGGGGGGGGAATGTAGAACATAACTAAGTATACGAAGACAAAGGGTTTTCTTCTATAGTGAATAAGTACGAGTTGTATGTACTGAATGAGTATGAACAAATAGTTAATTTTTTACGGGTTTGACAACCCGAAGGGAAGGAAGGAAAACTAACTATTTAGTAATGGTTCTGTAGTCAATGACGAGTCAAGGAAATGGGTGCAAGAATTGCTCACAAGGTGATACAAGCATGAAACTTCCCGGAAATGTTCACAAGGACCTACTTTACAATTTCAGAGCAGGAGCCACCAAGATTTCTGTATTGCATAGCAACGGTTGCTAGGCAAAGCATTTTCCTTAGCAACCGGCAGCAACGATGCAGTTTCTGAACTACTATGAAGTGTTATGACTTTGTACTTTTATTTATTTTCCTATATTCACTCCTAAAATGGTTCAAAAGATGTATAAAAGCATATATATCTATATAATAGAGTGAATGTCAGCACACAACCAGGGCACACTGGTGACATCACTGCTGTGTAACTCAGCATGGGGTTCAGTGCCAGCTGATCTAGATATACTAGTACTTTAATAAGTACTAGTATATCTAGATCAGTGTCCCAAATGCTATCTAACAGCCCCAAATCCACTAGCTACTAAACTGTAGTTTGTAGTTGGTAGATGTAGTTAGATAGCCGCGCCTGAATTGACAGGATGTGCCAGCGCGGGAGAGCCGAGCCAAGGGTAACGGGGCTTAAGAATTACCCGGAAGGTGTACAGATCGCACGGGACTTAAATGGCACTGGATGAACGATCGGGCTAGGTGTAGGGAAACTGAACCTAGTTGTATCCCATAAAGGAATGTGTGCAACAGATGTATTTGATAAAGGTGGTAAAAGGATAAACCCTCGGCCTTAATCATATTTTGTTTCCAGTTTCAGCAAGTTTGATATATTTGATCTGCGCACAGTGATAGTCAAGACGTACTGAATATTCACAGAAATGGCCAGTGCCTCATCTTCATCTATTCAAGCAACTGATTGGACTATCTGTGTTTTTTGTCAACTGGACACCAAAGAGTCTCTCATATCACCAAACTGACAGAGGCTATGAAACCATAGTAGACAACATCACACAGTTTAGTAACCTTGACTCAATGCCAATCAAAATCAATCTGGCATGACTTGACCATGGGAATGGTATTCAATTAACATTGAAAGAACAGAATGCAAAGTGGCACAAATCTTGTTATCAGAAGTTTTCACATACCAAACTGGAACGTGCAAAACGAAAGCACAAGTCTGAGGAAGATGGGACTGCTTCAAAACAAATTTTCACACGTAGCACTAGCAGTGGTGGTGATACTGCCTCAAGTGGAACAGTTGGCAGCAATTGTCCCAAATGCTTCTTTTGTTCCCAGCAGCAAACAAAGGAGAACCTCCGCGAAGTCTGTACATTTCAACTAGATTTTCGTGTGAGGAAATGCGCACATGATCTACAAGATGAAAATCTTCTTGCAAAATTAAGTGCAGGAGACCTTATTGCCCAGGAGGCAAAGTATCATGCAAACTGCCTTACAAACCTGTACAATAGAGCACGTGCAAAGGTATCACAGGATCAGGATGCCTCAGATGACCAGACATGTAAAGGAATTGCTTTGGCTCAGCTGATTTCCTACATTGAGGAGAAGAGGCAAGATGAGGATGTGAAAGTGTTCAGACTTGCAGATCTTGTGAAGCTCTACACTGACAGGCTAAATCAACTTGGAGTGGATGTTACTGCATGAGTAAACAGTAAGCATCTGAAAGACCGCATTCTCATGCATCTCCCAAGGATGAAAGCTTACAAAGAAGGACGAGATGTGTTCATGGCTTGTGAAGAAGATGTTGGCTCTATTCTCCGAGAAGGATACCAGACTGATCGAGACGAGCAGAGTGTCATGATGACCCAAATTGCTGAAATGATCCGACAGGACATCTTCGCACACAAAATAACATTCTCTGGATCGTTTGGCCATAACAGCCAAGTGGAGTCTGTTCCACGGTCCCTTTTGTCACTGGTCAGCATGCTTATCAATGGTTCAAACATCACAGATCAAACATCCAACACAACTATCAGCCAACCAATACTATCCATTGCTCAGCTGTTGGTGTACAACAGCATCAAGAGACGCAGGGATTCTGTGAGAAATCCACAAGTATATCACAGCAAAGATCGTGAAACGCCACTACCCGTCTATGTAGGTCTTAAGGCTCATGCACTAACCAGAGATAGAAAGTTGATTGAGAGTCTATATACTCTTGGTATGTCGGCATCATACAACCGCACAATGGACTTGATCACATCATTGGGTAATAACGTCTGTGACTATTACCATCAGATTGGCACAGTCTGTCCTCCTCAACTTCGCAAAGGGCATTTCATCACCAGTGCTGCAGACAACATCGACCACAACCCTAGCTCTGCGACATCTACAAGTTCATTCCATGGCACCAGCTTGTCCTTGTTCTAGAATCTCACTCCGCGAGATGTCTGTGAAGATGAAGACAATGGCCAAGGATTCACTAATTCAATAACTCAAGAGAGGGGGTTGAGGAAAATGAGCGACTTGCCCCTTTCGTACACTGAACTGAAACCAACACGGTTGCCAAAAAATGACGTCTTTGTCCCACCCATCCCTGCAGACCTGGCTTCTTCCAACACCCCTTTGACCAAGGACATGGACAAGGAATATGACTGGCTGAGTCATGTTGAGAAACATCATGCAGATGACATATCAGCAGAGGCGACTTTGTCTTGGGCAGCATACCATGCCAGCAGAGTGCCAGACCCAGACATTATGCCATCTGTGAATGCCATGATGCCTCTCTTTGTTGAGGAAGCCAGCTCACCATCTATGCTTCGGCATTGCATGGAAGTGGTGAAGTCAGCAGTTCATCACCTCAACCCTGGCCAGACTCCAGTGATTAGTGGGGACCAACCTCTGTATGCTACACTGAAGAAGCTGCAATGGAATATGTCCGAACTGTATGGTGAGGACAAGTTTGTAATGCTTATGGGGGGTCTACACACTGAAATGACAGGCTTGAAAGCTTTGGGTCATTGGCTTGATGGAAGTGGTTGGGTGGAAGTTCTCCAGGAAGCTGATGTTGCCACACCAGGCATTGCTGAGTCCTTCCTGAAGGCACCACATGTGACTCGAACCCGTCATGCTCACCAAGTCACTGCATGTGCATTGTACATCCTTCTCAAGAAGGCTTATGATGGATATGTTGCAAACAATTCCGAAGAATCCACAGACACTTTCAGCACATGGTGTGAACGGCGAAAAGCTGAAAGTCCTCAGTTCATGTGCTGGCATACGAGTCTAGAGCTGGAACTTCTCTTGTTCACATTTGTGCGATCACTACGTACTGGTGACTTTGATTTGTATGTGGATACATTGAAGAAATTGACACCTTGGTTCTTCAGTCTCAACCACACCCACTACGCACGTTGGATGTCCGTACATGTGCGTGACATGAGCAGTCTATCTCACACTCATCCAGATGTTGCCAAAGAATTTCAGCAAGGCAAGTTTGTTGTGGCAAAATCCCAGAGAAAATTCTCCCTCATTGCTGTCGATCACTGCCATGAACAAAACAATGGAGTAATGAAGGATGAAGGCGGAATCATCGGGCTTACCCAGGATGCAAACTCCCTCTTGAGATGGCAGTGGCAGGACCAGAACTTGTCAGAGTAATTTCTGAGTTTGAAGCGACCATGGTAGGGAAACAACAAAGTTCTGGGCAAAGAAACCATCATGAACAAACCCGGTCAACCCAGAAGTTGTTTGCTGGACAGGTTCAGGCGGTAGTTAGTGTAATGGAGGACATGGGGAGCCCATTTGAGGAGGAAGGGCAGGACCTTCTCAGACTCCATACAAAGGACATCATGGATGAGCAGTCAGTCGAGTGTCTAACCACTCTCGCATCAAAGGGTCAGGAGCAGTATGCAACATTTGTGGAAGAGCGGCTCAGAACAAATACTAAGCCAATCACAGCAACAATTACCAGGAACAAGGTGGTACTGTTCAATGTCCAAGGCAAACGATCAAACAAATCAGGAGACAAAGTCAGTCTCCTCAAAAGTGAATCTTCGCTGTTTGCAAGTCTGTATGTTGCATGTCAGACAAGGAAAGGTGACTTGAACAATTTCTTCAATCATGAAAACCTCCCATTTCCTCCATCTCTGTCTGCCTATGGGCAGCTACGTCCAGGGAAGAAGTCTGATCTCATAGAATGTCTTGAAAAGAAAGTAGGGTCATCAAATGATGTGACACCAGAGACTGAAGTGCGAATCATGGATGGTGCGGCACTTGTTCACTTTCTTAGACCTGAGGGCTGCAAGACATTTGGAGACTATGCTGCCAAGGTCTTTCTTCCATACATAAACAATGCTCAAAGTCAGGCTCTGAGAGTGGATGTTGTCTGGGACCAGTACTTCGATAACAGCCTCAAGTCACAGACAAGAGAACAACGTGTCACTGGTCCTATTCAGCGCAGACGAGTTGGGGCGTCTAGCCCAACACCAAAGAACTGGCAGCAGTTCCTTCGCTTGGCCAACAACAAGACAGACCTGTTTACATTCCTGAACAAGGAACTGCTGGAAAATGCATCAGGAGACCAGACTCTCATTGTTACTGATGGTGCCAATGTGCTATGCTTACCTACACGAGACACCAGCAACATTGCTCCCTGCAACCATGAGGAGGCAGACTCGAGGATCATGGTGCATGTCAGTGATGCTGTTATGCAGGGCTTCCACAAGATCCTTGTTCGAACTGTGGACACTGACGTGGTAGTATTGGCAGTGGCAGTCGTACAGCAGCTGGCTCAGAGACAGCAGATAGAACTCTGGATTGCCTTTGGTTGTGGAAAGGACTTTAGGTACATCCCAGCTCATGAAATATGTGCTTCACTTGGCACAGAAAGATCCTTGGCACTGCCTGTGTTCCATGCTTATACAGGTTGTGATACCGTGTCCCATCTGGTCCAGGTGGGAAAGAAGACTGCATGGAAAGTATGGGAGGCACATGATGAATTTACTGCGACATTCTATGAGCTGCACAATGCACCTGAACAAATTGGTGAAGCGACTGAGGCTTCTCTGGAGTACTTCACCATTCGACTCTATGACAGGACAGCAACTTCTCGTTCCATCAATGAAGTCAGAAAGAATCTGTTCATCCACAAAGGACGTCAGATATCATGTCTAGCTCCAACCAAGGCTGCTCTACAGCAACACATGAAGAGGGCAGTACTACAAGGTGGGCACCACTGGGGCTGCACCACGGTGCCAGAACGACAGTTGCCCTCTCCAAGTGAGTGGGGATGGACTTGCCCAGAAAAGTGGAGGCCTCTGTGGTCTAACTTGCCCGAAGCCAGTGCAACCTGCCCAGAACTACTGAAGTGTTCTTGCCGAGGAGGATGCACAGACTGCAAATGTGTTGATGCGCATCTAAAATGCACAGCCTACTGCAAATGCAAAAGTGACTGTGACAACAGTGTCTGAAGCTTTAGGAGTGGCATTTTTATAGCCTGACTTGCCCTAAATTGGATTTTATGCCACATAATTCTTGTATATGATCTCCAAATGCAATGCTACATGTTTTTTAGAACAAGGAGTTGAGAAAAAACCATAGCACCTCACAGTTTTCCAGAAACTGCATTGTTGCTGCCGGTTGCTAAGGAAAATGATTTGCCTAGCAACCGTTGCTATGCAACACTGAAATCTCGGTGGCTCCTGCCCTGAAATTGTAAAATAGGTCTTTGTGAACTATTGTGGAAAGTTTTATGCTTGTATCACCTTGTGAGCAATTCTTGTCCTATTTAGTACCGATTGCCCTCACTGGTCCCGGAGAAAGCATAACGCGACCCAAATATATAAAAAGTACATCCTAGGGTGAAACCCTTTACTTAGTTCCTAGGGAATGTCATTAAAAAAGGTAACCATTAGAAAAAGAAAGAAATTTTTTATGAGTAAAAAATTAGAAACTATGAATGTTGCATTACTAAATTAACTAGCGCGCCGTTATACAGTCCTTCCCTTGCACGCGTCCTCCAGCTGACCACGCTGGGTTCATACGTCCTTCATAGTACTAAGTTGCGCATGTGCATGGGAAGAGGGAGGGCCGCTTTACGTCATTGACTACGGAACCATTACTAAATAGTTAGTTTTCCTTCCTTCCCTTCGGGTTGTCAAACCCGTAATTTAGTAATGGTTCTCTCCGTCAATGACGTGAGAGCCTAAGAATACCAAGATCGGTGGCTGGGACATCTCATGCTCAACGTCAAAGACTGGAGAAAACCAAAACTAACGGCTCGCGCATTAGATATAGATAACATTTAGATAAATTTAAGAAAAAAGGAGTAAAGAATAATGCAGGGTTTCTGAGTAAGCCTTAGGAAGCAAGAGAAAGTTAAAGGAAGGTAAGTGGAAGGATTTAGTAAAACTTAATAAGAGAGCAACTGTATAGTGTAAAAAACATAAAAGTTGTATATTTCTATAGATCACAAATAGATTTTTTAAAAGTGAAAACTTTATCATATTTATTAAACTCAAAAAGATTTTTGTGTATTTACCAAAATCCCGTTAGGCAATTAATTACCTCATTATTATCAACCTTACTTAACCCTAATATTAATCATTACCTGAGAGAGGTTCTCCAGTTCGGAAACACTCCCCCCCCCCCCTTTTCTCAAAACACAATTGTATAAGCCAGGATCTTGGGGAACCTCACTCATAGGAGTAACATAAACCAATTGCACTATTGTAATTAAAACAGAAATTAACTTGGCTTATGGAGGAGTTTCATGGCTACGCATGGAACAGTGGGACTCTTCAAATGTACTGACAGGAACAGTACTTAGATAAAATGTGTGGTGGGAGAACCAGACCTTTGTTTGTTTAATATTTTGTGTCGAGTAATTATTAAGAAATCTAACAGATGTGGCCCACTCCCTCACCTCATGAGCATTTGTTACCGCTGACGGTTCGGCGACTTAGATAACGTCAACTAGAATAGATGCAAGTTGTCTTTGAGATAACCTTGATTTGTCATGTGAAGAGATCCACAAATGAGATGGGTGTAAGGGTGAAGTTTGTTATACTGTACCTAATTATATCATGCCATCACAGGGCATAGAGTATGGTGTATATAGTTTTTGATTTAGGGCCATAAAATCAAGGAGAGAGAACACATGATCTTCTCATTCATACTTGGCTATGAAATCGGGAACTGGCGCCAGAGAGACCGCGCTCAGATCCTCCTAAAAGTGGAATCCGTTATCAGATCTAGTCATGGCCGCAAGCCCAAATACTCGATGAGCTGTTGGTACAGAAATTAAGAAAATTCATACTTGGCTATGAAATCAGGAGTTGGCGCCAGGGAGACCGCGCTCAGATCCTCCTTAAAGTGGAATCAGTTGTTGTTGTTGTTGTTGTTCCCTAAGCTGCCTGGCCGAACATCCCCGAGTCCCTGAGGAAGGCCATGGCCACGATCGGGCTTTCCCACAGAGCTCTCATTGAGTGTAGATTGTGTTGTTGGCGTAAGTGGTTGTGTGAAATGCAGTCTTCTATGATGTGTTTAATGGTATGGGGTGCAGTGTCTCTTTTTCTTCTGCTCTCATTTGGAAGGACCATATTACCAGTCTTGCTAAGGCAGCCTCCCAGAAGCTGGGTGTGCTCAACCGCCTTAGGGGGTTCTTTTCCCCTGCACAGCTTCTTGCTCTGTACAGGGGCATAGTGCGCCCTTGTATTGAGTATTGTTCACATGTGTGGGGAGGTTCCTCTCACACTGCTCTCCTAGACAAAGTTGAAAGGAGGGCCTTTCGTATCATTAACTCCCGTCCACTCACCAACTCTCTGCAATCTCTCTCTCTCCGCCGCAATGTTGCATCTCTCTCGCTATTCTATCGCTACTATAATAATCAGTGTTCCTCAGAGCTATCCCAGTGCATCCCACCTCCTTTACGTAGGGCACGTGGTACCCGTCTTGCAACTCAATCCCACCCCTACTCTGTGCAACTCTCGAACCCAAGAGTGAAACGTTACTCTCAAACTTTCTTCTACTCAACAGCTGAGCTCTGGAACTCTCTCCCAGAATCAGTCTTTCCCTCTTCCTATGACTTAAATTGCTTCAAACTCCGTGTGTCCAGGCATTTTGGCTCGAACGTCCCTTGATTTTGGCCCTGTCACTCTTTCAACTATGGGGGAGGCACTCGCTATAGGCAGTTATGCCTTTTGCCTCCCTCAATCACATAGAAAAAAAAAAAAAAAAAAAAAGTGTTACATCCCGGGCAGGCGTCGACAACGGAGTCATCCAGTCTCTTCTGATAGCTCAGGAGAGCTGGATGGTGTCCGCATCTCAGTCTGGCCAGGTGGACTCTGTCCTCGCGAGGAAGGGAGGATTCGGAAAGATGGATTTCGGGAGGTCGTGCATGCAGCTGCGTGTTGTCTGTGAGTGAGTGGATGGATCGGCGAGAGATATGAGTATGGATGTGCTTCTGGAAGTTGGTTCGGGGTGGGCAGGGAGGGAGAGAGGACAATAATTGTGTGTGATACCGTGTGCTGGGTGTTGTTTTGATATTTCTTGGTGTCTGTGGGTGTGTTGCCATGTAGTTTAGTGGGTGGTCTTGGTTCGTGGAGGCTGCTGCCAGGAATTGAGTGCCTCTCATGTCCAGATGGTCTTTGACTTTGAGGATTTTGGTTTCTTGATGTAGGTGATCTGTGGGTGCAGTAGCTGTGCAGTCTGTAATGATCTTCAGGGCTTTGTTTTGAATAGTCTGTAAGGTCTTATGATGTGTTTCAGCTAGGTTAGAAGCCCAGGCTGGGCTTTTTTTTTTTTTTTTAAAGAGACAATGAACGGAGGAAGGAAAAACACAGATAAAACAAAAAGGTCCATATGCCTAAAGGCATCCTCCATTCATAAAATGTTTGTAACAACTGGATTTAAACATTTGTAGATTGTAAGTTTGTGGAAAGCAATTCGAGGGAAGTGAATTCCAAAGAGTAGTAGCTCTGGGGATAAATGAATTCTGATAAGCAGAAGTTCTGCATTGTGGAGGAGAAAGTGTAAATTCATGGGCGCTCTCAGCTGCCCTAGTTCTACGGGGAAAGATGTGGAGAGGCGGCACAATTGAAGCAAGTTCCTCGGAACAATTGCTGTGAAAATATCTGTAGAATAATGCAAGGGATGCAACGTTTCTTCGTATGGATAATGTAGGAAGGTCCTGTGTGATTGCAGGGTTATTGATTAATCTAATAGCTTTATTTTGAATTTTGTCCAACTGCCTCAATGCAACCACTCCACTTCCACCCCACAGAGGTGAACAGTAATCCATCTGAGAACGCACATGACTTTTATATCACGGCCAACTGCTCGTCAGTGAAGAATTCTCGAACTCTGTACAGGAGTCCCAGTTTTTTAGAGGCATTCTTAGCAATGCTTCTAACATAATGTGTCCAGCTCAAGTTAGTAGTTAATGTTACACCGAGAATGTCAATACTAGGGGAAGTGGGAATATTTACATCATTAAAAAAATATATGGGAGTCAGTGAGATTCTGTCGGTTAGAAAATTGAATGTACAGTACTTGGTTTTCTGTGCATTAAAGGAAACTAGATTCTTTTGTCCCCATCCATTAATTCTAGAAAGGTCCTGGTTCAGAGAAATTGCAGTGTTTATTTTTGAATTTATAAGATCGGGTTGGGTGACAGAATTGGTAAATGTGAAGGAACTGTGGAGTGTTGAGTCATCTGCGTAGGAATGTATTGGATTATGAGTGGTAGATATGAGATCATTGATATGAATGAGGAACAGAATTGGGGCCAAAACTGATCCCTGGGGAACACCAGCATTTATTGAGTGAAATTGAGAATAAAGGCCATCTACCATTACACATATTTTTCTGTTATGAAGATAAGAAGAAATTAGTGGAACTAATGATGCAAGGCCGTAGTGTGACATCTTCAACAATAAGGATTGATGCCAGACTCTATCAAATGCCTTTGATATATCCAGTGCTATTGTATGTGTTTCACCATGTTGGTCTGTAGCTTGGTTGATTTGATGCGTAAGAAGGCAAAGCATGTCTGCAGTTGATCGACATCGTCTAAAACCATATTGCCTATCACTGATTAATTTATTATTCTCAAGATGCTTAATTATGTGATTATTTAATATAATTTCAAAGACTTTACCAAGAGTGGAAGTTATAGCTATTGGTCTGTAGTTTGATGGATCTGAAGAGGCACCTTTTTTAGGAACTGGATGGATGTTTGCTTCTTTCCAGGGTACTGGGAAGCATGAGGTATGAGTACACAGACGGAAAAATTTTGCCAATACAGGAGCGAGCACCAAGGAGCAATTCTTAAGTATGGGCTTGCGTATTCCATCACTGATCTTATGTATTGTTTATATACCGTGGTGGTAGTTTCTTTGTTGTGTCCAAATTTTGTGTGAGCAAGTGACCTGAGGGCGTTAAGTCTGGGTGTCAGTTTCTTTTTAATGTTTGTGGTGTGCTGTTTGAATGTCATATGAGTATCATATGTTACTCCTAGGATTTTGGGTGTGTGTGTATGTGTTAGGGGTGTGTTGTTTATGGTGAGTTGAGGGATGTATTCGTGTTCTCCTGTCCAGCTTGTGAGCAGGGTTGCGGTGGATTTGGCTGGGGCTAGATTAAGTCTGTTTGTAGTGCACCAGCCATGTAGTGTGTTGAGATAGGGTTGAAGGAGATCTGTTGCTCTTTTTGGGTCATGGTGTGTGCATGTGAGTGTTATGTCATCTGCATAGGAGGCTAAGTTTATTTGGGGCGTATTGGGTGTAGTTATATCGTCTCTGTTTGGAAAGTTTCTGATTTTAGATGACTGACCGGCAAAAGATACGTGTGGAATCAGTTATCAGATATAGCTATGGCCGCAAGCCCAGCTACTCTATGAGCTGTTGCTACAGAAATTAAGAAAACACATTTAGATCATAATTTGTCATATGATGGGTTGACTGTGTAAGGTTTACTGATTAACAGGTTTAACACCTTGTCTAGTGACTACTGTGGGAGAATCTGTCTAGATGGAGCTCGTAACTAAAACAAGTGTGTTGAGTAAAGATGGGACTATGGATGAAGAAGTGCGGGAGAGGGTGCAACGGGGGAAGAGGGTTGTAGGAACGTTGAAAGCAGTAACAAGAAATAGGGTGGTCAGTATGCAAGTGTAGAGGTCCATGCATGACAGTGTGGTAATCCCGACACTAACTTACGGAAGCGAAGCTTGGATGTTCGGGAAGAGACTCAAGACCAAGAGTGAGAGCGGTGGAAATGAGTTACTTGAGAAGTGCGTGCGGAGTTACATGGAGGGATAGACAGACGAATGAGGAAGTAAGAAGGTGTGGTGTGGAGGTAGATGTGCTGGAAAGTGTGAAACGGAACACCTTGAGATGGTTTGGCCATATGGAACGTATGGAAAGTGAGAGAATTACTAAGAGGGTGTACGAGAGCGAGGTGGAATGACAGAGAGGGAGAGGTGCACCGAAGGAGAGGTGGAAGGATGGAGTGAGGAAGTATAAGCCGACTGAAAACGGTTACTTGTTACTTATTACCGATTGAATAAGTAACAGAACATTGAAAACAGTTACTTGATACTTGTTACTTATTCCAATAAGAAACAGTTACTTATTCGAAAAAGTAACGAGTCTTGAAAACAGTTACTTGTTACTTATTCCAATATGAAACAGTTACTTATTCAAATAAGTAAAAGAGTCCTGAAAACAGTTACTTGTTACTTATTCCAATAAGTAACAGTTACTTATTCAAATAAGTAACAGAGTATTGAAAACAGTTACTTGTTACTTATTCCAATAAGAAACAGTTACTTATTCGAATAAGTAACAGAGTCCTGAAAACAGTTGCTTATTCCAATAGGTAACAGATACTTATTCGAATAAGTAACAGTTCTGAAAACAGTTACTTGTTACTTATTCCAATAAGTAACAGTTTCTTATTCGAATAAGTAACAGAGTATTGAAAACAGTTACTTGTTAGGCTACTTGTTACTTATTCCAATAAGAAAGTTACCTATTCAAATAAGTAACAGTCTTGAAAACAGTTACTTGTTACTTATTCCAATAAGTAACAGTTACTTATTCGAATAAGTAACAGAGTACTGAAAACAGTTACTTGTTCTATCTATCTATCTATTGCCTGACGCCGTGATCCCCGAAGGGGTGGCCACGAACGAACCGCCCCCATGCACCTCTGTCCCCAGTCAGTCGACGCCCCTCCCCCCAACCAGCACCGCCTTCGTTCATATACTTCCTCACTCCATCCTTCCACCTCTCATTCGGTCTACCTCTCCCTCTCTGTCCCTCCACCTCGCTCTCATACACCCTCTTAGTCATTCTCTCGCTTTCCATACGTTCCATATGACCGAACCATCTCAAGTTGTTCCTTTTCACACTTTCCAGCACATCTACCTCCACACCACACCTCCTTCTTACTTCCTCATTAGTCTGTCTATCCCTTCATGTAACTCCGCACGCACTCCTTAAGTAATTCATTTCCACTGCTCTCACTCTTGGTCCGAGTCTCTCAACCAACGTCCATGCTTCGCTTCCGTAAGTCAATGTCGGGATTACCACACTGTCATGCAAGGACTTCTTCACTTCCATACTGACCACCCTATTTCTTGTTACTGCTTTCAGCATTCCTACAACCCTCTTCCCCTGTTGTACCCTCTCCCGCACTTCTTCATCCAGTCCCATCTTTACTCAACACACTGCCCAGATACTTAAAAGAGTTGACGATCTCCATAGCCTGACCGTTCAGCTTCACCTCACACTCTGTGACTTCACCCCTTTCGAAAACCATAACCTTGCTCTTCCCCGCATTTACCTTCAAATTCTGTTTTTCGCACACTGTTCCAAACTCATTTACCAGACCCTGCAACTCCCATTCATTATCACTTATCAGAACTGTATCATCTGCACACAGTTACTTGTTACTTATTCCAATAAGAAACAGTTACTTATTCCAATAAGTAACAGAGTCCTAGCATGTTTCACATGCTTGCACCCAGTCAGGGGACATCCTGACGACGTATACAGACTAAACACACATAACAAAGCCACTCCAACACCTTCCTCTCTCTCGAACACCCCTTCTCCCCTCTCAACACTCTTCTCTGAGCTAGTGCCGATGGTCAGTCCTGTAAAGAATCGTAAGGATTCCAGGACGAGCTCATTAGCGGCGGATCCCCAGATCGACCATGGTGATTGTCACCTAAACATCTACAAAAGTACAAGTACAAAGTTACTTGTTACTTATTCCAATAAGTAACAGTTACTTGTTACTTATTCCAAAAAGAAACAGTTACTTATTCGAATAAATAACAGTCCTGAAAACAGTTACTGGTTACTTAATCGAATAAGTAACAGAGTAATGAACACAGTTACTTGTTACTTATTCCAATAAGTAGCAGTTACTTATTCGAATAAGTAACAGTCATGAATAAAGTTACTTGTTACTTATTCGAATAGGTACTGGTAACAGTTACTTATGCGAATAAGTAACAGAGTCTTGAAAACAGTTACATGTTACTAGTTACTTATTCCTAATAAGTAACAGTTACTTATTTGAATAAGTAACAGAGTATTGAAAACAGTTACTTGTTACTTATTCCAATAAGAAACAGTTACTTATTCGCATAAGTAACAGACTATTGGAAACAGTTACTTGTTATTTATTCCAATAAGAAAGTTACTTATTTGAATAAGTAACAGAGTCCTGAAAACAGTTACTTGTTACTTATTCCAATAAGTAAGTTACTTATTCTAATAAGTTACATAGTCTTGAAAACAGTTACTTGTTACTTATTCCAATAGGTAACAGTTACTTATCCGAATAAGTAAGTCTTGGAAAGAAAAACAAAAATTGTATGTGAATGAGGGAGGCAAAAGGCATAACTGCCTGCAGCGAGTGCCTCCCCCAGATTTCAAAGAGTGACAGGGCCGAAATCAAGGGACGTTCGAGCTAAAATACCTGGACACACAGAGTTTGAAGCAATTTAAGTCATAGGAAGAGGGAAAGACTGATTCTGGGAGAGAGTTCCAGAGCTCAGCAGTTGAATTAAAATGTAAAACTTGCAAACTAAACAAACCAAAATTGGGACAAGGACAATATAAAGTCAAATTAAATTATCAAAATCGCTATGTGGAAACAACGCTTACTAAAATGAAAATTATTAAATAAAAGAACACAATCCACCACATAGGGTGTACATCACTACATGAGCAAATTAATCTGTTTCCCAAGCAAACCAATCGCACATATAACAACGCACTATCGTCACGTTAAAGGAAGTAGTCAAGTTTGGGAAGTCCGGGACGTTCTGGCAAATTTTACTAAACTCTGCATGAATAAAGAAACTACATGTTAAATGTCAAAATATTATTTAAAATCAAATTTGCAACATGACAAGACATTAACAATAGTAAAAAATACAAATATTGATAAGATATCTATACTATTACAAAATAATATATAAAATACAGTACAGCAGTACAGTACACAGAAGAAAGTCTGAGAATAGTGTTTCACTCTTGGTTTGGAGAGTTGGACAGAGTAGGGGTGGGATTGTGTTGCAAGGCGGGTACTACGTACCCTACGTAGAGGAGGTGGTATACACTGGGAAAGCTCCGAGGAACACTGATTATTGTAGTAGCGATAGAATAGCGAGAGAGATGCAACATTGCGGCGAAGAGAGATTGCAGAGAGTTGGTGAGTGGACGAGAGTTAATGATACGAAAGGCTTTCCTTTCTACTTTATCTAGGAGTGCGGTGTGAGAGGATCCTCCCCACACATGTGAACAATACTCAATACAAAGACGCACTGTTCCCCTGTACAGAGCAACAAGCTGCGCAGGGGTAAAGTATAGGTTTGATCCCCAAGGGGAAGAGAGAAAACCTAATATTTATGAGTGGCCCCGGAGTCATTGACGAACTGCCTTAAAGGAAGGCACCCTTTCAAACTCCATGCGTTTCGCACATTTGAAATGCCCGCGCAGGTAGCTTGATGGGGCCCGCATCATAAGTGCACACTTAATCTCTTATGGAATCGCCATAATGATCGGGTACCACTAAAGAAAAAACTTTTAGAAAAAAAAAAAAAAAAAAATAATACACTAAAGTTGTCAAAAACAGCTTCCAACAATCGTGGATATTCTTGGTGTGCGCAGCCTGACGTCGGGACCCGTGCGTCATTTCGTCCTTCAATGATATATCAAGACTTCTCAAAATATCAACGAATGGGAAGGGGATGGTGGGAGGGCCGAACTCGTCAATGACTCCGGGGCCACTCATAAATATTAGGTTTTCTCTCTTCCCCTTGGGGATCAAACCTATAATTTAATAGTGGCCCCTTCGTCATTGACGAACTGCCAGAATTCTAAGACTGGAGGGGGACATTCGTACTGATGACCCTTAAAAGCCCGCTCTCCGAAAGTATTCCCAACTCAAAATCCAAAGGTTTCACAGAAACACCAAGACAACTCAAATATTTATTGTTACTTACAATAACGTGTATTCTTCAATATGTAAATGCTTTTACAGATATAAAAATATGAAAGAGTAAGCAGATGTGTGCTTAACCCTCCAGCCCCGGGGGCTATAGCTCGCGACTGTGCTGCGGTACCGGGTGTTTTGACGATCTTTGGGCTATGTTAACTACTCTGTAAGTCAATGAATATGGCATGTAATGTTGTGAATAAAAAAGAATAATGTTCCACAAACCTTCCTCTGTCGAATGGCGTTGAGTAGAGGTCTCTAGCCCCTCTGGTTGCATAATGGTGAGCGCGGGAAGACGAGTGCTTTTCGGCGGAAAATTCTTCCCGCGTTCGGACGCGTCGCCCCGGCCATGGCTACGACGCACCTAGCCGCTCGTCGCGCCAAAGTATTTATCTCCCTTAGACGATTTTAGTGTTTGATATTGAGAATGTGATGTTTATTTGATATTTTTATAGTTATTTTGAGGCCAATTATATAAAATATGTTTATTAGGGTATCACTGTCACTGATATTGCTAATTTTCACTCGATACCGTACATTTTATTAGTAATTGAGGTAGGTTATTGTTGTATTAGGCACTTATTATTCGTTATCACAGGTGTTTATTATACTTTGGCCATCAAATATTAGGTCTTGTGTCACTTTCACTTTGACAAATATGCTTTAGAGAGTGTCACTGTCACTGATAATGCTCATTTTCACTCGATACCGTACATTTTATTAGTAATTGAGGTAGGTTATTGTTGTATTAGGCACTGATTATTCGTTATCACAGGTGTTTATTATACTTTGGCCATCAAATATTAGGTCTTGTGTCACTTTCACTTTGACAAATATGCTTTAGAGAGTGTCACTGTCACTGATAATGCTCATTTTCACTCGATACCGTACATTTTATTAGTAATTGAGGTAGGTTATTGTTGTATTAGGCACTGATTATTCGTTATCACAGGTGTTTATTATACTTTGGCCATCAAATATTAGGTCTTGTGTCACTTTCACTTTGACAAATATGCTTTAGAGAGTGTCACTGTCACTGATAATGCTCATTTTCACTCGATACCGTACATTTTATTAGTAATTGAGGTAGGTTATTGTTGTATTAGGCACTGATTATTCGTTATCACAGGTGTTTATTATACTTTGGCCATCAAATATTAGGTCTTGTGTCACTTTCACTTAGTTATATGATTTGTAAACGTTTTATATACAATTTATTGTCTTTTTTTCACTGATTTATATATTTCTATAGGTTCTAATCATGCTGGTAAATTTAAATACATATGTTGCATCTACCGTTCCCCAAATACTCCTCCAGAGCAAAGTCTTTTTGATTCTCTGTCCTCACAACTCAGTGTCCTCAACTTAAATGCTTCTTCTGAAATCACTGTGTTGGGTGATTTTAATGTCCATAATGTTGAATGGCTCACTCATTCAGCCAGGACTGATGATGCTGGTCTTGAATGTGAGCTATTTGCAGACTCATTTAATCTCACTCAACTAGTCAACCAACCCACCCGTGTACCAGATAATCCTAATCATAATTCCCACCTACTGGACTTATTTTTAACAACCAATTCAGAAAATTATGATGTTACAGTGAGGTCCCCGCTTGGATCTTCTGATCACTGTCTGATACAGGCCACCTGTCTATCACCTACCACACCTTCCCACTCTGAACCTGTTTTGGTGACTAAATGGCATTACGATAGGGCAGACTGGGAGGGTCTTCAAGGTTTCTTTATTGATATTCCCTGGACCTCTTTCTTTTCTAATGATGCACACTCCACCTTGAGCCACATACAAGATTTTGTAAAATTGGAATGGAAACTTTTATTCCTCATCAAAAGTACAGTAAAAGATCTAATTCACCTAAATGGTTTGACCATAATTGTGCTAGAGTAACTGAACAAAAAGCAATAGCCTACAATGCATACACAAGATCAAAAACACATGAAGCCTTTAATTACTTTAGAAACATCAGAAATCATGCCAAAACTGTATTAAACCTAACTAAATCAAACTTTCTCCACAAGCAGGCAAATAAACTTCTAAATAATCCAAATGATAACAAAATATTTTGGTCTACTCTTAACTCATTTAAATCCAACTTCACTACTGCTTCATCCATTCCACCATTAAAATCTCCGACTGGCAATCTTGTAAGTGACCACGAGGAAAAGCTAACCTTCTTGGATATTTTCTCCACCAACTCAACCTTAGATGAAATAAATCAAGATGTCCCTGTACTTAATTTAATTCGCCTGAAATTCCTCACTTAAGATCCACACCAGACATGTCAAAACTATTTTGCAGAATCTCTCGTAGATAAGGCTCCTGGTCCAGATGAAATTCCTCCAATAGTACTTAAGAATTGCTCCTTGGTGCTCGCTCCTGTATTGGCAAAATTTTTCCGTCTGTGTACTCATACCTCATGCTTCCCAGTACCCTGGAAAGAAGCAAACATCCATCCAGTTCCTAAAAAAGGTGCCTCTTCAGATCCATCAAACTACAGACCAATAGCTATAACTTCCACTCTTGGTAAAGTCTTTGAAATTATATTAAATAATCACATAATTAAGCATCTTGAGAATAATAAATTAATCAGTGATAGGCAATATGGTTTTAGACGATGTCGATCAACTGCAGACATGCTATGCCTTCTTACGCATCAAATCAACCAAGCTACAGACCAACATGGTGAAACACATACAATAGCACTGGATATATCAAAGGCATTTGATAGAGTCTGGCATCAATCCTTATTGTCGAAGATGTCACACTACGGCCTTGCATCATTAGTTCCACTAATTTCTTCTTATCTTCATAACAGAAAAATACGTGTAATGGTAGATGGCCTTTATTCTCAATTTCACTCAATAAATGCTGGTGTTCCCCAGGGATCAGTTTTGGCCCCAATTCTGTTCCTCATTCATATCAATGATCTCATATCTACCACTCATAATCCAATACATTCCTACGCAGATGACTCAACACTCCACAGTTCCTTCACATTTACCAATTCTTTCACCCAACCCGATCTTATAAATTCAAAAATAAACACTGCAATTTCTCTGAACCAGGACCTTTCTAGAATTGATGGATGGGGACAAAAGAATCTAGTTTCCTTTAATGCACAGAAAACCAAGTACATTCAATTTTCTAACCGACAGAATCTCACTGACTCCCATATATTTTTTAATGATGTAAATATTCCCACTTCCCCTAGTATTGACATTCTCGGTGTAACATTAACTACTAACTTGAGCTGGACACATTATGTTAGAAGCATTGCTAAGAATGCCTCTAAAAAACTGGGACTCCTTACAGAGTTCGAGAATTCTTCACTGACGAGCAGTTGGCCGTGATATATAAAAGTCATGTGCGTTCTCAGATGGATTACTGTT
Source organism: Paralithodes platypus (assembly GCA_032716605.1). Taxonomy (NCBI): domain Eukaryota; kingdom Metazoa; phylum Arthropoda; class Malacostraca; order Decapoda; family Lithodidae; genus Paralithodes; species Paralithodes platypus. The sequence goes on along the minus strand of CM064480.1, from coordinate 21,476,041 downwards.
CACCTCTGTGGGTGGAAGTGGAGTGCATTGAGGCAGTTGGACAAAATTCAAAATAAAGCTATTAGATTAATCAATAACCCTGCAATCACACAGGACCTTCTACATTATCCATACGAAGAAACGTTGCATCCCTTGCATTATTCTACAGATATTTTCACAGCAATTGTTCCGAGGAACTTGCTTCAATTGTGCCGCCTCTCCACATCTTTCCCCGTAGAACTAGGGCAGCTGAGAGCGCCCATGAATTTACACTTTCTCCTCCACAATGCAGAACTTCTGCTTATCAGAATTCATTTATCCCCAGAGCTACTACTCTTTGGAATTCACTTCCCTCGAATTGCTTTCCACAAACTTACAATCTACAAATGTTTAAATCCAGTTGTTACAAACATTTTATGAATGGAGGATGCCTTTAGGCACATGGACCTTTTTGTTTTATCTGTGTTTTTCCTTCCTCCGTTCATTGTCTCTTAAAAAAAAAAAAAAAAAAAAAAAATTATGAATGTCACTTGGTTGTTGTTGTTGTTGTTGTTGTCACAAGTTGAATGTCACTTGGTATATACATATGTGTCACTTTCACATATTATTATGGTGTAATTGTATTTGTATCAATTTTATCATAATACATGACTTTTGTATTACAATAAATTGGTTTTCTTCCACTTTTTGCCTATATATAATTATAGTGTACATATTGTCATTTTATTTGGCAATTTCAGTATGATTATTAGAACTCCAGCTTGGAGTGGTAATCAAAGAAGCACTCTAAAGCACAGAGTGCCACCTTGCACTCCACACACTCCATGGTTGACTTTTTACCTGACCTCGGCCTCACCCTGCTGTTGTAGCAGACATGGCACCGCTTCTGCTGCGTTCTTCCTGATTCATTCTGAGGCAGGGAACCAAGCCTGTGCCTAATCAAGTATTGAGCACACTGCAAGCGGTCAATAACGGCGGGCCCAGGATGTGCCACTGCCCTCTGTGGCGTAGCATACTTCTCCAAGAGCTCCGTCAACACCTGCTTTTGGAACCTCCGCAGGCTATTGAACTTCATGGGTGTGTTCACATTCCGAAGCTTGTATATATTGTAGGCATTCAGAACTGACATGTCCACCATATGCAGAAAGAACTTTTTGTACCATCTGCACGAGGTACGCAGGCAGTCAATGAAGCCTATCTGCATGTCGGACTTGTCCACCAGCCTCATGTTGATGTTGTAGTCCAGGACAGCATCGGGCTTGGTCACCCTGGCCTGGGTGCGGCGATCCACCTTGCCAGTCTCCACCATTTACATACATACATACATAAAATTTTAAGACTGAGTGTTCCACACATAAGTGCAGTTTCAGTCTCTTGTCCTAATGGCGGCATTCCAGGCAACCCTGTTAAGGGCTGCTTCACTTGTCAAGTTCTTGGATTTGAGATCGGCGCGTATAGTCCGATCCCAGGTCTTCCTCGGTCCACCCCTTGGTGCAGCTCCCTCCACAATCACAGACCTGCATTTTTTCACCCAATTTTGTTCATCCATTCTCTCCACATGTCCATACCATCCCAGTCTACTTGTACGCATCACCTCGCTAATACTCTTTATACCTAAACGTCTCCTCAGCTCAACATTTGTTATTCTATCCTGTAGCCTGGCCCCACACATCCATCTCACCATTCTCATCTCATTACGCTCCATTCTGTTGACATCCTCTACTTTAACGGCCCATGTTTCTGAGGCATACGTCATTGCACTTCTAACACATGAGGCATACACCTTTCCCTTCAGGGGAGAGGCATTCTTTTCATGGTCAGGATTGGCATCAATTCTCTGAACTTCCCCCAGCCACACCTAATTCTAGCAACAGTGGCAGCCTCGCGCCCACCACCGGCAGAGATGGGATCTCCTAGGTAACAAAACTTGTTCACCAGCTCCAAAGACTCATTTCCAAAATTCACAGCCACAGGATCATCACTTAACACAAGCTCGCCTTTGCACACTACGCACTCAAATTTCTCTATTTCTGACTTATCCTTCGGCAGGGGCCCCTTTATTCTACTACAGCGCTTACTCCCATGGTGTACCCAACATCGACAGATGCTACATTGAATTGAGTTAACGCCCACTCCCTTTCCACACACTGCACATGGGTATGCACCGCTCTTTTCCACATTGCCTCGTCTCAAACTACAATGCATAACCTTGGTTTTGTGGGCGGGTGCCCAACCCCGAAAAGGGTTGAAATAGGGGAGCTATCCCCCCGCCAAAGGCGGCTTTCTAGGGCCTTTCCTAGCTGATGCTGAGAGGATTGGGTTCTAGTCATGTGGTGATGGGCTGGTCTATTAGAGTGAGAACTGAGCAATCTCTGCCATACCCATAGCTTACTCTGACTGTTCCTTTTACTTATATATTTTCTAGATCTCAAGTGACGGCGTCTCTAACGTGGATTGATCCAATCTACCAAGATTGGAAGCCAAAGCGTCACATTTTTCCCTTGCCCCTCAACTTTCTCTTCATAATTGCTGAGGGACACAGGGCCCTGGGTGGGGCTTTGGATTCCCGGGCATTTCCGCGCCCTCCTCAGCTCCCCGCCATGGAGTGGCTTCGGTCACCCAGGCTTTATTGTGGTCGGCGGGGAGGGTTCTGTGGGGGCGCTCGGTTGTGGCCTTGGCCTTGCTCAGGGCCTTGGGGCTGTTCGGCCAGGCAGCTTGGGGAACAACAACAACAACAACCTTGGTTTTGTTAATATTGACTCTTAAACCCTTGCTCGCCATGCCCTCTCTCCACTCTCTGAATTTGGCTTCAGCATCCTGCATACTGTCAGCTATTAGGACTAAATCGTCTGCATAAAACAGTTCCAACGGGAGTCCGCCTCTAAAAATTCTAGACAGCGCCTCCAAGACCATAATAAAGAGGAGGGGGCTTAACACTGAACCCTGATGGACTCCAACACGGACTGCGAACTCATCACTCAGTACACCCTTCACCCTCACCGAACTTCGCGAATCCTCATACATCTTCATTATCACACGCACCAGCCACTCTTCCACACCAAGTTTCCTCATAGCCCACTGTACAACATCTCTAGGTACCCTATCAAAGGCCTTCTCCAGGTCCACAAACACAAAGTAAAGATCCCTGCCTTTTAGTAAGTATCTTTCCTGTATCTGCCTGACTATGAAGATAGCATCGGTTGTACCACGTCCTGGCATAAAACCAAACTGCATATCATCATTTCCCCCTTGTGGATGGTGGTCAGGAGGTTGACCTTCCGCTGGTCGTGCCAGTGGATAGCCAGAATGGGCCCCGACTTCTTCTTGAACACATCACCTTTTTTGGTCTTTGGAGGGAAAGGTGGCATGCCCTTCCTTTTCCCTCGTACTGTGCCTACAGTCCCCGTCTTGCGCTCATGCAGGTACTGTGAGAGAGTGGAGGACGTGTAATAATTGTCCGTGTAGAGGACGTGATTCTTATGAAAGTAGCGGTCCATCATGGCTTGCACCACTGCTCCGCCAAAGCCAATGAGGGGGTCCACAAGCAAGTCCCCTTCCTTCCCGCTGTAGACCAGGAAGTCCAGGACATAGCCAGTTTGGCAGTCGCACAGCACAAAGAATTTTATGCCAAAGCGATGTCTTTTTGAGGGGATGTACTGCCGGAAGCTGAGTTTTCCCCGGAACAGCACAAGAGACTCGTCAATGACGACCTTGCGGAAGGGCTTGAAGTAGGAGGTGAAGCGTTCTCACATCATCTCGTACAACGTCCTAATCTTCCACAGCTTGTCACACCGAGGTGGACGTCGGTGTTGGTGACAAGATGGAGCGCTGCGAGGATATCAAGGTACCGGTCGCGAGACATATATTTCCCGAAGGCAGGGGTGGATATCAGATCATTGGTGATTCAATAGTCAGGCAACCTATGCTTCTTGACATGAGGCATTAGCATGGTGAGTGCCAGGAACACCATGAACTCTTTATGAGTCACTGGGGTCCACTGCCTCATGTGGCCCTTGGTCACCTTGCCCAAAAAGTGGACCTGAAATTGGTGCTGCTTATTTGTCTCTTTGACAACATAGCCTACCACCTCCTCATCAAAGAAGGCCTCAAATAGTTCGTGTGGTGGAGCATTGGGGCCTGCAGGAAAATTGGGGGTAATGCCTGAACCCTCCAGTACCTCATCAAAAGCTGGCACATCAGGGTTGTATCCATCCCCATCAACTACGTCTTGCCACTGAAAAACGTAGAATGGGTCTTGTCTACGCTGACGAGGAGCTCCAGCTGGTGGCCCAGCACGCCCACGGCCAACTCGGGAGGCGCGCGCCCTAGGGCGGCGAGGGCGTCGGCCAGGGTGGCGGCCAGCACGACGCCGGGCCAAGCGGATGGGTCGAGGGTCGTCGATGTCCATATAGTCATCGTCAGAGTGGTCATCTTGCCCTGACGGTGGACCTATGTAATCATGGCCAGAGTCTTCAGAGAGGTGCCCTTCATCATCAGTGGCCCCCACATAATCTGGCGGGGAACCAGTGATGCGTGGGCGGCGTGCGGGTGGGCGAGGTGGGGAAGGAGTGGCAGGTGAGGCTGTGTCCCCCCGAGGTCCTGGGCTCCTTGGCCTGCGACGAGTGACAGAAAGCAATGTTTCACTGTCACTAGGCCCAGGTATTGGTGATGCGAGCTCAAAGACTTCTTCAGGAAGACATGTTGAAGGCGGGAGAGGTGGGGAGGACCGTGGGGAAAGTTGCGGGGACGTATGGCTGGGGCCGGCATGGGTGGACGCCGCGGGAGCCTCGAACAAAACTCTCTTACTTTTCTTAATTTTTTTGGTATATTTCCTGCCTTTCCCCTTTTCGGCAGCAGTATGTCTCCTGTCGGGGGACCTAGGAGGCAAATAGGCCGAAAGTGGGGGTCCTCAACCCTTGGCAGTGGTGGGGGTGGTGGGGAAGAATGCGGGGCATCCGGGTCATCTTGGGTGGCGTGGGTAGATAAGGGAGACAATGGCGGACGAGAAGGGTCACCACGCTGACCCTCACTCACAGCCTCATCAAGTATTTTTGCTTGTTCCCTAGCTGCCGCGGTCGCCTTCTCAAGTATTTTCTGCTTATACAAGTGTAGCTTGAAAGGCAATTTACCTGGGGAAGGGCTTGGCGTTGTGTCACTTATGCGAAATTTGGTGAGTGACCTTGAACTCTCCCACTCACTCACTCTCTCAAGTTCACTGTCTTTAGGTAAACCAGTTTCCTCAACAACTGGTACATCACCTTCATCACTGTCATGTTCTCTCGCAAATCCCAGGAATTGCTCTTCTTTCTCACTCTCATGGCCATAATCACTCGACTTATAATTACTGGAGTCGTCACTGACTATATCATCAACAATATACTTGGCATCAGCACGCTCATATAGTCTCAATGTCGTCTCAATACCTCCGGGAGATAACACATTTAGGCGATGGCGTCGGGGTAAGGCGCGACGAACTAGCAAGGGCGTCATAGGAAGCACGGTATCGGACACAGCGGAATCACTATTTGGCGTACTGTCCATGATGGCGTCGGGGTAGATACTGTTGTTGTGGCGTAGTTTACGCCTGGTGGCGCCACCTACCCTCCCACGACACCAAAAATATACGCGCGGCATTCGAAAGCACTCACGCAAGCAATGGGCGTTCAAGAGCCCTTCCGGGTTGCGCGGGCCGAGTTTGTTATGGGCGTTCAAGAGCCCTTCCGGGGTGGAGGGGTTAAAGATACTGCTTATGTATAACCCACCTTGTTGGCGAATACCGGATTCTCAACATGACTTAGATTATAATATTACTAAGAGTGTGACGTTATTGACTCAGATTATAAGGCCCGCACAGGGCGACTGCTTAACCGAGTACACAAAATCACGACTAGCTTGAGTTACTGAACATATAATGTATGTCACTAGGCTTGTGACTCCGACTATGTACAAAATAATGTATGTGACATTTGACACTTGTTCTTAATATTGCAACCATAACTTAGGTATGCTGTGAAAATTGCATAGGTAATAGTATTTTAGTATATATCACTCATATTACTCTTAAATAATATCAAAACATTAGCCTATGTTATCCCATCTTTCTTGACTAGAAAAATATATCTTTCTTAATTACTAGAGAAAAAGAAGATTTACAATGTAAATAGAGATCACAACCTTTGGTCTTACATATTTGCATATATATCACAAGTTTTCGGCGAAGGGGTGTTAGTGTCTTTGTAGTTACACATCCCCCCCCCCTGTTGAAAACAACAGCTTAAATCTACTAGCACAAAGATCTTACACCCGTTGCCGGAGGGCCACACAGGTGTGCTTTGGCCTTTCTAGCTGTACTGACAGATAGCGAGATAGAAAGGTATGATTGGAGGCCCATAAATTAGTTTCGGCAATATCATCTACCGAATAATTATGTAAAAAGCGTAGGGACACCGCCCATTTACGAATGTCATGGGCTCTTACCACTAAGCCGGGATTGCTTTCCCTGATAACTTCTACGAGGAGGGCCGCCAACCTTCGCTTTGTAACCTGTGTACCTTTCGCAGATACCCATAGAGCTCCCGGTTGCTTAGGCTGGGATGCTCTGATTAACTTAATCAAGGCTTGTACTGGACATAGAATGTGGTGAGTATCGCCGCGTTTAAGGGCAGGTACAGTAAAGGAAGTAAAAACATGATCCTGATGTTCATTTTTGGCAACAAAAGAAGGAGACGGAGCAATCTGTACATCAGCATTGCGCCACCCAAATCTAAGGCAATTAGGTGTGTTACACATCGCCGCCAACTCAGATACCCGATTACCTGAGGCAAGAGCCACCAAAAACACAGCTTTCTTAAGAATTAATTCAAAAGGTGGGTTCTTGGTGTATTTGGGGGAATAAAGCAATGCTAAAGTCTTCTCGAGTGACCAGGTAGGTGTGAGCTGGCGGGGTGGTGGACGAAGCCTGAAACATGCTCTCATGAAACCCTTTTCCTCCGCCGGCGGTATAGATAAACCTGTTAGATAAAAAAGGGGGATCTTTATAGCTGACAAGTGGTTTTTTAAAGTGTTAACTGCTAGACGCTTATGTTCAAACAAATAATCCAGGTATTTGAAAACTAATGCAACCGAAGTGTCTGTCTGAGAGGTTTCTACAACCCAAGTAGTGAAAGCACGCCAATGAGAAGAGTATTGTCGCTAGGTAGACTCTGTATATTGACCTATCAATTTAGCAGTTACACTCTGGCCATATTGGGGCAGCCACTTGGCTCTCTGAATGTCCAAAAAGCAAAAGTCAGCGAGGTCTCTAGGTTTCCAATTGTGTCCAAGTGGAAATACGATATCGGGAGTGATGTCGGGATCCCGCACCACTTCTTTAACTGGTGGTACCACACCTGAGCCGGCCATAGAGGCGCAATCATCGAGACTGCGCCCCGATAGCTCTGTAGCTTGTGAATTACCCGACACATCATGAGTGATGCGTCTGTAGGCGGAAACAGATATATGGAACTCCACTTGTTCCAGTCCACCATCAATGCGTCTGGTCCCCCCCGCCAGGGTTGGTTCCTGGCGGGTCAGGTAAAGAGGGAGCTTGTGAGTCTCCCTAGACGCGAACAAATCCACTTGTGGATGGTACATTGGAGCAATCACCTGATTGAAGATGGTTTGCTTTATTGACCATTCGACCTTCGTACTCATTTGCCGGGATAGCGCGTCTTTTTTCTTTTTTTTTTTTTTCTATGTGATTGAGGGAGGCAAAAGGCATAACTGCCTATAGCGAGTGCCTCCCCCATAGTTGAAAGAGTGACAGGGCCAAAATCAAGGGACGTTCGAGCCAAAATGCCTGGACACACGGAGTTTGAAGCAATTTAAGTCATAGGAAGAGGGAAAGACTGATTCTGGGAGAGAGTTCCAGAGCTCAGCTGTTGAGTAGAAGAAAGTTTGAGAGTAACGTTTCACTCTTGGGTTGGAGAGTTGCACAGAGTAGGGGTGGGATTGAGTTGCAAGACGGGTACCATGTGCCCTACGTAAAGGAGGTGGTATGCACTGGGATAGCTCTGAGGAACACTGATTATTATAGTAGCGATAGAATAGCGAGAGAGATGCAACATTGCGGCGGAGAGAGAGATTGCAGAGAGTTGGTGAGTGGACGGGAGTTAATGATACGAAAGGCCTTCCTTTCAACTTTGTCTAGGAGAGCAGTGTGAGAGGAACCTCCCCACACATGTGAACAATACTCAATACAAGGGCGCACTATGCCCCTGTACAGAGCAAGAAGCTGTACAGGGGAAAAGAACCCCCTAAGGCGGTTGAGCACACCAGCTTCTGGGAGGCTGCCTTAGCAAGACTGGTAATATGGTCCTTCCAAATGAGAGCAGAAGAAAAAGAGACACCAAGAATATTGAGAGAAGATGAAGGGTTGATTTTTGTATTGTTGAAGAATAAGGGATAGTCCGCTGGGAGATCCTGACGGGTAGATAGATGGAGAAATTGGGTTTTGGAAGCATTAAAGTTAACAAGGTTTTCTCTGCCCCAATTGGAAATAGTATTTAGATCAGAATTTAAGAGTTCTATGGCTTCATTACGTTTGTCGTTGAGGGATTGCTGGCTGGGGCGTTCTGAAAAACTAATGGAGTAGTGCAAGGTTGAGTTGTCTGCGTATGAATGGATGGGAATTAAGGTACAGTTAAGGAGATCATTTATAAAAATTAGAAAGAGAATAGGAGATAGGACAGAGCCCTGAGGAACACCGGAGTTTATAGAGTGAGGAAGTGAACAATGGCCGTCCACAACCGCGGCTATGGAACGGCCGGAAAGGAAATTAGAGACAAAGGCACAGATGGAGGGATAGAAACCGAAGGAGGTAGTTTAGAAATTAAAGATTTATGCCAGACTCTATCGAAGGCTTTCGATATGTCTAGTGCAATAGAAAAAGTCTCACCGAAGTCCCGAAAGGAGGATGACCAAGAGTTAGTAAGATATGAAAGAAGATCACCAGTAGAGCGACCCTTAAGGAAGCCATACTGGCGATCTGAGAGCAGATTATGAGAAGAGAAATGCTTAAGAAATTTGGAAGCAAGAATAGTTTCAAAAACTTTAGAAAGACAAGAGATAAGAGCAATTGGACGATAGTTGGAGGGTTGAGAGCGGTCACCCTTCTTTGGGACAGGTTGAATGTGAGCAAACTTCCAGCATGAAGGGAAGACGTTAGAGGATAGACAGAGACGAAAGAGTTTGCCTAGGCAGGGAGTCAGCACGGAAGCACAGTTTTTGAGAAAAACAGGAGGAACACCGTCCGGACCGTACGCCTTATTAGTGTTAAGCCCAGAGAGGGTAGAAAGTACATCTTTAGAAGATATTAGGATATTAGGCATAAGTAAGAGAGAGGAGGGCGGAGAGGGAGGAATAGCACCGGAATCATCCAAGGTGGAGTTTCTAGCAAAAGTTTGAGCGAATAGTTTAGCTTTGTCAGAGGAAGAAGTGATGGTTGTGCCATCAGAGTGGGAAAGGGGAGGGAAAGACGAGGAAGAGAAATTGTTGGAGAGGTTTTTGGCTAGATGCCAGAAAGCTTGGGAAGAGCTAGAGTTGGATAGTTCAGTGCATTTATATTGATGAAAGAGTGTTTGGCAAGTCGAAGAACAGATTTGGCTTGATTCCGGGCAGAAACATATGAAGAATGAGAGTCTTGAGTTTTAAGGCGTCGGTACCGTTTGAATGCTTCCTCCTTATTGCGGACAGCAGTAGAACAGGCGTGAGTAAACCAAGATTTTTAGCATTAGTCTGAGAGAAAGAGAATGGAATGTATGCTTCCATGCCCGATAGGATTACCTCGGTAATGCGTTCAGCACTCTCCGAGGGTCCTCGGCCATGGAAGCAGAAATCATTCCATGGGAAATCAAAGAAGTACTGCCGAAGAGCCTCCCAGTCGGCAGCGCCAAAGTGCCACAAGCGCCGCCGGCTAGGAGGATCGGGTGGCTGTACTGGAGAGATAGGACAGGTGACAGAGATAAATTTATTAGTGGCCCCTCCATCATTGACGAACATGCCTATTACATAAGGCATCCTCTTCAAACACTAATCCGCCGTAGTTTGAATCTACCGCGCAGAGCATTTAAAAACTGAGGAGCCTTCATCATGAGCGCACGCGACCTCACTCATGGCTTCAGTCATTATGAATTGGGTTCTCACTACGAAAAAACTTCGTAAAAAATAAAAACAAAAAGAAAATAAGAATAACTATCCAATAAGCTTTCCATCATATCGTGGATGTACTTGTGTGGATTTCTGACCAGACGCTGATTCAGGCGTCATTCCTCCTTCTCTGCTCTGCGCTCAGCCTGCCCGGACATACCTTCCACGCTCCGCTGGTTCCGCATTCGTTGCGTCCCTAGTGAGTTTTTTCTCATTTGTTTACTCCAGGATGTATCGAGTAAGGTTAGGATAGGCGTAGCAGGAGTGTCCTGGGCTGGTTGCCCGCAGTGCAGTGTATTTTGGGTCGTGTGTATGGGGCATCTATTTCGGATGTACCCTCGTGGTCCTGTTGTGGACACGTGAACTTTTCACAGTTGTGTTAGTTTGTGATGCAGGCGGCTTTCATTACGCGTTAATTATTGCTGCCTTTTATCCTTCTGATGAGGTAAGCTGTGTTTTTCTGACGTTCCCAGCGTAATTTTCTTCACTTAGTGAAGTTTTTTCTGGGTCCTTGTCAGGCTTCCCGGGGTGGGAAGTTGTCGCTACGGTGGTGTGTTGGCGGTGGTTCCTGTTGTGTTATTCCAGTGTGTGTTTATATTTCAACTATTTTCATGCCGTCTACCTAGGCCTAGCCAGCCGCTCGTAGCTTTGCCACATGTCTAGTGTTATTATTTATTATTATAAATATGCCCTACTGTGTCATGTGTATCCGGGTTTTAGTTGTGTATTGGCTAATTCCTCGGACTATAATTGTTTCCTGGTTTAGTTGTGTATTGGCTAATTCCACGGATTATGTTGTGACCTTGGTTAGTCGTGCGTGACTCTCCTCGTGTCGTATTGTTCAGATGGTGTCTGTTCAGGGTGGGGCTGGCCTCCGGCGGGTTTTTTCTCGGTTTCACCATGAAAATCCTGACCGATGAGCCGTGTTGGGCCACACGTGGTTTTTAACTCTGGCTGGTTCCCCGGCGTGGGGAGGTGTCTGTGGCTCTCCAGGACTGCGTCTCTGTGGGTGCCTGGTTTCAGGCCTCCTTTAATTCCCGGCGGGATGGCTGTACCCATCCTTATATATATATATATATAAAAAACGACGTTCTTGCGAACATTCGTTTTTATAGGTTTTTTCTACCTGGTTTACGACAACCACATGGAAAACCTAGCTGTTGTTTAGGCGTTCCTCCCCGGCGATCTTTTACAAAGAAGTGGGGTCAGGAACTTGTGGGGTTAACTTTTAGACTTCTCACCCGGCGGGTGCACCTGAGCAGGGTGGGATAAACGACTTAGGTCTCATATAGTTAACCAATCCATTTTAGTGATACTCTGTGTATCGCTGCCTTTACTCTTACGGCAATTGAAGGTTCAATGAGGTTTAACCAAATCGATTCCCACACCCGGCGGGTGCTCCTAAGTGGAGGAACTAAGGAATTTATAACAAATTCAATTTCGATTAACCTTAATTTGGTGATACATTCAGTATCGCCGCCTTCTATTTTTACGACGATCTTTTGGGACAATTCGTTAGATCTCGTATATTCCTGCCCTGGGCTATTCTACTAAAATATTTCAAGGGCCGGCGTCTTTATGAGGGGGGCTTTGTTACAAAATTGAATCTTGAGACAGTCACCACCTCCTACAGACTATAAGTGACATGCTGGACCATTATATCAGAGGGTATTCTTCATGTTCTTTAGCTAAAAAGATTTGTTTAGCCTCTTTACACCCCGCCGCGTAGCGAGATGTGTTAGCTGTGTCTTTGCATCCCGTTACCCGGCGGGTTATTAACACTTGTATGCGAACACTTGGGTTAACCTTATGAGCATTAATTCCTGGAAATTTTTCTTTATTTTTCCAGAGCTGAGCTCCGGCGGACCAATACAGACCCGGCGGTAGTTTCCTCACACCAGTCTCTGTCATGGCTACTGTGGCCCCAGTTTTTGCCCTGTGCATTACCCCTACTTGCGCGGGTATCCCGATTTTTGCGCATACCCTTTGCATAAGGTATGTTAAATGTCTAGACCGTTCAAGGGGTCTCTGGGTTACACTTAATTGTTCCTTTTGCTCCCAATTAGCCAATAAAGTCCTGTGTGACAATGACAAGACCGCGGCGGTAGCGTTGAGAGAGGTCAGACAACAGATGTCGGCCTACACTACCATTGTCGCACATAAGTCACTTCAATGTGACAACGTCCCACTTTGGGATAAGTTGCTGTCAGAGCACCCTCCCCCTAAACGTACCTCTAGAGTAACGGGTTTTAAGCCGACAGAGACTAGCCAGGGTTCTGTATCGTCTGTGGATACGTCTAAACGCCCGAGAGAGCCTACTCCCCGGCAGCCACCTCCTCGTCGCGGGCGAGATCGAGGTCAAGGTCACCTCTCAGACAGCAGTCTTCAAGTCGTGCCTCTTCCCCGGCGAGTAAGAAGAGTAAGACGGAAGCTTCCACCAGTGGTCATGGTGGTGATTCTTCCAAATCTAAGTCTAGTTCGCGGTCACACCGTAGCCACAAATCCTCCAAAAAGGATTCCCATAGGAAGTCCTCTCGACATTCTCCTAAGTCTAGTGCATCTCGTCGTACCTCTACACCTGAAAATGTTTCTGTTACAGCCTCAGAGTATAGTGAAGCGCCTGTCCCTAAACAAGATTTACCTATTGATATTTTAACCCTAGAAATGGAAAGTTCAGGAAATTCAATAATTGAGAATGTTTCAGACTCTCAAGAGAGCGTAGGCCAGAGCCTCGGTGTTTGGCGGTTTGCTCAACCAGGGTCTGACCATCCACGTCCGACTCATACGAGTCACACAGTAGCCGATGTCCACAGGGACGCGGCGACCCCATCCTCTATCCCTGACTTATCTTGGAAACAAGGTACCCCTGCCTCGGCGGGGTCTTCTCAGGAGGATGGAGGAACAAGATGAAGTGTCAATAATTTCAGATAGGGAAGGACAAGGGTCAGGCTCAGGCCTGGACGCCGCCCATGATAATACTGATTCACCTGTAAGTTCTGCATCTAACCAGTTTGTTACAGCACAAGAAATTGATGGGTTACTTACTCATGCTCTATCTAAATTCTTTAGTCAACAACGAGAAAACCCCACAATGGACTTGGGGGCTCCCTTGACAAGTTCTGCGGTACGGCCTCTGATAACGTCAATCGATTTATCTAAGATTCCTAACCCTCCTACTCTGTCACCGGCAGGGAGCTCTAAGCCAGCTACGGCGGCATTCACTACGTCAAATGTCAGGGTCATCACGGATGTTAATCCACCCCCTCTAGACAAAGCGCCTCTTAGAAAGGTAGCTATGCCCCTGCTTTATGGGCCAGACGAGTCATGGGTTTCTTTGAACCCCTCTAAGCCAGAGCTTGCCCAGCCTACCTTGTCAGGGGAATTCCCGGTACCACGTGAGTGGTTTATCCAGGGAAATAAGTCAAAGAAATTAAGGGCATTGGATGCCTTGGGTAATGTTTTGGACGTAAATATCAAGGCTATACCTAGTTATTATCATCAGGATTATTTTGTTTATGCATCTAAGCCTGCTTTACCCCCTGCCTCAGCTTCAAAACTTTTTTCAGACTGGTCTAAGCTGGATGGGTTTAATGATATTAAGGCTCTGTCGGCTCTTACTCCTGAACTAGATTTACAGACCGTCACAGACGAGACAGCTAATCCAGTTTTGAAGGTGGGACAGTTGGGACCAGGACCTTGGGTGGATTGGGAGGTAGAGGCTCAAAACTTTGCAACCACTTTCACTTCTAAATCTTCCCACCAGATCCCTCAGGATACACATTCATGGTTCTCCATGCCGGTGGGTTCTGCCAGTGGGTTCTGCCGGCGGAGTTCCGTCAGCTTTATTTTCTTTTCTAGCTGCCCCTAAGATTAATCTTTGTGAACTAAAGGACCCATTCACTACCCCTACCCCTACTCACCTAGACAGAGAATTTAGGCTAAGGGGAAAAGCTTTCCGCCTGTTTTCACAGTACATAGTTTCTCAGCAGGTGGCTAAGTCTTTACTCCGGTCCACTCAGGCAATCGCAGACGCGGATGCTCGAAGATCAGTTGAGTTATCCCGGCGTCTGATTCTTCAGTCGTCGATTCAATCCTTAGGTGACATACGCACAGCCTTACTTGAGGCGGTGCGAGCACGACAGGATCTTAGGATGTCATTAGTTCGCAAGCTGCCTGATCGCATTGCTAACCAGGTGGTAATGTCCCCAGTACTTACTCCTTCTTTAATGTCCCCTGATGTATGGCGAACAGTGTTTAACATGGCACAGGCCGTGAAGCACAGTCCCGCACAGGCTAAGAAACCTGCATTTAACTTCCCCAAACCTAGGCCTCCTACTAAAGCTCAGCCAGGGGGTTCTAAGCCTTTTCTTCCGCCTAAGTCCTCCCAATCCCCCCTGGGTCAGTACAGGCATAGACAGAGAGGGTTTTCAGGACAGAGAGGACGCGGCCAGTATAAGCCGGGGCAGGGCCAGTCTTCGGCCCACACCAGCCAGCCGGCGAAGCGTCCAACACCACCAACCCCACCATCAAAAAACTAAAGTCTCTCTCACTCCCAGTGCCTATCTTAAGGCCGGAGGAACCGAGGGAAGTACAGCCGGCGAACCCTTGTCTGCTAACTGGGTCGTTCCGAACGTGTCACCAAGCATGGCCGTTAAAAACCTGGGCACGGATGGTGGCACGCAAAGGCATCACTTGGCAGTGGCTCCGGCGACCTCGCTTACGTCAGCCGACAACGGCAAATTGTGTTTCATTAGAGGTGGAGTCGCTGGTCCAGGAGATGATTGCCAAGAATGTCATCATCCCGGTCCCTCCAGATTACCCTGTATTCACGTCAAAACTGTTTTTGGTTCCCAAACGGGACAGTGTTCAGATGAGGCCGGTCGTAGACCTGTCTTATCTGAATCTTCACATTTACAACGAGTCTTTCAGAATGTTAACAGTTCATCAAATCAGGCTAACACTTCCGCCGGGAGGCTGGATGTGTTCCCTAGACCTGACAGACGCCTATTGGCACGTGTCGGTCAACAAAAGATTTCAAAGGTTTCTGGCCTTGAGGATCAGGCACCAAAATTTTGTTTTTCAGAGGATGCCGTTCGGTTTGAACCTAGCACCTCGAGTATTCACGAAACTAGTCCGGCAAGCCCTGATGCCGTTGTTAAAACAGGGAATCAGAGTGTTGTGGTATCTAGACGACTGGCTGGTGGTGGCAGAGACACAACAATTATGCATAAAACATGTCAATATCATTTTAAATCATGTCAAAACTCTAGGCTTCAAGGTAAATCTGGTAAAGTCAAACCTTGTTCCCTCAAGAGTAATTCAGTGGATAGGGCTGGTCTGGGACACCGCCGCTCTCACTCTGAGTCAGAGTGTGGACAATCGCAACAGGTTTCGCAGGAAACTGTTCAGGTTTCTTCACAGTCTGACTACGACACGAAGAGTCTGGGAGTCTCTGGTCGGCTCTCTCAACTGGATTCAGCTAACTGTCAAGTTGGGCCGGTTGAAAGTAAAACGATTAATATTGGAAGGCAACAAATATTTCCCACTCTTACCGGCGGGAAAATTATGGCCCATACCAAAATTAATCCACACCTTACTAGCGGTCTGGGCGAAGAGGGAAACATTGCACTCAATCATGTCATGGACCTCTCCTCCTCCAACGGTATGGGTAGACACGGATGCGTCGGGCACCATAGGGTGGGGATTTCAGTCAAATCAGGGGCACCAGGGTCAGGGGCTTTGGTCCCACTTAGAAATCTCTCACATAAATGTCAAAGAGTTACTAGTCCCCTTGTATTTCCTTCAGGCTCACGGCCCGGCGTTACGGGGCAAGTCGGTGGCCTTCAGAATGGACAATCTGAATGCAGTTCACTGTATTCAGAAACAAGGGTCAACGAGGTCAAGGAAGTTGCTACTCGTGTCGGAAGAGATTTTTGTTCTAGCCAGCAGTCTAGATATTTATCTTCACGCATCTTATCTCCCAGGCGTAGCGAACGTCTGGGCAGACGCTCTGTCCCGGAGACAGAGCACGACAGTAGAATGGGAGCTCAAGCAACCCATTTTCGACCTAATGATTGCGGAGCTCTCCCATCCACAAGTGGATCTTTTTGCGTCCGACGAGACTCACAAGCTCCCTCTATACCTCACCCGCCGGGCGATAACGCCGGCAGGGGGGCCAGACGCCCTAGTGACAGACTGGAACAGATGGAGCTCCATCTATCTGTTTCCGCCGCCAGATGCGTCACTAATGTGCCACGTAGTGAACAAACTACGAGTTTATCGAGGCTTAGTCTCGCTAATCGCGCCCCTGTGGCCGGCGCAGGTGTGGTACCAGCAATTAATAATGTGGTGCCCGGACCCGGTATCGCTCCCGGTCGGGTACTTCCACTTAGACACGATTGGCAACCTAGCGACCTCGCTGACTTTTGCATTATGGACATTCAGGAGGCCAAGTGGCTAGCACCATACGGTAGGGATGTGACCAATAAATTGCTCAATCAATATACTCAGTCTACTAAGCGACAATATCAATCACATTGGAAAGCTTTTACTTCTTGGATTGTTAGAACGGAACAAACTGTACCCTCAGTGGCATTGGTTTTTAATTACTTGAACTATCTGTTTGAGCAGAAACGTTTATCGGTGGTAACTTTGAAGAATCACTTAACTGCGATTAGAGTGCCCTTTTTCGACCTTACAGGTCTATCCATACCGGTGGCGGAGGAAACAGGATTTATGAGAGCGTGTTTTAAACTCCGCCCACCTCCCCGTCAGCTCATGCCTACTTGGTCTCTGGACAAAGCTTTGTCTTTACTTCATTCTCGTCTGTATCAAAATACTGCAGACTTTGCTTTAATCTTAAAGAAGGGAGTTTTCCTTTTGGCTTTGGCCACCGGAAACAGAGTGTCTGAGCTGGCGGCGATGAGCAACACACCTAATTGTCTTAGGTTTGGTAGACTTAATGATTCAATTTCCATTGCACCCTCCCCGGCGTTTGTAGCCAAGAATGAGCATAGTGCACACGTGTTTTCTGAGTTCACGGTGCCGGCGTTAAAAAGGGGAAAGGTGCATCATAATTTATGTCCAGTGCAAGCTCTAACCAAATATTTGAGAATAGCTCCTCAAAACCCCCAAGGTGCTTTATGGGTAGCGAGTACGGGTAAACGCTTACTTAAACGGCGATTAGCCTCTCTTCTGGTAGAAGTCATTAAAGAGAGTAATCCCGGCGTTGTGGGTAGGGCCCACGATTTACGCAAGTGGGCGGCCTCTTTACGTTTCCTGAAAAACTTTTCAGTTGAAGATATTGCGTCCACACAGTTGTGGGCGTCTAATCATACGTTTCTCTCTAGATACTTGTCAGTTGCTCTAGACAAACCTTCCTTACCATGTATAGCTTTAAGGCAGAGGGTCTAGGTGGCCCTGCAGTCACTTATGTTTACTTTTACGGAAGGGGGGGGGGGGGGGTGCAGTCAGTTGACATAGGACACCCTAGACCCCGCCGGAGTATGAGAGCTGTGATACAATTTAAGGTTAAAATGTGATATGAAAATTTCTCTGCGAGAAATTGTGCTAGTACAAGGTTTAGTACAAAACAACGGTGTTGTTATAGTAGTTTTAGCTGCGAAAGCAATGTAATATTAGTTCAATGGAGTTCATTTGCAATTGATCTCCACATGTATTTTGGGGTTTATGATGTGCACATATAAACTTATAACTTATTATTTTTGTCACCACTCGTTGAGTGGGGTGCCTTTTGTAACTACAGATCTGTGTTCAGAATCTTCAGGGTTACCCATTTTTGTCGGGCAGGCTTCTTTGAAGCACGCACCTGCCTGAACCCCTTTTTCTTGTATATTTCCGGCCTACGCCGTATTAAATACATTTTTCAAAAGTAAGAATACAATGTGGTTGTTTTTATTATCTGCTTTTATAGAGTTATGATATGATTACGAATGTCCCCCTCCAGTCTTAGATATCAGGCATGTTCGTCAATGATGGAGGGGCCACTAATAAATTATAGGTTTGACTCCTGTAAGGAGATAAAGAAAACCTAATATTTAGTAGTGGCCCCGTAATCATTGACGACTGGGGCCCTCCCGACCGTCCCCTTCCCATTCGTTGATGTATTAAGGATTTTGGTTTACTTGATATGTCAGTGAAGGAGGAATGACGCCTGAATCAGCGTCTGGTCAGAAATCCACACAAGTACATCCACGATATGATGGAAAGCTTATTGGATAGTTATTCTTATTTTCTTTTTGTTTTTATTTTTTACGAAGTTTTTTCGTAGTGAGAACCCAATTCATAATGACTGAAGCCATGAGTGAGGTCGCGTGCGCTCATGATGAAGGCTCCTCAGTTTTTAAATGCTCTGCGCGGTAGATTCAAACTACGGCGGATTAGTGTTTGAAGAGGATGCCTTATGTAATAGGCATGTTCGTCAATGATTACGGGGCCACTACTAAATATTAGGTTTTCTTTATCTCCTTACAGGAGTCAAACCTATAGTTTATGGTCGGAGGAGCCCAAAGGAGAGAAAAGATCGACAGTATAAGAAGAAGGGTTAGAAGTTAGAAACAGGTCAAGAATGTTGGGCCGATCTCCGATGCGATCCGGGAGGGTTGCTGAACTAACTGCTCTAGGTCATTTAGGATAGAAAAGACGTAGGCTTGTTCACCAGGTGGATCAGTAGTGTGAGAGGAGAGCCAATGGCGGTGGTGAACATTGAAATCTCCTAAGATGGAGATTTCTGAGAAAGGAGAAATGGATAGAATGTGTTCCACTGTAGAGTTTAGATAGTCAAAGAATTTGGGAAAGTTGGTAGAGTTAGGGGAAAGATAGACAGCACAGAAATATTTAGTAAGAGAATGACAGGAAAGTTTGAGCCATAAAGTTGAGAATTCAGAGGAGTCGAAATCGGGAACACGAGAGCAAGTGAGTTTGTTGTGCACATATGCACAACATCCGCCTTTGGCTTTGAAACTAGGATAGAGAAAGTAGGAGGATACAGAGAAGGGGTTGCTGAATGTTGCTACAGACACCTGAGTTTCGGTGAGGAAGAGAAGATCAGGTTTGTAGGAGGAGAGATGGTGCTCAACAGAGTGAAAGTTAGAGGAAAGTCCGCGAAAGTCTTTTTCTAGCCGAGATTGAGGAGGAGTACAAAAGGGATCTATGTCTCTAATCTCGAGACGTGGGGCAGAAATGAAAGTGAGGATAGGTTCTGGGACTCCGCCGGCTTTGACCACCGGAAGGTAGAACCAACCATGAGTTTCCTTGGGGATCTGATGTGAGGCTTTGTTAGTAATTGTCGAGGCATACTGTCTCAACTCTGACTGCCACTCCACCCAAGGCCCCAGCCCTGCCTGCCCTATGTGTAAGACCGGGTGACCAAAAGGATCAAGCTGCGGGGTTGTATCCAACTCCTGGGTTAATGAGGACAGCGGTTTGACGTCATTCATGCCATCAGTGCGTGACCAATCAGCATAGAGTTTAGCTGACGAGGCAGGTGGAAGGGCCGGGGCCGAGGAATAAATGAAGTAATCAGGGTTAAAGAGATTGGGTACTGCCTTAACTGTTATATCTAAGGTCCTACCAGACGAGTCCAGAGCTCGTAATTTCTTATGCTTATTAATTTGCATTTCCCACTCAGCAGGGACCGGTTGCTCTCCCGATAAAGTAGTTACTGCCAGCGCCGGATTGAGAGCACAAAATTTGGACCATGAGACATCCTGACCATACAAAAGGGGCATAGGTCCCGGATGGGTAGGGATTTTGTCTAAAGTGGGAGGAAGGACATCAGATATCAGTTGTACATTAGTTGTGGTGATAGGTGATGACTGCGTAACAAAGGTACTAGCTGTTGACAGACTATGAGGTAGCGTTACGTTAACTTCCTGTTTCGCCGGCACAGGGGTTGGCTCAAGAGAACGAACTGGCTTTGGCGGGAGAGCATCTGGCACACCCGAACCGACAGACGTATGGGAAGCAGAATTACTAGCATCGTTATGAGCCATCAATTTAGCTAACATACCCTCAAAAGCTTGCTCTAGGTAAACTTTGGTAACAAAACAAGACTCTGAAGATATGGACCCCCGATCTGACCCGCTGTGTGTAATAGACATATTGAGGTCGGTTACTAGTGTGTTCATTAGGTTGTGCGGATGGAATATATGCAACATCCGACTCACCTTCCGCTTCCACCTCGCTGGGGTGCACAGAGTCCAAAGCGTCCAGGTTCAAGTCCGGAGCTGCGGAAAAATCACATGGGGCCCCTAGTATCGTGGGGTGATTAGTGACATGGTTAAGCATATCTTGAGGATTAAGATCAAGCATCGGTATTTTCTGAGGAGTAGGTACATGTGTAGGTATTGGTGGAGGATTAACAATTGCTTGGGGGAACACTG
This sequence comes from Paralithodes platypus, assembly GCA_032716605.1. Classification (NCBI taxonomy): domain Eukaryota; kingdom Metazoa; phylum Arthropoda; class Malacostraca; order Decapoda; family Lithodidae; genus Paralithodes; species Paralithodes platypus. Next base: position 21,455,474 of record CM064480.1, on the reverse strand, counting down.
ACTGAGACAATACCAGTTGGTGCCCCACACAACCACTAGATAGGCGTTCACCTCTATTATCTAAAGAGACGCTAGTATCCGACTCGTCCACCACCCTATAACCCTGGTACTCGTCTGCTAACACTTTTGGTGGCAAACCGTGAACCTTGGCATGACTAGAAACCTGTGGGATTACAAAGTCCTGCTTGTTTAACTTAGAGGTAGTAAGCACATTGAGAACATCACCACGAGTTGCTGCCTCATCCTCCGGTCCCACCACCGAGCTGCCGGATTGAATGTCAGGCTTAGCGGAGGTGGAAGCTGAGGAAGACTTACTATGCTCGGTTCTACGCCGGGAACCAACATCAGCAGACCCCAAACGAGATTTCTTGGTATGTCGTTCGGAGGACGACTTCCGAGAAGAGGATGTTGACTCTTCCGCCTTTCTCTTCCGGCTAGAAGAGGATGTCTTGGTCCGGTGAGTCGGGGAGGACGTCTTGCTAGTCCCCGGCGACTTGGACTGTGGCTGGGGGGTTCAGTCCCTTCACTGTCACTACTGTCACTTGAGCTAATATGTTCCTTTGACAGAAACTTAGGTTTAGTTTTACTATTTTTGGGACATTGGGCGACGAAAAACACAACCACAACAATAAACAGGGCGTCCCCTGTCATCCTCGTACTTGCCAAAACACAACAAGTACTGAGGAAGCAAGGCTATAATACACAATATATAATCCTCGTACTTGCCAAAACACAACAAATACTGAGGAAGCAAGGCTATAATACACAATATATAATCATAAAGTAATAAACTTAGCCTAAACAAGCTAAACCCCTAACAGAGGCAGACCACGAGGCCTTGGGCAACCGCAGAGGGGCTCCCACGACGACGACGCCACCACACGTTGGCCCAGGGGCAGGGCAAGGCTCCACGAAGTCCCACAACTACGTGTGACAACTTTTAGAGCCTACAAACACCGCACAAAATGCACAGAACCTGGGAACATCTTCAGCAGGAAAAAACCCAGTAAAATAGCCTCCTAACTAGTTTAACCCTCTCACCACGGAAGGGCTCTTGAACGCCCATAAAAAAGCATATAACAGGTACCCGGAAGGCCTCTTGAACGCCCAGTGGTTGAAAGCCTGTGAGCTTCGTGTGCGAGGCGTCGGTCCGACGCATGTAAACAACAGCCGGCTGGACCGACGCCCCGCATCTCCGGCCACAAGAAGGAGAGCGTCGCTTGTTCGTGTGTGCCTGTATGTTGTTGTTAAGTATCGAAAAGTGGTGTAAAGTGGCTGTTTTGGCCATAAAGTTATCTCCAATGAAATCATCATCACAGCTCAACCAGTTGACTTAGAGAGCTCTACTTAATGCCATTCTACAGGTAAATAACACAGCTACGCTTGGGGATGCGCGGGAATGCGGGAAGCAGTCTGATTAACGAATATACGGTAGCCTAGCCTAGACGTTTTTCGGCCAAAACACCCGGGTTTCGAGGAATATATATATAATACATAGCCGGGGCTGGAGGGTTAAGTTAACACGGAAACTGAAAAAGAAAAGTTAGACATGCGAGGCGTCCACCCAATCGGGCTGCTTGGACACTCAAAAAGTACCCTTATAATACACTCTCCCTGCGATAATACTGCTCGGTCTAGTAAGCTAGCTAATCTAAACCTGTCACAGAACGTCTCGGTTAATACAAATGAGTGAGGACTCACGAGAAGACGAAAGGGGACGACGAATACAGCAGCTCACTAAAACACGTCCGAGCGGTATTTTCGCAGGTAGAAGAAGGACGAAATGATGCGCGGGTCCCGACGTCAGGCTACGCACACCAAGAATATCCACGATTGTTGGAAGCTGTTTTTGACAACTTTAGTGTATTATTATTATTTTTTATTTTTTCTAAAAGTTTTTTCTTTAGTGGTACCCGATCATTATGGCGATTCCATAAGAGATTAAGTGTGCACTTATGATGCGGGCCCCATCAAGCTACCTGCGCGGGCATTTCAAATGTGCGAAACGCATGGAGTTTGAAAGGGTGCCTTCCTTTAAGGCAGTTCATCAATGACGAAGGGGCCACTATTAAATAACCCCTTGAGGCGGTTGAGCACACCCAGCTTCTGGGAGGCTGCCTTAGCGAGACTGGTAATATGATCTTTCCAAGTGAGAGCACAAGAAAAAGAGACACCGAGAACATTGAGAGAAGATGAAGGGTTGATTTTTTTTTATTGTTGAAGAATAAGGGATAGTCCTCTGGAAGTTCCTGACGGGTAGTAAGATGGATATATTGTGTTTTGGAAGCATTAAATGCAACAAGGTTTTCTCTACCCCAATTGGAAATAGTAGCTAGATCAGAAGATAAGTATTTTATGGCTTCATTACGTTTACTTACGAGGGACTGCTGGCTGGGGAGTTCTGGAAAACTAATTGAGTGGTGTAAGGTAGAGTCGTCTGCATATGAATGGATGGGACTGGATGTACAGTTAAGAAGATCATTTATGAAAATTAGAAAGAGAATAGGAGATAGGACAGAACCCTGAGGAACACCGGAGTTTTGATAGGATGAGGAAATGAGCGATAGCCGTCCACAACCGCAGCTATGGAACGGCCGGAAAGGAAATTAGAGACAAAGGCACAGATGGAGGGACAGAAACCGAAGGAGGGCAGTTTGGAAATTAACTTGTTACTTGTTACTAACTTATTCGAATAAGTAACAGAGTCCTGAAAACAGTTACTTGTTACTTATTCGAATAAGTAACAGAGTATTGAAAACAGTTACTTGTTACTTATTCCAATAAGAAAGTTACTTATTTGAATAAGTAACAGAGTATTGAAAACAGTCACTTATTACTTATTCCAATAAGAAACAGTTACTTATTCCAATAAGAAACAGTCCTGAAAACAGTTACTTGTTACTTATTCCAATAAGTAACAGTTACTTATTTGAATAAGTAACAGAGTATTTAAAATAGTTCCTTGTTACTTATTCCAATAGGTAAGTTACTTATTTGAATAAGTAAGTCCTGAAAACAGTTACTTGTTACTTATTCCAATAAGTAACAGTTACTTATTCGAATAAGTAACAGAGCCCTGAAAACAGTTACTTGTTACTTATTCCAATAAGTAACAGTTACTTATTCGAATAAGTAACAGTCCTGAAAACAGTTACTTGTTACTTATTCAAATAAGTAACAGAGTATTGAAAACAGTTACTTGTTACTTTTTAAACAGTTACTTGTTACTTATTCAAATAAGAAACAGTTACTTATTCCAATAAGTAACAGTCTTGAAAACAGTTACTTGTTACTTATTCCAATAAGTAACAGTTACTTATTCAAATAAGTAACAGTTACTTGTTACTTATTCCAATAGGTACCAGTTACTTATTCCAATAATTAAGTTACTTATTCCAATAGGTATCAGTTACTTATTCAAATAAGTTAGTGCTGAAAAAGTTACTTGTTACTTATTCCAATATGTAACAGTTACTTATTCCAATATGTAACAGTTACTTATTCGAATAAGTAAGTCCTGAAAACAGTTACTTGTTATATTCCAATAAGTAACAATTACTTATTCCAATAATTAACAGTTACTTATTCCAATAGGTAACAGTTACTTATTCGAATAAGTAAGTCCTGAAAACAGTTACTTGTTATATATTCCAATAAGTAACAATTACTTATTCCAATAATTAACAGTTACTTATTCCAATAGGTAACAGTTACTTATTCGAATAAGTAACAGTGCTGAAAAAAGTTACTTGTTACTTATTCCAATATGTAACAGTTACTTATTTGAATAAGTAACAGTCCTGAAAACAGTTACTTATTTGAATAAGTAACCGTTTCTTTTTGGAATAAGTAACAAGTAACTGTTTTCAATACTCTGTTACTTATTCGAAAAAGTAACAGGTAACTGTTTTCAGGACTCTGTTACTTATTGGAATAAGTAACTGTTTCTTATTGGAATAAGTAACAAGTAACTGTTTTCAGGACTCTGTTACTTATTCAAATAGGTAACTGTTTCTTTTAGGAAAAAGTAACAAGTAACTGTTTTCAGGGCTCTGTTACTTATTCGAATAAGTAACTGATACCTATTGGAATAAGTAACAAGTAACTATATTCAATACTCTGTTACTTATTTGAATAAGTAACTGTTACTTAACCCAGGAACTGCGGGGAGACTCTTAAGAGTTCCCCCGGCGGACTGCGGGGAGACTCTTATGAGTGAGTGAGAAAAAAAAATCAACTTTTGACACCGAAAAAAGAAAAAAAAAAAAAAAAAAAAAAATATTATTTTTGTATTTTTTTATTTTTTGTTGGCCCCTGGGCCATGCAAAATCTCAGTCCTCTACCTCCTCTCCTTCAGTTATCACCTATTTTCCCTGTTATTCCCTTATTCTGAGGTATATTTTCGTGCTAACATTAGCGAGTTGCAAGCAGGGTGTTGTCATCACTGATGGCAAGCGAGTGCGAGAGAGAGAGAGAGTATCGATCGACTGTGTCTCAGTGGCCTTGGGGGAAATTGGCGGGAAAGCAGTTTGCCTCACCCATACATTATACAACTCGCGGGCTATATCTCCGATTTTGACCATCCAAACGCTGTTTTCACTCGTTTTATTGTTGTTTCAGGTTAATACCTTTATAATCAACCCATAATAGGTGCATATGGATAAGTATTAATGCTATTAATGGCACAATGAATATTTTAGTGACGGAAACACCTCAAATACGTCAGCACAGGGGGACGTTTCCAATTACCCCCATGCGCACTTCAGAGGTTAATGGAATAAGTAACAAGTAAAAAGTTACTTATTCAAATAAGTAACTGTTACTTATTGGAATAAGTAACAAGTAACTGTTTTCAGGACTCTGTTACTCATTCGAATACTTATTCGAATAAGTAACTGTTACCTATTTGAATAAGTAACAAGTAACTATTTTCAATACTTTGTTACTTATTGGAATAAGTAACTGTTATTTATTGGAATAAGTAACAAGTAACTGTTTTCAGGACTCTGTTACTTATTCAAATAAGTAACTTTCGTTTTGGAACAAGTAACAAGTAACTGTTACTTATTTGAATAAGTAACAAGTAACAAGTAACTGTTTTCAGGACTCTGTTACTTATTTGAATAAGTAACTGTTTCTTATTTGAATAAGTAACTGTTTCTTATTGGAATAAGTAACAAGTAGCCTAATTGTTTTCAGGACTCTGTTACGTATTGTAACAAGTAACTGTTTTCAATGTTCTCATTGTTCTGTTACTTATTCAATAGGTAACAAGTAACTGTTTTCAGTCGGCTGGAAGTATATGGATGAAGGTGGTGCTGGTTGGGAGGAGGGGCGTCGACTGACTGGGGACAGAGGTGCATGGGAGCGGTTCGTTCGTGGCCACCCCTTCGGGGATCACGCCGTCAGGTAATAGATAGATAGATTAACAGTCTGGATTTTTTTTATTTTAACACCTTACGAGCGGCCTAGGCGGTAATTTATATGTACCGCCCAGCGGGGTGTTTTTACCTTAAATAGGGTTGTTTACGTGATAATTTTCATGCCTAAATAAGACCCAGAGCGTAAAACAAGTATCTATCCCTGAAAGGACATAAACAGAGCTTTCCAATGACATCCCAACCATCCTTGTATGACCGCTGGTTTTCTTGCAATGATCGCGCAACACGAGTGCAAAAACCATGTAATTAGGTAGTTTCCCTACATAATTTCCTGTGTAGCGAGTGCGTGAGGGTGGGGGAGGGTGGGATTCATGTCAGTAGGTCCGCCGCGGTGGTCTGGAGCAGTCATACGCTTGCTACTCTCCTCCTACCACTTATCTCTCTCTCTCAGCAACATTACGTGGTGAAAATGGCACATAACATAAGTTGTGAACCGCCACTTAGTCCATATTTATTTCACACGACATAAGTTGCGCGCCGCCAAAGAAGGGTTAATACCACAAATTTTCCAAGTGTTTTTTATAAATGTTTTTTTTTTTATTTCCATCTATATAGCCTATAGTGTTTGTAATTAATTAGAAATCTCAGTAAACCTATTTACCCCATTCGGCCTATCGATCGATGTTGAGACACGACCCCGATAGTGATTTGAAAAGAGATTAGCCTAACCTAACAACCTTACCTAACCTAACCTAGTATTATGGGTGGGGGCTGCTGCCCCCACACCCCCGCTGGTTGAGCACTAATCCCTTAGTAAATAAAATAAAAATTGGCTGTCGATTATATGAAGGTGAAAGAAAAGTCATGAAGACTACGGTGTTTACTCTGCAATCTTCAGCTTTGATTGTACATTGATAACGGGAAAGTACCGTATTGACAACCTTGTTACGAAAATTATATTTTAGTACTGTACCATACTTTTATATTAGGTTTTTCCGAGGGTTTAACACATTTTCAGGTCAATATTTACGAGCCGCACCACAGCTAGGATCTCATTTATAATGGTAGTTGTGCGTTCCTATAATTTTTGCTATATAATTTTTATCCACCATCTTTTTTTTCTTGGCTTGATTTTTTTTTTTTAGCATTAACCTAACCAAAAACCCTAACCTAACCTAACCTAACCTAATAGCACCCAAATACATTTAGGTTAGGTAAACTTAGGTTAGGTTAGGTTTTTTGGTTAGGTTAATGCAACAAAAATAAAAATAAATAAAAAGCCATGAAAATGTTTTTTTCCGGTGGATAAAAATTATATAGGCTAGCAATGAAGTATAAAATGATAGGAACCCAAAACAACCATTGGTCAATATACAGGAGACGCAACAATATAGGTAGCACATTTCTAATGGTAGTTTTGGGTTCCAATCATCATATGTTCCATTTGATAATATTCAAGGACACTAGTGCGACGTTATGAGAAACAATTAATTAGGGAAAATAGGCACCAATAGATTCGCCATATTTTTCTCCATATAGTCCGCATGGAGGATTTTCGTTATCAACAAATTGAAAAATACCCACTTCACAGACAAATACACCAAAAATCTAAGTCAAAGTGGGGGTGTGGGGGCAGCAGCCCCCACCTATAATACTAGGATAGGTTAGGTAAGGTTGTTAGGTTAGGCTAATGTCCTTTCAAAGGGGTATAGGCTAGTAAACACTAGGATAGCCTATACCCGGTCAGAGGTAAGAAGAAGAAGAGTCCTGCACTAGTCTCCTTGAATGCTACCCTTCGTTTCTATATACTTTTTATCCCCGGGGAAAACAAAAAATAAATCTTGGGATTTTTCATTTTTTTTCTTGGGATTTTTTTTTTTTTTTGGGTCATTAACCCTCCAGCCCCGGCTACGCATTACATAAATATTCCCCGAAATCCGGGGGTTTTGGCCGAAAAACGTCTACGCCTAGGCTACCGTATCTTTGTTATTCTGACTGCTTCCGCATTCCCGCGCATCCCCAAGCGTAGATGTGTTTCGTACCTGTAGAATGGCGTTAAGTAGAGTTCTCTAAGTCAACTGGTTCAGTTGTGATGATGATTTCATTGGAGATAACTTTATGGCAAAAACAGCCACTTTACACTACTTTTCGATACTTAACAATAACATACAGGCACACACGAACAAGCGACGCACTCCTTGTGGCCGGAGATGCGGGGCGTCGGGCCAGCCGGCTGTTGTTTACATGCGTCGGACGTACGCCTCGCACACCAAGCTTACAGGCTTTATGCTCATGGGTGTTTAACCCTTCCTACCCGGGCTACCTTAGGTAAGGACAGCTCGGCAGAAGGGCCGCTACCCGGCCGTCCTTACCTAAGACGGCAGCTTAATAGCCTAATTAAGCTTGGTCTGAACGCCGTGCGTACGACGTATGTCAACAAACCCAAGCGTTGCGTCACCACACCTCCGAAAACAAGAAGGAGAAGACTCTTCAATGTTATTGTTCTGACGTCAGACGAAATTAGTGTCTGAAAAGCCCCCATATTGGCAACATCTCTGCAATATTTGCTCCACTGAAATCGTCATCACAACTGAACCAGTTGACTTACAGAGCTCTACTCAACGCCAAAATACAGATTGAAAACCGCACTACGATTATAGATGAGTGGGAAAGTTCTAGCAGTGAAAATAAACATAAATACGGTAGCCTAGGCCTAGACGTTTTTCAGCCATTTCGCCCGGGTACGGGCGACCGTCCTTAGGTAAGATAGGCCGGGTAGGAAGGGTTAAGAGACCTTCCGGGTAGCTCGGGTGTGTTTTTTATGGGTGTTTAAGAGCTCTTCCGGGTCTGATGGGTTAACCTAACCAAAAAACCTAATAGCCCCCAAATACATTTAGGTTAGGTTACGTTAGGTTTTTTGGTTAGGTTAGGCTAATGACCAAAAAAAAAAATCCCCCCAAAAAAAATGAAAAATCACAAGATCCCGCCCCCCCCCGATAAAAAGTAGCCTATATAGAAATGAAGCATATGATGATAGGAACCCAAAACTACTATAAGAAATGTGCTACCTATATTGTTGCGTCTCCTGTATATTGACCCAACCATTAGAAATGAGATCCCAGCTGTGGTGCGGCTCGGAAATATTGACCTATTTTTATATGATCTTTAGTCTTTAGAGCTATTGATAACTGGAAGTACCGTATTGACAACCTTGTTACGAAAAAGACATTTTAGTACCATACTTTTTTATTAGGTTTTGCCGAGGGATAAAACAAATTTTCTTATGATCTTTAGAGCATAGGCCTATAGGCCCCTTGATTCAATATTTATCTTCAAATAAAAAGACAAATAGGCCTATATCAACAAAATTTGTGGTATTACAATAACATTGAACCGACAGTCCAATCATCTATCCTTTTTATGTCCCTACGTAAAGCTTCAATATCACTGTCACGGTGTCACCCTCAATTATTCTAAAAACTTTAGCATCATCAGCAAACAGACTAGCTTTAGATTCCAGTCCTATTCTGCAACTAAATCATTAATATAGGCTAGGCTAAATAAAAAATAGTACAGTAAAATAGTAGGCATATATTATATTGAATTACCGACGGTTTGGATAGCCTAGGATAAATCTACAGTTATACTACCCCTATTTTGTCGCTATTCTGTTGGTACTAATGGGTTAATATTATTAGTAGTAGACTTAGTATGGTTTGATAATGCACGGAAATGGGTAGCCGGCTGATTCGGACCATGGCTGATTCGGCCCAGGCTCATTCGGACCACATTAATTCGTCCCAGGCTTACTCGTCCCAGGCTTACTCGGCCCAGGCTCATTCGGACCACATTAATTCGTCCCAGGCTTACTCGGCCCAGGCTCATTCGGACCACATTAATTCGTCCCAGGCTTACTCGGCCCAGGCTCATTCGGACCCCAATATATTCGTCCTAGGCTTACTCGGCCAATTCGGACCATGATCATTATCATATGAAATTATTATGATTATTTTGATTTAATGTAGTTGTATTAATTTTGTTATTAGGTTTCGTACATAGTAGGCTATAATGCTGTTTATATTATAGGCCTATATATAAATTTATCGAAGGAGTAGATATAAATAAACACTATTTTTGTGTATGATTTTGATTAATAATTGCTTAGACCTATAGCCTAAATACATATAGTTGTCAATAAAACCTAACTGGAATGCTTATATACATATACTGTACACTATGATTGTGATTAATGCTTATAGTTGCCCTTTTTCGTAGTCTACTACAAATGAAGTCACTGCATAATCCACTGGAAGCATATCTAGTATCGCCGTAAAACAGTTTCGTAATCTTTACTTCCTTTCCCGGACATCACACAAAAACACAATGGGAGTTGTTTCATGTCATCCCCTGATTTGATAAAAGAGTGTATAGACAAGAGTTGGTAAAAGGGAGACTTGATTACTTTAAAAGTCCCGTCAATAAACCAAGTCTTGGATTTTCCTAATAATAACAACTGCTGTCCCGTGGCGAAGATGAAATGCCGTCTTGCACCACATAAAACTTCTTAAATAATAAGTTGTACTGACAGTGACGCTTTGTCATCAACTCTTTATATAGAAAACAAGATTGTTGTTGTTGTTGTTGTTGTTGTTTTTGGCGCACTCTCCCATCCAGGAGTTCGTTCTATGAACGATGGCTTGATGGATTGATATTTGAACCAGTCTGGTTCGTCAGTGTCAGAAATTCCTGTCCTCAACTGTACACCACATAGTCTGAATCGAAAATAAATAGTCAATTCACAACTTGCGAGTTTTATTATATAAGGAAGTTGGAGATGTAGACATCGATATTTAGCAGAATAACTCGCTATAATACGGTTTTAGTACATTAATTAATACATAAAACCAAATTCAACATACAGTACTATTAATCCATAATAAACCTACATAATTACTGTATTTGTGTTTAGGCTAATATCGATGTTTACAGGCCGAACTTCCTTATAGCCTAAAACTCGCAAGTGGTCAAATTGAACCATTTAATCCAATGTTGATGTTTTTTTGTTTTTTTATAGTGGTTGAATTGTCGTGTATTTTAAGAACATAAGAAAATGGGAGTCTGCAGAAAGCCGATTGGCCTAAGCAAGGCAGATCCCTGTCCCACACAACCCCAATTACAGGCTCAACACTCTAATACCCTGAGGATCATCTTATCAAAACGGTTAGAGATTAACACAGGATTACGGGGGTCTGCAGAGCGCTGATTGGCCCAACCCTGCTGATCCCCCTTCACACCCAACCCTTCTCGTCCATATGCTTATCCAATTTTATCTTAACCCTCTCCGACATATGACGCGATTTTGAGCCGATTAGGGATACATTAAAGCCTTTGTTACCATCAGGGGTATTTAGAAACCTTTAGTTTAGTTACTTCAACCTCTGCAGTTGTCTTTGAGTTAGCTGTGGGCAGAAAACTAATTTTGGAGAGGTAATTATAAGAGTGAGAGAACTCTATTTCTTATTGCTAATCTGGCAACCTCTGCGTCATATGAGTCTGAAGGGGTTAAGGCTCCCTATCGTTTTTAATCCCACTATAGCACTTGGTAGTCCATTCCACCCATCTACAACTCTGTTACCAAACCAATATTTGCCTATATCTTTTCTGAAACAAAATTTATCTAATTTGAAACCATTGGTACGAGTTCTTTCGCTATCACTGAACTTTAGTACATTTGTCATGTCCCCTTTGTTAATCCCACTAACCCACTTGAACACCTCTATCATATCCCCTCTAACTCTGCGTCTCTCTAACGAATGTAAGCCTAATTTCTTCAACCTTTCTTTATACGGAAGATTTCTAATATTATGGATCATTTTTGTCATTCTACGTTGTACTCTCTCCAATGAATCTATGTCCATTCTGTAATAAGGACACCAAAATTGAACAGCATAATCCATATGGGGTCTCACTAATGACAAGTAAAGTTTTAAGATAACATCAGCAGTTCTGTTACTCACACTCCTAGATATGAACCCGAGAATCCTGTTTTTATAAGTTTATAGTTCAAAACATTACAATGGTCCGAATCAGCCACTGAATGGTCCGAATCAGCCAATGCTATGGGCCGACAGGGTGTCAAACGATGCTGGTTTTTTTAGTGATAATGCAAATGAATTTTTTGTATAATGATAACAGAAACTCCCCTAGGCTATTTTTTTTTTTTTTTTTTTTTTTGGGGGGGGGGGGTGTATTAATGTTACAGAAAACAACTTCACAAGAATTTGGAGAGCCTAATTGCCAAAGTGATTGGGGTTGGGGGGGGGAGGGGGGGGCCCCCCCCCCCCGGATTTTGTTTTGGACTTGTCACTTTTGGAATTAAGGGTGTCCACAGTCCACTCGGACCACACTGTCCACAGTATTGCTTCTAAGTTCTATATATTATATAATACACCATAGAATAAGTTTTTAATAACTAGAAAAAAAGGTCATCTTATAAATAATTACCTTAATTGAGCATTGAGGACCTTCGCCATTCCCGGGTTAAGAGGTGGGGGCTCTGAGAGTCTGAGCCTACCAGAACCAGAATTACCAGATTCCCAGAAATAATGAGAAAATCTCAGTAATACTAAAACACTGACATTCAGACATTACAAATTTTACAATTTACACAGTCCATTAGGGCCTAAGGGCTATCAAATTAACAATTAAACAATGGGGTCGACTTCTGGAATCTCAATCTGGTCATCGTGCCCGCCCTGATAATCCTGATAAATTTAACACTATATTTTCAGGTCAGCATACACACGAATATCACTTATCACTAGTCAGGCAATAGTCTCCAATATCTAGGTGATTTCGGCCTTATATATGTAAACACTACTAAAGTCTATGACAGCTTAAAGCACACACAAATGCTATTACAACTACTGTCTACACGAACGTTCAGCAATATGGCGGGACTGGGGAAGAACCGAATATTATTGGAACTGGAATAAACTGATAACTGATAACTTATAAGTATCATTTCACGCAAACCTCCCTCCCAGTCTCTGATAGACTTCAGTTTTAAGGCTATAAATCCTTAGATTATAGAGCACAGTAATGTGTGTATACATGAATGATGTCTATAGGCATTACAGATTCCGTGTGTGATATAATTATGGATACACAACCCTTATCAAAACTTATATGACGGTATGGGTGATGGGTGCTTTTTTTGCGTGCTATCCCAAGTAGGGTCCATTTTATGTTTGTTTACATTCATCAACATTATTCTGGGGACAATAATAAGAGGCGAATTTCATTTAATATGTCAATATTTACCATTTTAAAATAATTATATATAAATAGAAGCTATTTAGAGAAACTTTACATGCATTCTTACAATCTATTGTATATTATATGGCACTATACATTGTTTTTAAAAGAGAACAAGTTTAGGTGTAGAATATTATCCTTCATCAGTCAGCCATATTGGTTTATACAAGGCGCCAATTTTAAATAACCATATATAAAGGTGTAGGGGGCAAAGATTTACCCAACAACTATTCGAAGCTTGACGTAAACTATTAGAAATTGACAAATATATCGGAATGAATAGGAAACTATCCCCTTGTGTAAAAAAATGAACACTGAATGAGGAAATTGACCACTTGCGAGATTCGTTCTATAAAGAAGTTAGTCTGGAACCCAGATCCAAAAATAAATTGTAGGCCTACAATTATAACCCAGGAACTACTACAAGGCTGATTATGACCGAATCATCTCAAAGTGTTCCTTAATATCACAGTCACACTCTCCAGCACATCCACACCACAATGCTCTCGTACTTCTTGATTTGTCTGTCTATCTCCCCAGGTAACTCCACACGGTACTGCCTTAAAATACTTAAATGAGCTAACAGTCTCCATAATCCGACCATTCAACCTAACCTCACATTCTGTGACCGCACTACAAGTTGTTTGCTGACGACCTCAAACTCTACATCCAGCATCCAAGTAAGTAACCACAATCAAGCTCTCAAGATCTCCAACAAAATATCAACATTTTAGCATCTACATCAGACCCTTGCTTGACTTTGCTTCTCCTGTTTGGAATACTCGTTTTCAAGCCTTCAAGGCGATCTTAATCTTCTAGAGTCTGTTCAACGTCGGTGGACGAAACAAGTAACCAACCACTCAAGTCTCACTTATCATGACCGTCTCTCTACCTTAAACCTGTTTTCAATTAAAGGCAGATTGTTGAGGACCGACCTTATTCAGTGTTACAAAATATTCCATAATCTCTCGCCCATTAAACACCATGACCTGTTCACTATGTCACCCCACCAAGGAGTAAGAGGTCATAAATACAAGATCTTTGTTCCCCACACAGAAACCGAAGCAAGAAAAAGTTTTTCTCCTGTCGTTGTTGTTCCCCAAGCTGCCTGGCCGAACAGCCCCAAGGCCCCGAGCAAGGGCAAGGCCATAACCGAGCGCCCCCACAGATCCCTCCCTGCCGACCACAATAAAGCCTGGGTGACCGAAGCCACTCCATGGCGGGGAGCTGGGGAGGGTGCGGAAACGCCCGGGAAATCAAAGCCCCACCCAGGGCCCTGTGCCCCTCAGCAATTATGAAGAGAAAGTCGAGGGGCAAAGGAAAAATGTGACGCTTTGGCTTCCAATCTTGGTAGATTGGGAGGTCAATCCACGGAAGAGACGCCGTCACTTGAGATCTAGAAAATATATAAATAAAAGGAACAGTCGGAGTAAGCTATGGGTATGGCAGAGATCGCTCAATTCTCACTCTGATAGACCAGCCCATCACCACTCCTGTTGTATAATCCATCAGTGGAACTCCCTACCAGCTGAAATAGTTGATTCCCCCTCCCTTGCTCAATTCAAATCTAAATTGACCCAACACCTCCACAACTCACTCTTCAACCCATAAAATCCCCTTTCCCATTTTTAAGTAACATCTCAACCCCTGATACCCCATCATATTATTGGTCCGACACACACTACCAGTCACCCCATTGTCAAGCATCTCCAGTACATCAAATGTTGCATCTGAAAACTAACACACCTGCCCTACGAGGAGAGATGTCAGCGACCGGGACTGCAGACACTCAGTGACCGTAGAAAAAGAGGTGATATGATCGAAACCTGGATCGATGACTGGAACTCACTCCCAGACGGGATAGTAACTGCGCCCACGATAGCCACATTCAAATCACGGTACGACAGACACACGGATATAGAGAACATTTTTTTTTTTCTATGTAATTGAGGGAGGCAAAAGGCATAACTGCCTATAGCGAGTGCCTCCCCCATAGTTGAAAGAGTGACAGGGCCAAAATCAAGGGACGTTCGAGCCAAAATGCCTGGACACACGGAGTTTGAAGCAATTTAAGTCATAGGAAGCGGGAAAAACTGATTCTGGGAGAGAGTTCCAGAGCTCAGCTGTTGAGTAGAAGAAAGTTTGAGAGTAACATTTCACTCTTGGGTTGGAGAGTTGCACAGAGTAGGGGTGGGATTGAGTTGCAAGACGGGTACCACGTGCCCTACGTAAAGGAGGAGGTGGTATGCACTGGGATAGCTCTGAGGAACACTGATTATTATAGTAGCGATAGAATAGCGAGAGAGATGCAACATTGCGGCGGAGAGAGAGAGATTGCAGAGAGTTGGTGAGTGGACAGGGGGTTAATGATACGAAAGGCCTTCCTTTCAACTTTGTCTAGGAGAGCGGTGTGAGAGGAACCTCCCCACACATGTGAACAATACTCAATACAAGGGTGCACTATGCCCCTGTACAGAGCAAGAAGCTGTGCAGGGGAAAAGAACCCCCTAAGGCGGTTGAGCACACCCAGCTTCTGGGAGGCTGCCTTAGCAAGACTGGTAATATGTTCCTTCCAAATGAGAGCAGAAGAAAAAGAGACACCAAGAATATTGAGAGAAGATGAAGGGTTGATTTTTGTATTGTTGAAGAATAAGGGATAGTCCACTGGGAGATCCTGACGGGTAGATAGATGGAGAAATTGGGTTTTGGAAGCATTAATGTTAACAAGGTTTTCTCTGCCCCAATTGGAAATAGTATTTAGATCAGAATTTAAGAGTTCTATGGCTTCATTACGTTTGTCGTTGAGGGATTGCTGGCTGGGGCGTTCTGAAAAAGTAATGGAGTAGTGTAAGGTTGAGTCGTCTGCGTATGAATGGATGGGAATTAAGGTACAGTTAAGGAGATCATTTATAAAAATTAGAAAGAGAATAGGAGATAGGACAGAGCCCTGAGGAACACCGGAGTTTATAGGGTGAGAAGTGAACAATGGCCGTCCACAACCGCGGCTATGGAACGGCCGGAAAGGAAATTAGAGACAAAGGCACAGATGGAGGGATAGAAACCGAAGGAGGGTAGTTTAGAAATTAAAGATTTATGCCAGACTCTATCGAAGGCTTTCGATATGTCTAGTGCAATAGAAAAAGTCTCACCGAAGTCCCGAAAGGAGGATGACCAAGAGTTAGTAAGATATGAAAGAAGATCACCAGTAGAGCGACCCTTAAGGAAGACATACTGGCGATCTGAGAGCAGATTATGAGAAGAGAAATGCTTAAGAAATTTGGAAGCAAGAATAGTTTCAAAAACTTTAGAAAGACAAGAAATGAGAGCAATTGGACGATAGTTGGAGGGTTGAGAGCAGTCACCCTTCTTTGGGACAGGTCGAATGTGAGCAAACTTCCAGCATGAAGGGAAGACGTTAGAGGATAGACAGAGACGAAAGAGTTTGCCTAGGCAGGGAGTCAGCACGGAAGCACAGTTTTTGAGAACAACAGGAGGAACACCGTCCGGACCGTAGGCTGACACGTCTTAAGAGGTGGGGACCACACAAGAAACCAATTCTTATTTTCCCACTACCAATTCATAGGTAAGCACTGGCGTGTCATGCTATCTCCTGGGCTGCCTAATCCTTGGCCTGTCATGCGCTACCGATTGGCGGCCCTACCAGGTGAGCAACCCTGTTTTAAAGGCCAAAACATTACTGTTTAGGATTCAAACCTACTCACTCAGATATGTTTGTGAAAGTTGGGCACCATATTTACTCAACCATGAGCGGATACAAGGGAACCAACCTTAGTTCATATTTGGAGAACCAGGTTATAGTGTTGCGGAGGTTTATGCCTTCATACACATGGCGAGTTTACTTGACTTCAACAATGACTATTTTACACATTCCCCCCTGCCCCTGCCAACTTGGCTAAGTGATACAATTTTAATTGTCCTGGTACTAATATGGAACCTCTCTGATGACAAATCTAATGCTACAGTCGCTCATGGTCGAGTGAATACGGTGCCCAACTCTCACAAACATACCTGAGTGAGTGGGTTCGAATCCTGGTCAGGATACCTCTCTCCCAAGTTACCAACCTCAGCCTGTCAAACATTACATAACCTTACTCTTCCGCACATTAATTGCAATATATGTTATGGTAAGTATAATACCTTTGAAGACCGAGGTATATAAGTCCAAAAATTGTGTGACACATAGAATGAAATGGCATCTCTCTCACAGATGATGTTTATACTTCGATGCCAATAAAAATAACAATAATAATAATATTAATAAAGATTTAATGTTTGGTCTTGTCACTTCTTGAATAGGTAGTAGTCATTCATGACTGTCTAACTTATGGAATACAGTTATACAGTACACAAATTCCGAAGGGAAATTAATTGAAATCTAGAATTAAAATGTAAAACTTGCAAACTAAACAAACCAAAATTGGGACAAGGACAATATAAAGTCAAATTAAATTATCAAAATCGCTATGTGGAAACAACGCTTACTAAAATGAAAATTATTAAATAAAAGAACACAATCCACCACATAGGGTGTACATTACTACATGAGCAAGTTAATCTGTTTCCCAAGCAAACTAATCGCACATATAACAACGCACTATCGTCAGAGAAGAGAGAATTCATGCTGTTTGTGATTATGAAATGGCCAAGATTATTCCAGGAAGAACGCTGGAGAGGAAGGTTTTTCATCGCAACGAATATCCAGGCTCCAGCATCAGTAAGGTGGAGAATCGGTAAGAAATAAGCCTACAGTTAAAGTATCCTTCTCCTACCTGCATATTTTATCCACCCATCCACAATGAAAATTAAAAGAACATTAGGCTTCTTTAACTATTGGAACTTGTTCGACTATTTCGATTTAGGGAATGTTTGACCTTATAGTTTCTGCATGAGAGGCTGCAATTTTGAAATATATAAACTCCCTAGTAGACTACTTACCAAATTTAATTGACTATTATAAATGCATAATTAAAATTGCTGTACTAATTCGTATCTCCAAATCATTTTCATTTGGGCAACTTTCCAGTCAAACAGTAGGCTGGATAGGCTTTCCCTAATGATAGGTCTTGTATTAAATTAGGCCTACTATCTTAATACACTTTTATATATGGTTATTTAAAATTGGCGCCTTGTATAAGCAGCCAATGGCAGATTAAAAAGAAGGCCAATATTCTTTCCCGAAATATCAACGCTTGTAAAAATAATGTATGTGTCATATAATAATGTAAGAATGCATTACAAGTTTCTCTAAATAGCTTTTATTAATATATAATTATTTTAAAATGGTAAATATTGACATATTAAATGAAATTCGCCTCATATTATTGTCCCCAGAATAATGTTGATGAATGTAAACAAACATAAAATGGACCCTACTTGGGATAGCACACAAAAAAAGCACCCATCACCCATACCGTCATATAAGTTTTGATAAGGGCTGTGTATCAATAATTATATCACACACGGAATCTGTAAGGCCTATAGACATCATTCATGTATACACACGTTACTGTGCTCTATAATCTAAGGATTTATAGCCTTAAAACTGAAGGCTATCAGAGACTGGGAGGGAGGTTTGTGTGAAATGATACTTATAAGTTATCAGTTTATTCCAGTTCCAATAATATTCGGTTCTTCCCCAGTCCCGCCATATTGCTGAACAGTTCGTGTAGACAGTAATTGTAATAGCATTTGTGTGTGCTTTAAACTGTCATGGACTTTAGTAGTGTTTACATATATAAGGCCGAAATCACCTAGATATTGGAGACTATTGCATGACTAGTGATATTCGTGTGTATGCTGAAAATAGTGTTACATCAGTGCGGGCATGGTGACCAGATTCCAGAACACCCCCATTGTTTCAGATCTGTGTTTTAGTGTTACTGTGCGTTACTGAGAATTTCTCATTATTTCTGGGAGTGGGAATCTGGTTCTGGTAGGCTAAGACTCAGAGCCCCCACCTCTTAACCCGGGAACGGCGAAGGTCCTCAATTAATTATTAAGGTAATTATTTATAAGATGACCTTTTTTTCTAGTTATTAAAAATGTACTCTATGGTGTATTATATGATATATAGAAGCAATAGAACTGTAACACTGTTAAAATGACCTGGGAAGTGTATATTAAACTTAGCCTAGACCAACATTCCTGTTTTTTTTTTTTTTTTTTTTTTTGTAAGGCTAGGCTAGGCAGCTAGGCTAACCTAGCCTAGGCTACTCTTGAGATATACAAGATATATAGATTGCAGGATATGCTGTTTTAGATACCTTAATTCTCAAAAAATTTCCTGGGGGGCATGCCCCCTGACCTCTTTAAAGCACGCGCCTTTGGCGCTCGCCGCTCCGTTGCGCTATATACATATATATATATACAGGATAAATGTTTACCTATGGTCCCGTTAAAATATCCTCAAGTAACCTATTAAAAACTGTTCAGGGGACTGGTTAGAACTTGTAGGATGTTTAATTGAATGTCGGAAACCAGTATTTACTGAGAAATAACAGTCTTAAAATGCGCTATCATGCTATGGGTCACCCAGGGTCCCTGCCCTCTCTTTCCCAGGTAATGTTAAGTTATGACATAACTTATTATACTGTTATATTACCGGTATATTATATTAGGGTTAGGTTAGGTTAGGTAGGACTTAACCCGAGATGGGAATAGCCTACCCCGGTATTTTTTACTCGGCCCAGGGAAAATAATAGACAAACAAATGTTCTAATCTAAGTTTATTCTTGAAACTTGGTACCGGTATGTATTTTAACCAGTACTCTATAGGCCTAGTAACTCATGTATCATATGAAAGGATATAAATTAAGTACCGGTATGTAATAATTCTTGGAATGCAACAACAAATATACATGAAATCTTTATTGGACAAAAGTTACAAAACTAAAACAGGGACTGCTAAGAATAATTTAAAAACCTGTTTTCAATGCCTATATTAGTGGACCTGAAGTGAATCTCTTTGAGACTGAAGTACAGGCAGCCAGCTCCCCTAGTATCCTGATTTAAACACCAGTAAACATACATAACATCCCTTTTACTTACAATATTATTAATTCCTTTTAATAAATTTTGAGCATGTATTGTGCGTTTATTTACCTTCACATCTCAAAATTTCTCCGGCATTAAGCCTAGGCTAGTGGCTAGCCAAGTACTGTAAGTGTTATTTAGGCCTAGCCTTGGAGGTTAGATTACAGATATGACGATGCCTAGCCTACTTGTGGGAATAGGCCTAGGCTAGCCTAGGCTATAGGTATAGCCTAATATATTTTTATCGTAAATTTTGTTTCGTAACCTACCGGTACCTTTGGATTTTAGTCTAGGATAGCCTAACCTAGGCTATAGCCTATGCCAAGCCTAGGCCTATTTAACCTAACATTCCTGTTACCTGTATTTTTTTCTTTTAAAGACTAGGCTACATAGCCTAGGCCTAAGATTCTAAGAACATAAGAAAATGGGAGTCTTCAAAAAGCCGATCGGCCCATACAAGGCAGATCCCTGTCACACCCAACCCCAATTACAAGGCCCAATTATAGACCCATCTCACTAATACCTTGAGTACTGACCCCACCAAAACGGTCAGCTTAGGCTAACCTAGGTCCTAGCCTAAGCCTACTCTTAAGTTTTGGAATAGGCTTAGCCTAGTGCTGCCTAGGCCAAGCCTAATTAAAAAAAAAAAAAGTAGGCCTAAATTGTCACAATTTTGGTGTCCATATTTTCCATCTTGATTGCTTTTAGATTGCAGGAAATGCTGTTTTAGACACCTCAATTCTCAAAAAAAATCCTGGGGGGCATGCCCCCTGACCTCTTTAAAGCTCGCGCCTTCGGCGCTCACCGCTCCATTGCGCTATATATATATATATATAGTAGCCTATGGCCTAATTAAAAAAAAAAAAAAAAAGAAAAAAAAAAAAGGAAAATTGACACAATTTTGGTCTCCATATTTTCCATCTTGATTGCTTTTAGATTGCAGGAAATGCTGTTTTAGACACCTAAATTCTCAAAATTTTCCGGGGGGGCATGCCCCCGGACCCCCCTAGAGCTCGCGCCTTTGGCGCTCGCCGCTCGGTCGCGCTATAATGATAACAAAATAATAAACCATAATGATAACACAATTCACATTTTGTGGATTGACACCCTGTGGGCCGAATCAGCCAATGCTATGGTCCGAATCAGCCGGCATTCGCGGAAATGTATATTTGACTTGTAATAGATACATTGAAGTATTACAAACCGTCGCGCACCCATACACAGGGAACGTGAGCTGGGTTTAGACCGGTCGCGAAACAGGTTAGTTTTCGGTTAGGTTAGGTTAAATTAGGTTAGGCTAATAGGCTAGGCTAATAAAAATACTATAATGCGACGGTCCTCGGTATTAAACAACACTGTAGCCTAGGCTATAAAAAAAAAAAAAAAAAAAAAAAAAAAAAAAATTACCTGAAGAACTCGTAGGCTATCTGGTTGGTGATAATTTGGGAAAAATGTTATTTTAATACCACTAATTTTCCGAGTGTTTTTTATAAACAAAATTTTTCATTTGCATCAATATATAGAGTTTGTAATTAATTAGAAATCTCGGGAAAACCTATTTTCCCCATAATGCCTATCGATCGATGTTGTTCCCCGATAGTGATTTGAAAAGACATTAGCCTTACCTAACCTAACCTAGTATTATGGGTGGGGGCTGCCGCCCCCACACCCCCGCTGGTTGAGTACTAATCCCTTAGTTAATACAAAAAAAAAAATTGGATGTCTATTATAGGAAGGTAAAAGTCGATGAAGTCTACGGTGTTTACTGTGCAATCTTCAGCTTTGATTGTACATTGATAACGGGAAAGTACCGATTGACAACCTTGTTACGAACATTTAATTTTAGTACCATACTTTTATATTAGGTTTTTCCGAGGGTTAAAACACATTTTCATATGATCTTTAGAGCTATCGATAACTGGAAGTACCGTATTGACAACCTTGTTACGATTTTTTTTTTTAGTACCATACTTTTTTATTAGGCCTAGGTTTTGCCGAGGGTTAAAACAAATTTTCTTATGATCTTTAGAGCATATAGATTCAATATTTATATTCAAATATATCACAAAAATTCGTGGTATTAAAATAGCCTAACATTGAACCATAATTTGTTATCAAAATAAGTTTTTTTCCAGTTTCCGCATCTGCTGAACCATCCAAAAACACGCTAATAGGCGTGTTTTGAAGGGGGGAGGTGGTGGGGGGTAGTGGGGGAGGGGTAGTATAACTGTAGATTTACCTAGCCTAGGCCTATAGGCTATGGCAATAAAGTAGGCTAACTAATATAGGCCTAGCCTAGCCTAGGCCTATTTGCCTAAATAATATATCGATGGTTTCGACCCGGTGTTAGGCTAAACTGGATAAATTCCGTTAAGGCAAATAACACAATAGGCGGTCAATAGGCCTAGGCTATGTCCTTTAGCCTACAGTTAAAGTTAAACAATTGGATCTCAAAACATGTCATGAATCTTGAATGCGATTTGGCCTAGAGCAGCTGTAATCAATGACCACCTCAGACATTTCAGCCCTGCAAACTACTTCCCAGCACTCACCCTCTCTGAATAGAAGGATGTATACCAGTAATACAAATTGAGGGAGTTTCCATTGCCATTATTCTCCGAGGACGACGACATAACAGTGACGTGAAAGAAGCGGCGTCCGAGGGTTGAGTGAGTGAGTGAGCGACCCAGCTGATAACCACAACAACACCGGCTCCCAGGGTTACCAAGGTACAACAAACAAATATAACTACATTACTCCTCAAAAGCCGCTATAATGTCACCAAAGTGTATATACTATATAATGTAGACTATCACTAGAAAAATTTAAGAATTTTGTTGAGTATAGGTTAAGCATTACTCAAATTTCCAGGATATAGTTAGAGTGTATGTTGCTAAATGTCAGTACTTGCCACTAGATCGAAGTAAATAGTTCTAATCCAAATAGTAAAGCGACTTCCTTGACAACACTGCCGGCTCCACCTTTACTTCAGTATCATGTTATCGATTATTATTATATCTTTAGCTTGCTATAGGAAACTTGTTTGTCATATGGAAAGCTTTCATTGAAGTTTCCTAAGAGTTCTTATACTATTTTTGTAATACAACAAATTATATTCTCTGCATGGTTAAATTTATCCAGCTTATGATGTCAAGAATCCGCTTCTCATTATGGACTCTAAAGCTATGGAGTTTGACATTCCCACTGGATTTGAAGCTGAGGATGGAAATTCATTAATCACAGTTTAATCATATATATCAGCTGGATAATTTGTAAGTTATGCTCTTTCATTTATCCAGTGCCCATGAAAATGCTTTCGAAGCCTAGGCTAGTCAAAGTAAATGGGTAGAATTAGGCTAGGCCTATAGGCCTACTAAAGGGGCGGGCATTTGACAGGTACCATCATGTACATAGCCTAGGCCTATTAGAAATTTAGGTGCAATGTTATTTTAATACCACGAATTTTGTTGATATCCTATAGGCCTATTTGAAGATAAATATTGAATCTAGGCTAGGCCTATGCTCTACAGATCATAAGAACATTTGTTGGGATGGATGTAGGCTAGTTACCGGGTGTACCACTACCGACATACAACATAAATCATCTATAAATACTTAGGTAAATCTACAGTTATACTACCCCTCCCCCTTTCAAAACACGCCTTTTAGCGTGTTTTTGGATGGTTCAGCAGACGCAGAAACTGGAAAAAAACTTATTTTGATTACAAATTATCACCAACCAGATACGAGTTTTTCAGGTAATTTGTTGTTGTTTTTTATTTTTTATTTGATATTCAGTGTTGTTTAATACCGAGGACTGTCACATTTTAGTATTTTTAACATTAACTTAACCTAACCTAACCGAAAACTAACCTGTCTCGCGACCGGTCTAAACCCAGCTCATGTTCCCTGTTTATGGGTGCGCGACGGTCTAAACCCAGCTCACGTTCCCTGTTTATGGGTTAGCGAAGGTTTGTAATAATAATAATAATAATAATAATAATAGTTCTTAAAGCTAGCGCATGCTAAGCTAGCTAAGGATAGCTCAATAAGGCCGATTAGGCGTATTTCCATTGGGGTCCTGTACTACTACCCCATCCCTTTGCTCATGAGGGATGGTAACGACTCAGTGCTTGTGAAAAATCTTGAATGCGCCGAGCGTGGGCGCGAACCCGGGCCTTCTGGGTGGAAGTCCGAGACGCTAGTCACTACACTACACTTCAATGTATCTATTTCAAGTCAAATATACATTTCCGCGCATCATCAAACCATACTAAGTCTACTACTAATAATATTAACCCATTAGTACCAACAGAATAGCGACAAAATAGGGGTAGTATAACTGTAGATTTATCAATACTTATCCTAGGCCTATAATAAAATAAATACTTATAGCCTAGCCTAAATCTATAATACTAGGTTAGGTTGTTTGGTTAGGGTAATGTATTTTTGTATCCAAAGGCAGTCAAAATAGACGGGAACATGAAATTTCATGATGGTGAACGTCCGCGTAGTGTAAACAAGACGGGCGGTACACCCGGTAAGTTCGGTAACTACATTCGGTAAATATCTATAATTGCACCTACAGTATAGGCTACGAGCTAAAAAATATATTATTGTATTTAACCTGACAAGCGCGATATAGACCTAGGTGCTAGGGTAGTTATTTGTGCATTTCTAGCCCTGGATTCTGACAGAATTCGTTATATTTACAATATAAACCATTATTTGTTTTCGGTATGCTTTTATTTTACATATATGATGTATATATGAACCTTCAAGAGTGCTAAAATAAGTGGGAAAAGCATTTGGGTGGTGAAAAACGAAGATATTGGCCACCCGGTCATAATCTCAGGCGAGAGAGAACCACAGGCAGCCCTCCCCTCTCGCTGTCTGGGAGTCAACTGAGACGAGCGGGGCGGTGTGTGCCAGTGTCTGGGTGTTGCATAACGATCTTTTATGCAACCCACTTGTGCTACATTATCGCGGGAGAGAAAAATAACCGATAAATGATGATAATAAGTGGATAAATAGGTGATAATTGAGGAGGGGGGGGAGGGGGGAATAAGGTGGGGAAGGAGGGGAGGGGGAGGGGTGAGAAACACATGGATGAGTACTAGAGGGGAATTATCTCACCTAGAGACAAAATCCTTTGTTTTGATAGGCCCTTTTTTTTGGGGGAAGGCTTTTTTTATGGTCCTGCTTCCGTGAGGCCTATCGCGTTCCCTATAGGAAGCCTTCCGTGAGGCCTATCGCGCTTGCCGGGTTAACAGGAAGGTACGACGAGGTAAGTGATGTGGTATAGGCTAGGTGGCAATATGCGGAAATGGATTAGGCTAGCCTATAAGGGCATTCCGCCCCCTCTGACAAAAGTCTATCAATCTAGATGTGACATGGATTTTACATTGTTTCAGAGAGACATTAGCCTAACCTAACAACCTTACCTAACCTAACCTAGTATTATGGGAGGGGGCTGCCGCCCCCACACCCCCGCTGGTTGGGTAAAACAGTAGAAATCCAGTTGGGGTGGGGTGAGTAACCGTAGATTTTCGTAAGGGGGTCAGAGGGGGCGGAATGCCCTTATAATCCATTTCCGCATATTGCCACCTATACCACATCACTTACCTCATCACCACATCACTTACCTCATCATACCTTCCTGTTAAATACAATAATAATTTGTTTAGCTCGTATAGGTGCAATTATAGACCTATACCCTACATTCTTGCCCATTTGTTTTAACCATCGGCAAAACCTAATAAAAAAGTAGGCTATGGTACTAAAATGGGTTCAATGTTATTTTAATACCACAAATTTTGTTGATGGTGGGCTGGATCTATCAGAGTGAGGGTTGGTGTCCTCTACTTCCCATAGCTGTTTTCTGACTGTACCTTTATCATAATTCTTATTTCTAACTTTTTTCTTGAGAGTGGTGAAGGCAGTGGGGCCATAATGGTGTGCCCCATGTTTCCCTAGTGTCTTACTCTCACAGCCCACTGGCACAAGTTGGCCTTTCTCTCTCTGGCGTAGGGATGCGGCGACCCCACCGCCCGCCACTTTGGTGGTGCAATCAGCCTCTGGAGCAGTGGACCACTGGTTCCTATTTCCAGAAAATTCCTGTGCTTGGTATGCTTCCAGCCAGGGCCCCACTGGGGTAAATAAAATAGCAAAACAGTGGTGGAACTGCCATCCGGGTGAGGGACTGCTCTGGGTCTGCTCCTTCAGTGTTCATGGTTATAATCCACTTAGTGGAAATGGCACTGTGGAGTGGGTCAGTCGGGGCATGTCTGGGAGCCTGGAGGCAGTTTCTGCCATGGCCATCCCTTTTGGGGCGCTTCCTCTGGAAGCGAGGCGTCAGATTTGATGATGATGATGATGAAATTTTGTTGATATAGGCCTATTTGAAGATAAATATTGAATCTATATGCTCTAAAGATCATAAGAAGGTTATATTCAACGACACTAGTGCAGCATTATGAGAAACAATTTATTAGGGAAAATAGGCACCATTAGATTCGCCATATTTTTCTCCATAGGCTATAGTCCGCATGGAGGATTTTCGTTATCAACAAATTGAAAAATACCCACTTCACAGACAAATGCACAAAAAATCTAAGTCAAAGCGGGGGTGTGGGGGCGGCAGCCCCCACCTATAATACTAGGATAGGTTAGGTAAGGTTGTTAGGTTAGGCTAATGTCCTTTCAAAGGGGTATAGGCTAGTAAATACTAGGATAGCCTATACCCGGTCAGAGGTAAGAAGAAGAAGAAGAAGAGTCCTGCAGTAGTCTCCTTGAATGCTACCCATAAGAAAATTTGTTTTAACCCTCGGCAAAACCTAATAAAAAAAGTAGGCTATGTTACTAAAATGTCTTTTTCGTAACAAGGTTGTCAATACGGTACTTCCAGTTATCGATAAATCTAAAGATCATATGAAAATGTGTTAAACCCTCAGAAAAACCTAATATAAAAGTATGGTACAGTACTAAAATTTAATTTTCGTAACAAGGTTGTCAATACGGTACTTTCTCGTTATCAATGTACAATCAAAGCTGAAGATTGCAGAGTAAACACCGTAGACTTCATCGGCTTTTCTTTCACCTTCGTATAATCGACAGCCAATTTTTGTTTTAGGTAAGATTTTACGGTTTGACAGTTACAAGCCCCATCGATGTTTGTGTAGCCTATAGGTATGTTATATAATAGTCTTCAGTCCTATATATGTCCTTCCCGTCGCAAATGCATTATAAGGGAGATATAGGGTAAAACACAGAGTCTTGTCTGCATAATGACAAGTCCTGTTTTACGGGATTTCTGCTTTATAGATTTTTTTTTTCCCTCCTACCTTACTCGGGGGACCTTACAGTTGCGCGATCCAGTGCTGCTTTGGTAATTGCGTACATTTTAGGTTAGTTTCTATCCACGTATTACTTTTAGGTTAGGTTAGGTTTCTTAGTTAGGTAAAACAACACTGTATATCAAAGAAAAAATGCAAAAAAAACAACAACACACATTCTAAAACTCGTGACTGTCACACCGTATCAATTTACCTTGTTTTATTTACTAAGGGATTGGTATTCAACCAGCAGGGGTGTGGGGGTGGCAGCCCCCACCCATAATACTAGGTTAGGTTAGGTAAGGTTGTTAGGTTAGGCTAATGTCTTTTCAAATCACTATCGGGGCCCCGTGTCTCAACATCGATCGATCGATAGGCCTAATGGGGAAAATAGGTTTTCCCGAGATTTCTAATTAATTACAAACACTATATATTGATGCAAATGAAGAAAAAAAAAATAATAAAAAACACTCGGAAAATTTGTGGTATTAACCCTCCTGGCCCGGGCAGGCTCTCAAAATGACAGTGTGGGCTACCCGGGCGATCTGGCCGAAAAACGTCTAGGCCTAGGCTACCGTATTTTTGTTTAGTTTAACTGCTAGAAATTTCCCACGCATCTATAAATGTAGTGCGGTTTCCAATCTGTAGACTGGCGTAGAGCTCTCTATGTCAACTGGTTCAGTTGTGATGACGATTTCAGTGGAGAGCACTTGCAGGCGATGTTAGCAATATGACGATCTTTTCACTACTGAAACAACGACATACAGACATACAATAACAAACGAGTCTTCTCTCTTGTTTTCGGAGGTGCGGTGACGTAACGATCGGCTTTGTTTACATGCGTCGGACGCACGGCGTTCAGACCAAGCTGAATAGGCTTTCAAGCTTACAGATTTTAAAATTACACCCGGGCTCCTGCCCTTAATTCGTGGTGTCATTTTAAAATGACAACCGGGCCAGGAGGGTTAAAATAAAAAAATTCCCTAAAATGTCTTTCGTAACAAGGTTGTCAATACGGTACTTCCAGTTATCGATAGCTCTAAAGATCATATGAAAATGTGTTAAACCCTCGGAAAAGCCTAATATAAATTTATGAAAGTACTGTATGGTACTAAAAGTTAATTTTCGTAACAAGGTTGTCAATACGGTACCGGTACTTTCCCGTTATCAATGTACAATCAAAGCTGAAGATTGCAGAGTAAACACCGTAGACTTCATCGACTTTTCTTTCACCTTCGTATAATCGACAGCCAATTTTTTTTTTTATTTACTAAGGGATTAAGCTAGTAGGCCTACTCAACCAGCGGGGGTATGGGGGCGGCAGCCCTCACCCATAATACAATTTTTTGTTTTTTTGTTTTTTTCTATGTGAATGAGGAAGACAAAAGGCATAACTGCCTGCAGCGAGTGCCTCCCCCAGATTTCAAAGAGTGACAGGGCCGAAATCAAGGGACGTTCGAGCTAAAATGCCTGGACACGCAGAGTTTGAAACAATTCAAGTCATAGGAAGAGGGAAAGACTGATTCTGGGAGAGAGTTCCAGAGCTCAGCAGTTGAATAGAAGAAAGTCTGAGAATAGCGTTTTACTCTTGGGTTGGAGAGTTGCACAGAGTAGGGGTGGGATTGTGTTGCAAGGCGGGTACTACGTACCCTACGTAGAGGAGGTGGTATAGGGTAGAGGCATCAAAGGAGACGCAAAAAGTGTGAAAGTTTTCAAGAAAAAATCAGTGTGTCAAGCTCATTCATTCTTTTAACTTGCAACTCACTTGATATATTACCAAATGGTTATTCTTTTAATGGATGTGTCAATGTTTGATATATTTCAAGTATTTTCCGAGATGAGGTCCAATATCAAGTGCGTCTCCTTATGACCACCAAACCCTAAGTAGACGCACCCCAGTCCAGTGCAGACGAACGTCTGTTTTTTTGTATTAATATGTGAGTAATTTGATTATTTAGTAGATAATATTTATACCACTTATACTTCTAGCTTAAACTAAAGTAGTTGCATGCTGATAGTGGGCCTACATTGTACATCTATAGAGAAAATAAATTGTGAAAGACTTTGCCCGAATCCTAAGCCATTTTTGGCAACATTTCCAAATAGCTACGAAAACTACATCAACGTGTAGTGAATACCAACCAACATCCGACTCTATATATATTTTCTTTAAAATATCGCGGCGCAGTGAAGTTACAATGGTCGAGAATTGCACATTTGTTGGTAAAAAGCAACCCCGCCACCCTTCCCCTGCCTAGCTAGTTTGCGAGGGAGGGGGGAGGAAAGGAGGGGGAAAATACGCAATAGCGCTTATATCTCTCATATATATCAATATTATATCACCACAAAGCACATGAAGGCATATAAGATGCATAGTAACAAAGAAATATGCGAAATAACCCACAAATTACCGATTCGCGAAGTGGGGGAGGAGAGAGAAATAAAGGAGTGTCGATTTCCCTCTCTCCTTCGCACCCCACTGGCACAACCCTCTACTAGAGGGTTGTGCCACTGGCCCCACCGCACGGCAGCACGAGTCACTCCAGTGAGGGAGTCAGAGGGACGTCCAAACAAGTAGACCTATGTCTCGTTGATGTTCAGTCACGGTCAATGAAAAAGTGTAATTTGGCCACATTTAGACCCCTGAGTGTGTGAGTGTGTGGGTGTGTGTGTGTTGTGAAACTGGGTATCGAAAGCTCACACTTGACCTACGTGACAAAAACAAATTGTACGATTATTTCTGTCATTATTTAGTCTTTATTCGATAGTTCATACACTATTTATTTATATTTTCCATTTCTGTTAGTTTGTAGTTGTAGTTCATGCACTATTTATTCAATATTCTTGCAACTGAAATAAGATATAATATTATAAATAGGGCAGATAACTTTGATAAATAACACTAAACCAATGGAGACGCACACCACCACCCCATCCAGATGCGTCTCTATATGGCCCGCACGTGTGCGTCTCCATTGGGCCTCGAAGTCAAATGAAAGTAGCTCCACCACCATCAAAGGAAACTCGACCATGAATACAGGAGGAGGTGGGGCGAGATTGGGGTTTACCATGCATGCGGTTTATGCCCTTCTAAACCCAATTTGAAAAAATGCGTCTCCATTGGTTTTGGACCATATCATGAACCAATGGGGACGCACCCACTTTAACGAGCACTCGTTCATGCAAGAGTCATGAAACCATGCAGGAGTATAGTTCAAGACATGCTCTTTCCATTTGAAACAAAAGAAAAACGATCCGAGTTAGAGAAGTAGGAAAAAAATGAGCTGTGAAAAAATCGCTTTCTTAGGTTTGGGCTAAGAGATACCCCGAAAATCTAATTTTAATTTTTGTTTATTTTTTCTCAAGATAAATGTGTGTCCTATTAGGCTGGTAGTCTTTAAGAACATCACTAATAGCATAAAGTATTTTTTGATGTACTGTATTTGTTTTCTTTTCAGGTACTTTAGTTTTTTGCATGGCAGTTTTTTTGCATGAAGTGCGTCTCTACTGGACAATTCGTCTCCTTTGGTATCTCTACCCTACACTGGGAAAGCTCCGAGGAACACTGATTATTGTAGTAGCGATAGAATAGTGAGAGAGATGCAACATTGCGGCGAAGAGAAAGAGATTGCAGAGAATTGGTGAGTGGACGGGAGTTAATGATACGAAAAGCTTTCCTTTCTACTTTATCTAGGAGTGTGGTGTGAGAGGATCCTCCCCACACATGTGAACAATACTCCATACAAGGACGTACTGTACCCCTATACAGAGCAAGTAGCTGAGCAGGGGTAAAGAACCCTTTGAGGCGGTTGAGCACACCCAGCTTCTGGGAGGCTGCCTTAGCGAGACTGGTAATATGGTCTTTCCAAGTGAGAGCAGAAGAAAAAGAGACACCAAGAACATTGAGGGTAGATGAAGGGTTGATTTTTGTATTGTTGAAGAATAAGGGATAGTCCTCTGGAGGTTCCTGACGGGTAGTAAGGTGGATAAATTGAGTTTTGGAAGCATTAAATGTAACAAGGTTTTCTTTACCCCAATTTGAAATAGTAGCTAGATCAGAAGATAAGAATTTTATGGCTTCATTACGTTTACTTTTGAGGGATTGCTGGCTGGGGCGTTCTGGAAAACTAATTGAGTGGTGTATAGTAGAGTCGTCTGCATATGAATGGATGGGACTAGATATACAGTTGAGAAGATCATTTATGAAAATTAGAAAGAGAATAGGAGATAGGACAGAATCCTGAGGAACACCGGAGTTGATAGGATGAGGAATTGAGCGATGGCCGTCCACAACCGCAGCTATGGAACGGCCGGAAAGGAAATTAGAGACAAAGGCACAGATGGAGGGACAGAAACTGAAGGAGGGCAGTTTGGAAATTAAAGATTTGTGCCAGACTCTATTAAAGGCCTTCGATATGTCTAGTGCAACAGAAAAAGTCTCATCGAAGTCCCGAAAGTTGGATGACCAAGAGTTAGTAAGATATGAAAGAAGATCACCAGTAGAGCGACCCTTAAGGAAGCCATACTGGCGATCTGAGAGCAGATTATGAGAAGAGAAATGCTTAAGAAATTTGGAAGCAAGAATAGTTTCAAAAACTTTGGAGATACAAGAGATGAGAGCAATTGGACGATAGTTGGAGGCTTGAGAGCGGTCACCCTTCTTTGGCACAGGTTGAATGAGAGCAAACTTCCAGTAAGAAGGAAAGACGTTAGAGGAGAGACAGAGACGAAAGAGTTTGCCTAGGCAGGGGTCAGCACGGAAGCACAGTTTTTAAGTACAACAGGAGGAACACTGTCCGGACCGTACGTCTTCTTAGTATTAAGCCCAGAGAGGGTAGAAAGTACATCTTTAGAAGAGATTAGGATATTAGGCATAGGTAGGAGAGAAGGGGGTGGAGAGGGAGGAATAGCACCGGAATCATCCAAGGTAGAGTTTCTGGCAAAAGTTTGAGCAAAGAGTTCAGCTTTGTCAGAGGAAGAAGTGATGCTTGTGCTATCAGAGTGGAAAAGGGGAAAGACAAAGAAGAAAAGTTGGAGAGGTCTTTGGCTAGATGCCAGAAAGCTTGGGAAGAGCTAGAGTTGGATAGTTCAGTGCATTTATTATTGATGAAAGAGTGCTTGGCAAGTCGAAGAATAGATTTGGCTTGACAGGGGGTTACTGGCGTCAATCTGAATCTTCTCAACCTCGTTTTAACGCAAGAACTGAGGTGGATAGCATAGACATGTTGCCTTCATCAGTCCCAGATTTAACGTGGCCCCCGGCGGATCATGAAATTGTAATTGAACAAGAGAATTCTGAGCAGAGTGGAGAGCCGGCGGAGGTTATGTTCTCTCCGGCTCCCCAGTAACTCATAGGAGAAGACTCTGAGGCAAGTTCCCACTCATCCAGGGACTCCCACAGTAAGTGTGTGACTTCTGATCAGATAAGTGAGTTATTACACAAGGTTATGCAGCATTATCAACTCCCTGCCTCTTCGGAGCCCCCGGTTTCTCAACCTTGGGTAGCCCCGAGTACTTCTGTTGTCAGACCCTTAGCTTCCCCGGGTTTTCTTCCATCATGTCCTACCCCGGTGGTGGCCGCGGCTTCTGGCACTACAGTGCCGGTGGCACTGGCTACCTCCTCTTTGAGGGTTATTGCAGATATTCCTCCTCCTTTAGATAAGGCGCCTCTGAAGAACGGCCCCATGCCCCTCCTCTATGGCCCGGATTGTTCCTGGGTCCCTGTGACTCCAGTGAATCCTCAGCTAGCTCAACCTTCTCTGTCAGGGGAACTTCCAGTACCCGGCGAGTGGTATATTGAGATTAATAAGACCAGGAAATTTAGGGCAAAAGATGAGGCAGGGAGGGTGTTGGATGTATCAATTAAGGCTGTACCAAGTTCGTACAACCCGGATTATTTTGTGTATACAGCTACCCCGGCGATCCCTCCCGCCGTGTCTGCACGACTGTTTGCGGATTGGTCAAAAACTGATGGCATCAATGATGTCAAGGCTTTGAATGCTCTCGCGCCGGAGTTGGCTACAACTCTGGGCCTAGACCAGACACATACACCAGTCCTGCATATGGGGCCGGTGGGGTTAGGCCCCTGGGTAGACTGGGAGATATAGTCAGGTTTTTGCAGCCACAATTACTTCTAAGTCTTCACATCAGGTTCCCCAAGAAAATCATGCTTACTTTTCTTTGCCAGTAGCCAAAGCAGAAGGAGTGTCCTCAGATTTACTTAACTTTCTTGCGGCGTCCAAAGTTTCCTTGCACTCCCTTGATAAACCCTTTTCTACCCCCCCCCCCCCCCCCTCTGGCTGCTCACCTCGACAGGGACTTCAAGCTAAGAAATAAGGCTTACCGGATGTTCTCTCAGTACAGTAGTCCCTCGAATTTTGCGTCTTTAAAATTTGCGAAATTTGAAATTTGCGATTTTGAATTTTGCGGGCTGCAATGTCGACCATATTCTCGCAAAATTCGAGGGAGTACTGTACTTGGTTAGTCACCAGATCGCCGCCTCCCTTTCACGTACTATTTCAGCTATAGCTGAACCCAAAATTAAGAGAGCTACTGAATTGTCTCGTAGACTTTTGCTACAAAGTTCGATTCAGTCCTTAGGAGACATCAGAATTGCAATTATGGAGGCGGTTCGAGCCCGCCAAGATCTGAGAGTCCATCTGGTGAGGAAGTTGCCGGCAGACACAGGTCGCCGGGTAACCCTCTCGCCGGTACTGACTGCCACCCTCCTTAACTCAGAAACATGGAGTCTTGTGTTTAATATGGTTAATGGTTGGAAGCAGGTTGCCTCCCAAGCTCGGAAGGACCCTGCTAAGAAGCCCTTTCATAAATCAAAGGGTGGTAACAAGCAATACCATCCACAAGCTAAACAGTCACCAAGGGATCACAGACTCCCGCCGCAGCAGGGAGGTAATCCGTACAAGTCCAAACAAGGTATACATTCTGGGTATAAAGGTAAGGCCCCTCAGAAGGGTAATCAGGGCCAGTCATCAGCCAAATCTAGCCAAGCGTCAGATGCCAACCCACCTCCCCCTCCAAAAAACTAGCCACTCAGACTCTCAACATATGCCGTGCTCAAAGACACAGGATTTGAGAGTTGCCTTGAAGGACGAGCCCCGGTTACACGCATACCTGGGCCAGGAAGGTAGTGAGCAAATGGATCACCTGGCGGTGGCGCCGGCGGCCTCGACTGTGTCAGCTGCGGGAATACATCAATGTGTCTCAGGAGGAGGAGGCCCTACTTCAGGAAATGATTACCAAACGGGTCCTTATTCCGGTCAATGCCAATCAACCAGTATTCACATCCAGACTCTTCTTAGTGCCGAAAAGGGACAATGTGCAGATGCGACCACTTCTAGATCTCTCGCACCTGAACACCTTTGTAGTAAATTCACCCTTCAGGATGTTGACTGTTCAGCAACTCAGACTCGCACTTCCGCCGCAAGGTTGGATGTGCTCGATCGATCTCAAAGATGCCTATTGGCATGTCCCGATAAACAAGTGGTTCCAAAAATTCCTCGCTCTGAGGGTACGGCACGAGACTTACGTCTTTCAAAGGATGCCTTTCGGTTTGAGTTTGGCACCGAGAGTGTTTACAAAACTCGTCCGGCAAGCTCTTATACCCCTGTTAATCCGAGGCATACAGGTGTTTTGGTATCTGGACGATTGGCTAGTAGTGGCAAACTCTTTGGAATTATGTCAAGACCATGTAAACCAAGTGTTAGCTCATGTACAAAACCTAGGGTTCAAGGTGAACTTGGCAAAGTCTCGCCTTGTCCCCACAAGGACTATTCAGTGGATAGGGCTGGCCTGGGATACCGCCGCTCTGACTCTTACTCAGAGTGTGGACAACCGGGGCAGGTTTCGCAAGAAACTGTTCCGGTTCCTCCACAGTCTGGATACGACCAGGAAAACTTGGGATTCCCTGATCGGTTCTCTCAACTGGGTACAGTTAACTAAAGTTGGGCCGGTTGAAAGTCAAACGATTAATCCTGGAAGGCAACAAAGTGTTCCCTCTTTTGCCGGAGAAGGAATTATGGCCAATTCCTCCATTAATCCACAGCTTACTCTCGGTCTGGACCAAGAGGGAAGTCCTCTACTCTGTCACGACATGGGTTTCTCCTCCCCGTACGGTATGGGTAGACACGGACGCCTCAGGGGCACTAGGTTGGGGCTACCAGTCAAGCCTGGGCCATCAGGGTCAGGGCATCTGGTCGACAGACAGCCAGTCTCATATCAACAAGCAAGAGCTTCTAGTCCCCCTCTTCTTCCTTCAAACTCACGGCATGACCTTGAAAAACAAATCAATAGCATTCCGAATGGACAACCAAACTGCAGTTTTTTGTATTCAGAGACAGGGCTCAGTGAGGTCACGAGAGTTGCTGAGGGTTTCCGAGCAAATCTTTACCCTAGCCGAATCACTAGGGATTTCCCTGCATGCAACATATCTCCCCGGCGTTGCGAACATATGGGCAGACGCTCTATCTCGCCGGCGGAGCACACTAGTAGAATGGACAATCAAACAGGCTATCTTCAACAAGATGATTGCAATGCCGGCCCGTCCACAGGTGGACTTGTTTGCGTCCACAGAGAATCACAGACGCCCCCTTTTTCTCACGCGTTCAAGGGGTAACCCCGGCGGGGGGGACCCGATGCATTGCTGGTCGATTGGAACAGGTGGACCTCAATTTATCTGTTTCCTCCACCAGATTCTGTGTTAATGTGCAAAGTCATTCACAAGCTGAGGGATTACCGGGGCCGAGTCGCGATGATCACGCCGCTGTGGCCAGCCCAGGTATGGTACCACGAATTGCAACAGTGGTGCAGGACCCCGGTGTCCCTCCCGGTCTCCGCTTTCCACTTGGAAACGATTGGCAACCTTCGGACCTCGCTCAGTTTTGCCTTGTGGATATTTACTATGCCAAATGGTTAGATCAATTCGGGGCAAGTGTCACTAATAAGTTAATGAATCAGTACACTCTGTCTACCAGGAGACAATACCAGTCCCATTGGAAAACCTTTACAACCTGGATTGTTGAGTCAGGGCAAACGACTGCCTCGGGAGCTTTAATTTTCAAATGCTTAGACTATTTATTCGAGCAGAAACTATTTTCAGTTGTCACATTAAAAAATCATTTGTCTGCCATTAGAACCCCCTTCTTTGATCTCACGGGCCTTTCCATACCGCAGGCGGAGGAGAAAGGGTTTATGAGGGCGTGTTTCAAGCTACGTCTACCGCCCCGTCAGCTCATGCCCACCTGGTCACTTGATAAAGCCTTATCGGTCCTTCAATCGTGCAAATATAATAATGCGCCGGATTTTGACTCACTGTTAAAAAAGGCTGTCTTTCTCATGGCTCTTGCCACCAGAAACCGGGTGTCTGAGCTGGCGGCGATGAGCAACGAACCTAATTGCCTCAGGTTTGGGAGACTGCACGACCATGTTCAAATCGCGCCGTCTCCCACTTTTATTGCTAAGAACGAACATGCGGACCATATTTTTTCTGAATTTTCACTCACTCATCATCTCATGTCCTGGGCAAGCACTCACAAAGTTTATGAGGGCTGCTCAACCTCGCCAACCAGGTGCTTTATGGGTAAACCAGGCAGGTAAGCGTGTTACAAAACGGAAGTTAGCTTCCTTGCTTGTCGATGTTATTAGGGAAAGCAATCCCGGCGTGATAGGCAGGGCTGTCTCTCTTCGATTTCTGCAAAACATTTCGGTAGGAGACATTGCCAATACTCAATGAGGTAAAACAGTACTAAAAATCCAGGTGGCGCTGGGGGTCTTATTCATATGACTATCGTGTGTGATGCACCATTGAGGTGTTTTAAGGGTTTTCGTGATTTAAGAGGTTTAATACAGTTCGCAACTATCTATGACACATAGTTGTGTAGTATATTTTTACTAGATTCATAATATGATGGTTATATACTCGTTAATGCAGTGAATATATAAATATTAACATAATTTGATACATAAATATCAGCTTCCTGTACAAGAAATTTAGTTTCATCTAATGTGGTGTAATAGGCTGGGCGAAATTTTGATACTCATTGAAGTATTGTATTTACTTTTTAGTTACTAACAAATACGTGTTTCAGTAGAAATTGACTGAACATACGGTATTATATTCTGTAGCTGTAGAATTTGGCAGGTTGAATGTCTGCGCCTGCGCACTATAGTTTCTTTCCTACAAAACAAGCTATCGTGCGCTTTTAAGTTACCAATTTATAATCCACTATCAAATCGGGCAGCTAAATATGTTACCGGCTATATTTCTTATTAGACCAGTGACAGGAAATCAATCAATGTGAATCAGAATGTCATAGAACACAGAGGCAGCAAATTACATACGTGGAGATGCAGGAAATTCGAAAAAGATGATGACAATTTTTTTTACAACACTGCCTTTTCCACGGGCGACTGTTTAGGTCGTCAGCTGACCGCGGCGGGATATACGTACACAGTGTTGCCAAGGTCTTCTTTTGTTCGCACCATTGGGCTAGTTAGGATTCGTTCAGAAGCGTAGATTTGCGAGTTTCCATTTCAAACTATATTATATTCTTGATTTACAGTGTGATGGGGTGGATAGCCTCTGAAGTATTATCCTAACTAACTAACATTGAGGAAAGCGGAATTGGACTGGTTCTATATAGCCTACTATTAACCCTCCAGCCCCGGCTACGCATTACATAAATATTCCCCGAAACCCGGGTGTTTTGGCCGAAAAACGTCTAGGCTAGGCTACCGTATATTTGTTATTCTGACTGCTTCCCGCATTCCCACGCATCCCCAAGCGTAGCTGTGTTATTTACCTGTAGAATGGCGTTAAGTAGAGCTCTCTAAGTCAACTGGTTGAGTTGTGATGATGATTTCATTGGAGATAACTTTATGGCAAAAACAGCCACTTTACACTACTTTTCGATACTTAACAACAACATACAGGCACACACGAACAAGCGACGCTCTCCTTCTTGTGGCCGGAGATGCGGGACGTCGGTCCAGCCGGCTGTTGTTTACATGCGTCGGACCGACGCCTCGCACACCAAGCTCACAGGCTTTGAGCTCATGGGTGTTTAAGAGCCCTTCCGGGCAGCTCGTGTATGCTTTTTTATGGGCGTTCAAGAGCCCTTCCGGGAACAGAGGGTTAAAGTTGTAGAGGTGTTGAGTAGCCTATAGCTAGGCTACATTTCATACAAACGTTCATCATGGCTTTCTGTTGGTTGTATTATACATGTATGGTAGCCTATGTGGTGGTGACTGAATAGCCTAATTAAGTGATTGTTTGTGAGGGGGGATTGGGACATTGATGCAGATTTGATGAGTGCATGATTGTGATAATAATATATGTGGTATTTCATTAATATTTAAATGATGTGACACGTAGGCCACTACTCATACAGTAGGCTATATGGGACTAGGCCTAGTTATATTTAGGGAACTCATAGTATCATGCATGCATGGCTGTTAAAGATAAACATATCAGAAAATGTGTGTGATAGGATTAAAATAGCTGAAATTGTCTGTTGTGCGGTATTAAGTGATTGGGCTACTTTTGGGCGAGTTTGGAGATGTGATGTGCGCTGGCAACCTTGGAATACACACACACACACACACGCACGACACAATCTATAACTAAACATTTTACCTTTATTAAGACTATAATCCACATTATATTAAGATTGCCATCTGTGAGAAACAAATATCTACCACCATTACTGCTAATGTGCACATAGATGCACAACTAATGTAAAATTTAACAAAGTAAGTTAAGTGGGGAAGAGATGTTGACTGTCCGAGAAGTTTCGTTTAATGACTATTATGGGTAGCGAACACTGGAATCAATTTATTATGCGCTTGCCAGATCTGAAACTAGTTTATAATTGTATAATCTAATATCCAGTAAAGTGGCTAATGACGATTATTTTATAAGTTCATCTTGAGTTTTTATACATATCATTTTAATTTTAGGACATGGATACCTATCTATTAAAATATTTACAGGACTATTTTTCGAATGACTGCCACGTGTTTTTGTGGGCCTAATCAAATATGTTTTATTAATCATAAATACTTTGTATATTGGACAATGTACTGAATAGAATGTTAGAGTAATATGTCTGTAACATTCGTGACTATAGAAATTCAGTGATATTTTGATGACTGCGATTTAAAAAATTCAATTCACTCGATGGCAACAAATTTAGGTTGGTGCAAACCAAAGGCGGGAAAAATAGCAGACAAATGTTTTATTTCCCCCCATTATGGGCTTCCAATCATACATTCCTTACACACTACCTGTCTGTTGCTTCTAGATAAACCAAAGCGTACCTGTGTAGCTTTACGGCAACGGGTACAGTAGGTAATGTTCTATTATAAGTTGTGTTGTTTAAAAAGGGGGGGGGGGTGCGGAATAGTCCATATCCCCCCTGTCCCCTTGGAGATTGTGATGTATCACGAGCTGTGATAGGACGGGTTCTACAGTCCAGTATTATTTTTATGTTTTAATTCTAAGAAGATATATTGCATAGTTGCAACTATGTTTATTTTTTACCAAAGTGTACAAATATATTTTCTGTACAAATAATGTTAAGAATAGAACGAATAACTTCTGCAGAAGTTACATTTCTACGAAACACAAGCGTGTCCAAAAATGTTCATGCATACGATCTAATGCAAAGATCTGACCATGAGCAAGCAGTTTCTTAATGCCTCGCACTGCTTGCAAATCTTTTATACCTTTTTTATGCGTTGTATTGCATACAATAAAACTTAATTTTTTTTATCTGGATTCTTCTTCCCTAAGGTTAGGATATTTTACGAATGTCCCGCCTCCAGTCTTGGTAATCAGGCGAAGTCGTCAATGATGGAGGGGCCCTATTAAATTATAGGTTTGATTCCCGAAGGGAAGTAGAGAAAACCTAATATTTAGTAGGGCCCCGTAATCATTGGCGACACTGTCCCTCCCGACCATCCCACTTCCCATTCGTTGATTTCCATTGTTTATTCTTGGTATATCAGTGAAGGACGAGGATGGCCGCTAGAGGGCCTGGTGTCGGGGTAGCAAAACATGAGAAATCCACGTATATGGCAAGTCATATGAGGCGCTCATTCGCGGAACGTGTTGACCGCCCAAAATAAAAAACAGAGTAAATCGCGTCTGAAGTTTGCCGACTTATAAAAAGCTGTAACTATCAGACCCGATTAACCCTCCAGCCCCGGCTATGTATTATATATATATTCCTCGAAACCCGGGTGTTTTGGCCGAAAAACGTCTAGGCTAGGCTACCGTATATTCGTTAATCAGACTGCTTCCCGCATTCCCGCGCATCCCCAAGCGTAGCTGTGTTATTTACCTGTAAAATGGCATTAAGTAGAGCTCTCTAAGTCAACTGGTTGAGCTGTGATGATGATTTCATTGGAGATAACTTTATGGCCAAAACAGCCACTTTACACCACTTTTCGATACTTAACAACAACATACAGGCACACACGAACAAGCGACGCTCTCCTTCTTGTGGCCGGAGATGCGGGGCGTCGGTCCAGCCGGCTGTTGTTTACATGCGTCGGACCGACGCCTCGCACACGAAGCTCACAGGCTTTCAACCACTGGGCGTTCAAGAGGCCTTCCGGGTACCTGTTATATGCTTTTTTATGGGCGTTCAAGAGCCCTTCCGTGGTGAGAGGGTTAAGGAGAGAGGTGACAGTGTTATCAAAATGTTCGGAAAATAGTATCTAGCCACGTACCACAAAAAAAAAATAATAAATTGCTTGTAATTTATCGCAGAACATGATAGTTGCCCAAAATAAAAAAAAAAAGTAAATCGCGTCTGAAGTTTGCCGACTTATAAAAAGCTGTAACTATCAGACCCGATTAAGGAGAGAGGTGACAGTGTTATCAAAATGTTCGGAAAATAGTATCTAGCCACGTACCACAAAAAAAAAAATAATAAATTGCTTGTAATTTATCGCAGAACATGATAGTTGCCCAAAATAAAAAAAAGAGTAAATCGCGTCTGAAGTTTGCCGACTTATAAAAAGCTGTAACTATCAGACCCGATTAAGGAGAGAGGTGACAGTGTTATCAAAATGTTCGGAAAATAGTATCTAGCCATGCACCACAAAAAAAATAAAAATAAATTGCTTGTAATTAATAGTAACGTGAGTGTGATTGAAATAATCCCATGATTTTATAACCCCATAATCAATTCAATACTGTAGAAATGTTGAGAAAAAGCAAATGTATAACAATAAAACATAAATAATATTATCAGTGAATAATAATAAGACATGGAAGAGTAGGGTAAGATAATAGAAACATAATTTTATAAAATTAATAAGCAATAATAAAGATTAGAAAATGGAGGAAGACATGGTGAATAATAATGAATAAGTAAAACACAAGAATAGAGTAATAATTTTGCTACTTTAATGTTATTGATTTATTATTATAGAAAGTAAGCTAGTATTACTGTTAATTAATTAATTTGGGATGTTTTATTCAGCTTGGGAAGGACATGATTTTACAAAATTTTAATCTAAGGAAGGAATATGATGGCTAGTTACTATAATGTTCTTGTGTAAAGATTGCTATTGTTTAACAATTTTACCTTACTAAAATGCATTATTACTCTATTCTATTGTTACATTTTTATATTCATACTCACCGAGTAGTCAGGCAGTGTCGCTATCACTGTCACTATCATCTGCATACTCTTGCAGGTTGTCATCAATATCAGAGGAGTCAGAGTTGTTGTCCAAGGCTGGTCTAGCTGCTCTACTGAGGTCCCTCTGCATACGAAAAAGTTCCTGGTAATACTCCGAGTGGATTGGCGGAATGTAGGATAGCAGGTCGTGGACGGCTTGGAGTTTGTCAGCTTGAAGTTTGATGGCAGCTGGGTACTTGGGGGTGAGTGGCACTCGTGACAGATTAAAGGCCGATGGAGCATACTTGGCTTTACCTGGCATAAGCCTGAGACAATGCAGAGGCCCCTCGTAGCCTCGAGACAGCTGATACCCATCCCTATATTGCAGAGTAAAGCAGAATCGGCGACATTCAGAGAATAGGAGTGGCTTGGCGGGTGTACAGTGAGTTATGACACTTTGCAACAGGTCTAAGTTTAGAAAGTCCTCTCTCACCATGGGAATGACCTTGTTACCTGCGTGGACCGCACGCTCAATCACCTTGATATAGTGTTCAAAATCATAGATGTTCCCCTCAACCCTGAAGCGCTTTTCTATGTTCCCAAAAGCCCTGTCACACGCCATGTAACTATGTCCTGGGATGAGGAAATAATGGACCACTTCCTGAAGACGGCGACTGTGCAGTTCGTAAAAATGGCAGAGCATGATATTAATGTTCTTATTCTGTCCACCACAATTGTCACTGAATAGTATAAGCTTGCCAAAATCACCATGAAGCAGTACTTCATTCTCGATCCACTTTTTGATGCACGAACCCACCTCGACCGAGCCACGCCCACCTGTCACCTCATCCCACACGAAGAACTGGTTTTCACCGGTCTTGAGGTTGGAAATGCATAAATTGTACAGCCAGACTTTCTTCTTATAGTTGGCAGCATTAGTGGTGAGACGAGGTATTGGCTGTGTCTGTTGGAGGTCCAAGGCTATGACA
Organism: Paralithodes platypus; assembly: GCA_032716605.1. Lineage (NCBI taxonomy): Eukaryota > Metazoa > Arthropoda > Malacostraca > Decapoda > Lithodidae > Paralithodes > Paralithodes platypus. The sequence continues at coordinate 21,412,752 of CM064480.1, read as the reverse complement.
CGAGTATCATCGTCCTTGTCCTGCCCCAGAGTCTTCATAAGTGTTTGTGCCTGCCGTGCCACCGCCAGGTGTTCATCAAGTTCACCCTGCAAGATTGCCTTCTCTGCGTCATTACTGGCATGTTTCAAAGTGGTCTTAGCTAGGTCACAGGTCGAGCAAGTATCAGTATTTGGTGGTGAGAAGGAGAGTTCTTTACTTTTGAAAACTTTCCGGTAATAACTTTCCTTGACTACGCTGTTGTTAGGATAATTCTCAGCCATCCAGGTAGAATACAGGTGGTACATCCGGCTTAAACTCAACGATGTCTTTAGGTACCGCAAATTGGGCGATTTGGCTCTGCTATAATGGCTGGTAACGCTGGGGAATGATGCAATGTGTTTGTGCACACGCTTTGCATCAGGACCTGCAATGGTGACACGGTTCTTGTGTTGCCCGCGGCCGTCTCTCTTCGGTGTACCAGTGTCACTCACGTGGGTCAGGGCATTCTCTAATCTTGTCCTACCTATGGCTAAAATGTTGATGAAGGCTGTCTTGCAAACATTATAAGTTGTAGACTGGTAGGAGAGAGTAAATTTGCGGGTGCATGACCGATGGGGACCAGGGTTGTTGATGTCGGCAGGCTTTCTTCGTCGTTTCACTGGCACTGACAGAACGTGTTTCTGAATTAAGGTATTCTGGACTAACCAATCTCCAGTTTGCCAGAAGTTATTGTGGATTGCTTGGCGGATAGGTTCAGCAATTTTATCGTAGCATCCATCATTGCAAGGCGGTCCAATAACTCTAGCATTCACTGTATTTCCTGTTTGGCGGCTGACATATTCCTTCCCAGAATTTCTCTTGTTCCTGGCGATTATTTCAGACCAATTGTCCGGGTTACACCTCTTTTTTATAGGTGGGGGTGGGCTCCCACTATCACTCTCACTCTCACTATCACTCATTGTTCAGGGAAGCACTGCAACACGGTCAAAACAGCACAAAAACAACACCAGGTGCGAGGTAAATGATCCGTACGGCGTGAGAGCTGAGCTAGACTGTATTGTGGCGGGAGAACAGAGAGCAACGCACGCCGTGAGTGGCTGAGCTGGCGCCCACGCGGTACCATAGCCGGGCTGTCATTGGCTGGCTGAACACACGCTGCCTGGGTGGCGCGTATCACCCTATGCGATGCAGAAACTAGGGCTAGGCAAACGCCCTGTCAACACGGACGAAAGTGCGTCGTACTTTATGCGATTTTCAACCATGTTGACATTCTCAAATATAGCTCCCTACCACGGCTCCAGATTCGAGAAGGATGTGGCAATATAATGCGATAATATAACGGGTTTTGCCAGAGGTGGCGGTTATCACGTTCCGCGAATGAGCGCCTCATATGATAACAGATATTAAGTGATTTTTTCTTTTTTATATTTTACAGAGTTTTTTTCTGTAGGGTACCCGATCAAAATGACGATCCTATAAGGGAGTTAAGCGTGCACTTATGACGAGTACTCCATGACACTTCCGCGCGGGCTATTCAAAATGCTGGCGTAGGATGTTGAATGGAGACTATTATTATTAATAGGCGAAGTCGTCAATGATTACGGGGCCCTACTAAATATTAGGTTTTCTCTACTTCCCTTCGGGAATCAAACCTATAATATAGTCCGGTTTTTACGCAATAACTCCGGAACTGCTTGTTGGATCGGGACCAAACTTTGACACAAGGTGCATTTTTGTATTGGGCAACTTTTGATATGATACCGTATCCAAAATGGTGGCCAGACACGCCCATGGCAGCCTTTCACACCCAACCCATCTCGTCCTATCTAATTTTATGTTGAACTCTATTGTTCTTGATCCCACTATAGGACTCGGTAGCCTATTCCACATATCCACAACTCTGTTACTAAACGAATAGAGGCAGATCCCTTACACACCCAGTCTCTCTCTGTCGCTCGTTTGCTTGCACACCGGTACAAATGTGGCAGATCCCTTACACATGCAACTAAGATGAACATGGGAATCTGCAGAGAGACAAGTGGCCCACAAAAGGCAGATCCCTTTCACATCCAACCCATTTCGTCCATATGACTATCTGATTTTATCTTGAAATTCTCTATTGTTCTTGATCCCACTATAGCACTAGGTAGCCTATTTCACATATCTACGACTCTGTTACGAGAGAGGCAGATCGCTTACACAGCCAATCTCTCTCTCTCTCTCTCTCTCTCTCTCTCTTATTTGCACACTTGTACAAATGAGGCAGATCCCTTACATATGCTACCAAGATGAAAATGGGATCTGCAGAGAGCCGATTGGCCCACACACGGCAGATCCCTTTCACACCCAACTCATCTTGTTCTATCAAATTTTATGTTGAAGCTCTATTGTTATTGATCCTACTATAGCACTCGGTAGCCTATTCCACATATCTACAACTCTTATACCAAGCGAATAGAGGCAGATCCCTTACACAGCCAATCTCTTTCTCGCTCTTGTTTGTTTGCACACCGGTACAAATGAGGCAGATCCCTTACACATGCAACCAAGATGAAAATGGGAGTCTGCAGAGCCAAGTGGCCCACATAAGGCAGATCCCTTTCACACCCAACCCATCTCATAAACGTTACCTGTTATTTACACTACTTACTATACACCCATGTTATCATATACCTGCAACCAAAACACAATTGTAAGAAATAGGAACATAGAAAATGGGAGTCTGTAGAGACCCAATTGGCCCACACAAGAAAGATCCTTTTCACACCCAACCCATCTCATAAAAACTCTCATTTATCTCTGTCTTCCTTACATTTATGACATCCTAGTCTCTGTCTCTCTCACAAATGAGAACATAAGAAAACCGGAGTTTGCAGAGAGCCGATTGGCCCACACATGTCAGATCCCTCTCACACCCAATCCGTCCCGTGCTCTCTTTCTCTCTCTCTCTCATATTTATCGCTATCTTCCTTACGTTTACGACATCCTATTCTCTCTTGCCATACTCTCTCTCCCTCACAAATGAGAACATAAACAAAATAAGGAAACAGGAGTCTGCAGTGAGCCAATTGACCTACACATGGCAGATCCCTTTCACACCCAACCCATCTCGTTCTATCTAATTTCAAGTTGAAGCTCTATTGTTCTTGATCCCATTATAGCACTCGGTAGCCTATTCCACATAGCTACAACTCTGTTACTAAACAAGTAGAGGCAGATCCCTTATACAGCCAATCTCTCTCGCTCATGTTTGTTTGCACAATCTGTTCCTTCTGTAGTTTCTCCATGCCCGATAAGTTAAATGATCTTTTGATATCGGTGACACAGCTTTTGTATCCAACACAATACCCTGCTTGCAAAACCGCTCGAACCCCGGACAACGTTGCTTGCAACTTTAATTATTATTATTATTTCATTATTATAACTTAAGTTACTGCAAATTGCAAATACAGTCTTTCGAATTGAATTTAACTGAAATTGAACTTGAACTTGACTCTTAGCTACGGTCCACTCTCTCCATATTCCCGATTGGGTTGCTATGAAGTTCTCCGGGCTTCACCTCCATCTCCGGGTGTTGCCCAACGGCGTTTCTTTCCGGGTCAATGATAAACGTCTTTCCCCTGGGTTCTCAATGGAGGACAATGAATGGAATAGAAGGGGGGGGGGGGAGTAGGCTACTTTAATCATATTAATGATATCCGATAGACTATCCCTCTTGAATCCATTCTTATATAAGATTATAGGTTTGACTCCTGCAAGGAGATAAAGAAAACCTAATATTTAGTAGTGGCCCCGTAATCATTGACGATTATGCCTATTACATAAGGCTACCTCTTCAAACGCTCATAAGCGTAGTTTGAATCTACCGCCGCAGAGCTCAGAGGAACCTTCATCATAAGCACACGCAAAATCACTCATGGTTCGTCTTTATGATTGGGTTCTCACTACGAAAAAACTTCGTAACAAATACAAAATAAAAATTAAATAAGAATAACTATTCATAAGCTTTCCATATTCCGTGGATGTACTTCTGTGGATTCTTGGACCAGACGCTGACTAGCGCATTGTTCCGCCTTCACTGACATATCAAGTATACCAAAATCCTTAATACATCAACGAATGGGAATGGGATGGTCGGGAGGGCCCCAGTCGTCAATGATTACGGGGCCACTACTAAATATTAGGTTTTCTTTATCTCCTTGCAGGAGTCAAACCTATAATTTATCAGTGGCCCCTCCATCATTGACGATTATGCCTGATATCTAAGACTGGAGGGGGACATTCGTAATCATATCATAACCATTGCAAATAGAATAGGCAGATAATCAAACAACCACATAGTATTCTTACTTTGTAAAAATAATATATTTATGTATAAACTTTATACAACATATAAAAAGGGGTACAAGCAGGGGCGTGCTTAAAGAAGCCTGCTTGAGGAAAAAGGGTAACTATGAGAATCTGTTCACAGATCTGAAAGTTAAAGGCAACCTACTTAACCCTCCAGCCCCGGCTATGTATTATATATATATTCCTCGAAACCCGGGTGTTTTGGCCGAAAAACGTCTAGGCTAGGCTACCGTATATTCATTAATCAGACTGCTTCCCGCATTCCCGCGCATCCCCAAGCGTAGCTGTGTTATTTACCTGTAGAATGGCATTAAGTAGAGCTCTCTAAGTCAACTGGTTGAGCTGTGATGATGATTTCATTGGAGATAACTTTATGGCCAAAACAGCCACTTTACACCACTTTTCGATACTTAACAACAACATACAGGCACACACGAACAAGCGACGCTCTCCTTCTTGTGGCCGGAGATGCGGGGCGTCGGTCCAGCCGGCTGTTGTTTACATGCGTCGGACCGACGCCTCGCACACGAAGCTCACAGGCTTTCAACCACTGGGCGTTCAAGAGGCCTTCCGGGTACCTGTTATATGCTTTTTTATGGGCGTTCAAGAGCCCTTCCGTGGTGAGAGGGTTAAATTAAGTGGTGAAAAATAAAACTTTATGTTTACATGTGCACATATAAACCCCATTATTCTAATGTGTATATTCCTTAAAATTTAGACACAAAAAATAGAATAAATTCTTGTACTATCGCGGATGTACTTACTAAAATGCTACTCGTAGTTGCAACTACCGAGAACTCTTAAAATTAAATTGCTTCAACAGTGTATCTCACTTAAAGAAACAATTGTTGTACTACATCCATTGTACCTCAACAACATTTCCCGTAGTCATTACTACAGAGAAATTTTAATCACAACACTTATACATTGTATCACAGCTCGTATACTCTGTACATATCCTCCGGCGGGGTCTAGGGTGTCTTTTGTTTCACTGACTGCACCCCCCCCCCCCCCCCCCCCCCCTCTTTCTTAACCTAAACAATTAGTGACTTAGAGACCCATCTAGACCCTTTGCCGTAAACCTACACATGGCATTGATGGTTTGTCTAGTGCTACCGACAGGTATCGAGTCAAAAACGTATGATTTGAAGCCCATAGTTGAGTAGTAGCTATGTCTTCAACAGAATTTTTTTTGAGAAAACGTAAAGATACTGCCCATTTGCGTAAATCGTGGGCCCTACCCACTACGCCGGGATTACTCTCTTTAACCCTTCTTTAGCGGCCTATGCGATTTATTTATATGTACCGCCCAGCGGGGTGTTTTTAGCCAAAATAGGGCTGTTTACGTGATCGTTTTCATGCCTAAATAAGACCCAGAACGTAAAACAAGTATCTATCCCTGAAAGGGCATAAACAGAGCTTTCGAATGACACCATAACGATCCTTTTATGATGGCTAGTTTTCTTGCAATAACCGTGCAACGCGAGTGCAAAAAGCAGGTAATTAGCCACTTTCCCGATACAATTCCGTATATAGCGAGTGAGAGAGGGAGGAGGGAGCTGAGATTCGTGTCAGTAGGTTCACCGCGGTGGTCTGGAGCAGTCATACGCTCGCTAGTCTCCTGCCACCACTTGTCTCTCTCTCTCAGCAACATTACGTGCTGAAATTGCCACTCGACCTATGTCGAGCGCCGCCACATAGTCCAGCTTTATTAAAAACGACTTATGTGGTGAGCCTCTTTTTAAGGGTTAATGACTTCTACTAGCAGAGAAGCCATTTACGTTTCATTAATCTTTTACCTGTACTCGATACCCATAAAGCACCTTGTTGCTTAAGAGGTGCCACTCTCATATATTTGGTTAAAGCTTGTACAGGACACAAATTATGGTGCACTTTACCCCGTTTCAACGCCGGTACCGTGAACTCTGAGAAAACATGTTCACTATGTTCATTCTTGGCGATGAACCCTGGGGAAGGTGCAATATGTATGCAATCATTTAGTCTACCAAACCTTATGCAATTAGGGGTGTTGCTCATCGCCGCCAGCTCAGACACCCTGTTACCAGTTGCCAAAGCCATAAGGAACACAGCCTTTTTTAATAGCAATTCAAAATCTGCCGTATTCTGATACAGACGGGAATGAAGCAAAGATAACGCTTTGTCAAGAGACCAGGTAGGCATGAGCTGATGGGGAGGTGGGCGGAGTTTGAAGCATGCTCTCATTAAACCTGTTTCTTCCGCTTGTGGTATGGTTAGACCTGTAAGGTCAAAGAATGGCACCCTGATAGCTGTTAAGTGATTTGTTAGAGTCACTACAGATAGACGTTTCTGTTCAAACAAATAGTTTAAATAATTAAAAACTAATGCCACCGAAGGTACTGTCTGTTCTGTTCTAACTATCCAAGAAGTAAAGGACTGCCAATGAGATTAATATCGCCTCTTGGTAGATTGTATGTACTGATTCATAAATTTATCTGTCACGTTTCTACCATACGGCGTTAGCCACTTGGCCTCCTGAATGTCCACAATGCAAAAGTCAGCGAGGTCTCTAGGTTTCTGAATGGGACCAAAGCCCTTGACCCTGATGCCCGAGGTTTGACTGAAAGCCCCAACCTATCGTCCTTGACGCATCCGTGTCCACCCATACCGTCGGCAGAGGAGAGGTCCATGACATGACTGAGTGCAACATTTCCCTCTTCGCCCAGACCGCTAGTAAGCTGTGTATTAATGTTGGGATAGGCCATAATGTTCCCGCCGGTAATAGTGGGAAATATTTGTTGCCCTCCAAGATTAAACGTTTGACTTTCAACCGGCCCAACTTCACAGTTAGTTGAACCCAGTTGAGAGAACCGACTAGAGATTCCCAGAGTCTCCGTGTCGTAGTCAGACTGTGGAGAAACATAAACAGTTTTTTGCGAAATCTGTTTCGATTGTCCACACTCTGACTCAGAATGAGAGATGCTGTGTCCCAGACCAGCCCTATCCACTGAATTACTCGTGAGGGAACAAGGTTTGACTTTACTAAGTTGACCTTGAATCCTAGAGATTTGACATGGTTTAACGTAATGTTGACATGAGTGTTGCATAACTTTTCTGTCTCTGCCACCTCCAGCCAGTCGTCCAGATATCACAAGATCCTGATCCCCTGTTCTAAAATGGGCATCAGGGCTTGCCGGACTAATTTTGTGAATATGCGTGGCGCTAGGTTCAATCCAAACGGCATCCTTTGAAAGACATAAGTCTGATGCATTATTCTTAACGCCAGAATTTTTTTGAAATCTCTCGTTTACCGGGACGTGCCAATACGCGTCTGTCAGGTCTAATGAACACATCCACCCTCCCGGCGGAAGTGTTAACCTGATTTGATTCACTGTCAGCATCCTGAAGGACACGTTGTGAATGTGGAGATTCAAATAAGACAGGTCTACGACCGGTCTCATCTGAATACTGTCCCTTTTTGGTACTAGAAATAGTTTGGATGTAAACACCGGGTAAGTCGGGGGGACTGGGATAATGACACTCTTGGTAATCATCTCTTGAACTAGTGACTCCACCTCTAAAGAAACATGATTGGCCTTTGTCGGCTGACGTAAGCGAGGTCGCCGGAGCCACTGCCAAGTGATGCCTTTGCGTACCACAGTCCTCGCCCATGTTCTTAATGGCCATGCTTGATGACACGCCCGGAATGACCCAGTTAGCAGACTGGGGTTCGCCGGCTGGACCACCCTCTGTTCCAACACGCCTTTGACTGGCCCCGGGAGTGAGAGAGACCTTAGTTTATTGCTGTTGGTGGTGTACCCTTGGACGACTGGCCGGGTTTGGCTGGAGGTGGGCCCTGACCTGGTCGTTGGTGAAACCTGTGGCCTTTACCTGAGAATTTACCCTGTTGATACCTGAACTGAGCCTGATCCTGGGTGGAAGGGGACTTTGGCTGATGAAAAGGCTTAGACCCACTAGCTTGAGGTTTCGAAACTGGTTTGGGCTTAGGGAAAGTGAAGGTAGGCTTCTTAGGTTGAGAGGGACTTTGTTTGAATGCTTGTGCCATATTGAAAACAGTCTTCCAAACTGCTGGGGAAATCAAAGAAGGAGTCAAAACTGGAGACAGAACTACTTGGCTTGCAATACGGTCAGGAAGTTTCTTCACTAAGAATGATCCTCAGATCCTGCCTTGCTCGAACTGCCTCTAATAAGGCTGTCCGAATATCACCTAAAGACTGAATGGAAGTTTGGAGAAGCAAGCGCTGGGAAAGTTCAATGGCCTTCCTGACTTCCGCAGCTTCGATCGCCTGAGAAGAGCGTAACATAGACTTTGTTACTTGCTGGGTAACAATATATTGCGAAAACAGTCTAAACGCTTTTCCTCTTAACCTAAACTCGCAGTCTAGGTGAGCTGGGGAAGGCGTGCTAAAAGGATCTTTTAATTCGCACAAATTGATTTTTATGGGCAGCCAAGAAATCAAACAAAGCAGAGGGGACTCCTCCGGCACTAAAAACCGGAAGAGAGAACCAAGTATGGTTTTCTTGAGGGATTTGGTGAGAAGATGTTGAAGTGAAAGTAGTGGCAACATTTTGAGCCTCTGTTTCCCATTCCACCCAAGGTCCCGTACCCAACTGCAAGACTGGATTAGAGGCTGAGTCTGTGATCGGAAACATATCCAACTCCGGCGTCAAAGCAGAAAGTGCCTTGATGTCGTTAAAGCCATCATTCTTAGTCCAGTCAGAAAATAGCTTTGAAGCTGAGGCAGGGGGTAGGGCTGGTGTTGATGCATACACAAAAAAGTCATGGTTATAATAACTTGGAATGGCCTTAATATGAACATCTAAAACATTTCCTTTACTATCCAATGCTCTGAGTTTTCTAGACTTATTGCCTTGGATTACCCACTCATGTGGTACAGGGAGCTCCCCCGAAATAGTAGCTTGTGCTACTTTCAACCGGCCCAACATTACAGTTAGTTGAATCCAGTTGAGAGAGCCGACCAGAGACTCCCAGATTCTGCGTGTCGTAGTCAGACTGTGGAGGAACCTGAACAGTTTCCTGCGAAATCTGTTTCGATTGCCCACACTCTGACTCAGAGTGAGAGCAGCTGTGTCCCAAACCAGCCCTATCCACTGAACTACTCGTGAGGGAACAAGGTTTGACTTTACCAGATTTACCTTGAACCCTAGAGTTTTGACATGTTTTAATGTTATGTTGACATGATTTATGCATACTTGCTCTGTCTCTGCCACCACCAGCCAGTCGTCTAGGTACCATAAAATCCTGATCCCTTGTTGTAACAATGGCATCAGTGCTTGCCAGACTAATTTCGTGAATAAGCGAGGTGCCAGGTTCAAACCGAATGGCATCCTCTGAAAAACATAAGTTTGATCCCTGATCCGTAAGGCCAGAAATCGTTGAAATCTTTTGTTTACCGAGACGTGCCAATAAGCGTCTGTCAGGTCTAAGGAACACATCCAACCTCCCGGCGGAAGTGTCAGCCTGATTTGGTGCACTGTTAACATCCTGAATGACTCGTTGTGAATGTGAAGGTTCAGATACGACAGGTCTACGACGGGTCTCATCTGAACACTGTCCCTTTTGGGAACCAAAAATAGCTTGGATGTGAAGACTGGGTAATTTTGAGGGACCGGGATGATGACATTCTTGGCCATCATTTCCGTGACCAGTGACTCCACCTCTAAAGAAACTAGATTCGCCGTTGTCGGCTGACGTAAACGAGGTCGCCGGAGCCACTGCCAAGTAATGCCTTTGCGTGCCACCATCCTTGCCCAAGTCTTTAACGGCCATGCTTGGTGACACGTTCGGAACGACCCAGTTAGCAGACAAGGGTTCGCCGGCTGTACTACTCTCGGATCCACCCGCCTTAAGACCGGCCCCGGGAATGAGAGAGACATTAGTTTTTTGATGGTGGTGGAGGTGGTGGTGGTGGACGCTTCGCCGGCTGGCTGGCGTTGGCAGAAGACGTGCCCTGACCTGGTTTATTATAGCCTCTTCCTTTCTGACCTGTAAACTTAACCTGTTTGTACCTGTACTGACCTTGAGTGGAGGATGACTTAGGTAGATGAAAGGGCTTAGATCCCCCTGGCTGTGCTTTTGCGACTGGCTTGGGTTTGGGGAAGTTAAAGGCAGGTTTCTTAGAAGGGGCAGGACTATGTTTAAAGGCCTGAGCCATATTAAAAACGGTTCTCCACACCTCAGGGGACATTAAAGAGGGAGTGAGCACTGGTGACATGACCACCTGATTCGCAATACGATCAGGAAGCCTCCGCACTAAGGACATCCTGAGATCTTGTCGTGCTCGCACCGCCTCAAGCAAGGCTGTGCGTATGTCACCCAATGACTGAATTGACGACTGAAGGAGTAGTCGCCGAGACAGTTCAACCGATCTTCTAGCATCCGCGTCTGCGATTGCCTGAGTGGACCGGAGCATCGATTTAGCCACCTGTTGCGTCACAATGTACTGTGAGAACAGGCGAAATGCTTTCCCCCGTAGCCTAAATTCTCGGTCTAGGTGAGTAGGGGTAGGGGTAGTGAAAGGATCCTTGAGTTCACATAAATTGATTTTGGGGGCAGCTAAGAAATCAAACAAAGCCGAAGGGACTCCGCCGGCAGAACACACTGGCATTGAAAACCAAGAATGACTATCCTGAGGGATCTGGTGGGAAGTTTTTGAGGTGAAGGTGGTCGCAAAGTTCTGAGCCTCCGTCTCCCAATCCACCCAAGGTCCCGGACCCAACTGCCCCACCTTCAACACTGGATTAGCGGCTGAGTCTGTGACAGTTTGCAAATCAAGTTCTGGTGTGAGGGTTGATAGTGTTTTGATGTCATTAAAACCATCGTGCTTGGACCAGTCAGAAAACAGTTTCGAAGCTGAGGCAGGGGGCAGGGCAGGTTTAGCAGTATAAACAAAATAGTCCTGGTGATAATAATTAGGAATGGCCTTAACATTAACATTAGTACATTCCCCAAAGTATCCAAGGCCCTTAATTTTTTAGATTTATTGCCTTGTATTACCCACTCACGTGGTACCGGAAGTTCCCCTGACAAGGTAGGTTGAGCGACCTCTGGATTAGCGGGGATCAAGTGAACCCATGACTCATCTGGGCCGTACAGTAAGGGCATAGCTACCTTTCTCATAGGTGCTTTATCTAAAGGGGGTGGATTGACATCCGTTATAACCGTTACATTCGACGTAGTCAGTGCCGCCGTAGCAGGCCTAGTGACCACCGATGGTGATATAGAGGGAGGGTGAGGGATCTGAGTCAAAGCAGTAGAAGTCATCAGAGGCCGGACGTTAGAACCTGTCATAGGAGCTCCCGGGTCCACTGTGGGATTCACCGGCTGTTGGGCAAAAAATTTAGTGAGAGCATTAACTAGCAGCCCCTCTATTTCCTCTGCTGTGACAAACTTATTCGATGATGAACTCAAAGGTGAATCATTACGATCCTGTGCGGCGTCTAAAACTGAGCCTGACTCCTGCACTTCCATGTATGAGATAATAGATACATCGTCTTTGTCATCCGGCTCACCACGAGAGGATTCCGCCGAAGCCGGAGTCTCATCTTGTTGTAAAGACAAGTCAGGAATAGATGATGGGATCGCCACGTCCCTGTGGACATCAGCCACTGTTTGTGTAGTTCTAGCCATAGGACGAGAAAACCGCCAAACACCCAGGCCTTGGCCTGCACTCCCTTGGGAGTCTGACATACCCTCAATTATGGAGTTCCCACTTGACTCTGCCAGTGGACGATCACTGTCCACTGAACTCTCCAAATCTAGAGTTAAAATACTAAGAGGTAAACTATCTTTTGGTACTGGTACTAAATTCTCCCTATGAGATTGCACACTAGCTCTGTCGGGGGTAGAGGTATGACGAGAGGCACTATACTCCGGTGAACGCCGGGAGGCCCTTCGATCATGTGAGTCCTTCCGGGACGATTTGTGGCTACGGTGCGACCGCGAACTGCTCTTGGGTTTAGAGGATTTCTCACTATGTTCACTCATTGACCCCTCTGTCTTACTCTTCTTGCTCGTTGGTGAAGAAGAGAGACTCGGCGGCTGCTGCCTAAGCGGGGACCTAGACTTAGATCTCGCCGGGACGAGGAGGCTGCCACCGGGGGCGTCGGTTCTCGCTGTCGTTTAGCTGTGCCTGGGGCTGGAGCAAGTATAGAACCCAGTCCAATCTCTGTAGGTTTACGAACAGTTACTCTAGAGGGACGTTTAAGGGGAGGGTGCTCAATTAGTAACTTATCCCATAACTGGACGTTATCGCATTGAAGTGACTTATGAGCCACAATAGTAGTATAAGGTGTCATCTGCTGCCTGACCTCCCGTAAGGCGACCGCTACGGTCTTGTCATTGTCTTGTAAGACTTTTAAACTGAGTTGGGAACAAAAGGTACAGTTTCGCATCACCCACAGACCCCTTGAGCGGTTGAGACATTTAACACATTTTATACAAAGGGTGTGCGCAAAAATAGGGATACCTGAACAGGAGGGCGTAATGCATAAAGCAAAAACCGGGGCAAAGGTAGCCATGACAGAGACTGGTGGGAAACTTACTCCAGGTTCTGTATAGACCCGCCGGGACCCAGCTCTGGAAAAAAAGAAAATTTCCAGGAATTAATGCTCATAAGGTTAATCCAACATGTCCGCACACAAGTGTGAAATAACCCGCCGGGTAACGAGACGCAATCCACAACAACTACGGCTCGCTACGCGGTGGGGTTCCTAAGTAAAAGATTTCAAATTATCTTAACTTGTCCAAAAAGATTTCTGAATACCCTCTGACATAATATAAAGACCCGCATGGCGTTTATAACTGATTTTAGTCTTTCCGGTGGTGTTTGTTTCCGGATTCAATCTTGGAAAAAAAAACAAAAAAAAAAAGGCGCCGGCCCCCGAATTATCTCGTGGATCAAAAACTGGGAAGCCTGACACATATACGAGACCTAACTTCTCCTGAAGTAACTTTTTAGATCGCCGTATGCTGAAGGCGGCGATACAAAACGCATCCCACAATTGTCTGGTTAACTAACTGAATTGTAAATTCGTTATTCCCACCCTTCCAGGGAGCACCCGCCGGGTGTGAATATTAGTTTAAAAACTGTTAACCCCAATTACGCCTTAAGCTGAAGGCGGCGATACCAAACGTATCCCTCAATTGTCTGGTTAACTAACTGAATTGAAAATTCGTTATTCCACCCCTCCAGGGAGCACCCGCCAGGTGTGAATAATAGTTTAAAAACGTTAACCCCAATTGTGCCTTAATTCGCCGTATGTTGAAGGTGATACACAATGCATCCCTCAAAAGTCTGGTCAACTAAACTGAATTTCTTTTGTAAATTCGTTCATCCCACCCTTCCAGGTTGCACCCGCCGGGTGATTTAAAGTTAACCCCAACCAATCCTATCCCCACTTCTTTGTAAAAGATCGCCGGGGAGGAAAAACAACAACAGCTTAGTTTTTTATTGGCTTTGCAAAACCGAAAAAACTACAAACACGTGTCCGCATGAACACTGTTAGATGGGTACAGTCATCCCGCCGGGATTCATAAGGGGCCTGAAACAGGCACCACAGAGACACAGTCCTGGAGAGCCACAGACACCTACTTGCCGGGGAAACAAGCCTGTTTTTTAAACCACGCGTGGCTAAAACTCGGCAACCAGCCGGGTTTTTCATGGTGTAACCGAGAAAAACCCGCCGGATATAACCCACCCCGTCCAGATACCATCTGAACTCAAAACAGGACCGAGGCGTAGCCAAAACACAACTACGCCGGGCCCAACATAGTCCGAGGAATTAGCCAATACACAACTAAACCAGGACACATAAATAGTCCGTGGAATTAGCCAATACACAACTAAACCAGGACACACATGACACAGTAGTACATATTTATAACATAAATCAATAACACTTGTACATGTGGCAAAGCTACGAGAGGCTGGCTAGGCCTAGGCAGACGGACATAAAAGTAAACATGTCGTAATATAAACAAAATGCACTGAATTATATCACAACAGGAACCACCGTCAACACACCACTGTAGGAAACACTTCCGGCAAAGGGAAGAACTGACTCGGGACCCAGAAAAAACTTCACTAAGTGAAGAAAAATACGCTGGGAACGTCAGCAAAAATAAGCTACCTCATCAGAAAGATAAAAGGAAGCAAAAATAACGCGTAATGAAAGCCGCCTGCATCACAAAGCTAGCTAACAGTGAAAAAGTTCACAAGTCCACAACAGGACCACGAGGGTACATCCGAAATAGATGCCCCAAACACACGACCCAAAATACACTGCACTGCGGGCAACCAGCCCAGGACACTCCTGCTACGCATATCCTAACCTTACTCGATACATCCCGGAGTAAACAAATGAGAAAAAACTCACTAGGGACGCAACAAATGTGGAACCAGCGGAGCGTGGGGAGACACGTCCGGGCAGGCTGAGCGCAGAGCAGAGAAGGAAGAATGACGCCTGAGTCAGCGTCTGGTCAAAGATCCACACAAGTACATCCACGATATTATGGAAAGCTTATAGAATAGTTATTCTTATTTTCTTTTTGTTTTTATTTTTTACGAAGTTTTTTCGTAGTGAGAACCCAATTCATAATGACTGAAGCCATGAGTGAGGTCGCGTGCGCTCATGATGAAGGCTCCTCATATTTTAGATGCTCTGCGCGGTAGATTCAAAACTACGGCGGATGAGTGTTTGAAGAGGGTACCTTATGTAATAGGCATGTTCGTCAATGATGGAGGGGCCACTAATAAATAGTCTCCATTCAAACACCCGCGGGTCAGCAGTTTGTCTTTATGCGCCTTAGTTTTGCTTATCTGTTAGTTAGGAGGCTACTTCGACGCAAGATTATGCTTCATGCTGTCTCTCTGAGGATGTTGCATTATTGTTTTAGCAGGCGCTCTGGTTTAACCCTTCCAGCCCGGCTGTCCTTTTATAAGGACACCGCGGGAGATGGGCAGGACCCCGGGTGTCCTTATAACAGGCAGTAAGCTTGAAAGCCTATTCAGCTTGGTCTGAACGCCGTGCGCCCGACGCATGTAAACAAAGCCGGTCATTGTGTCACCGCACCTCCGAAAACAAGAAGGAGACGTCGGATCAATGTTGTTGTTGTATGGTATGACAAAATTAGTGTCTGAAAAGCTCCGATATTGTCAACATCGCGGCAAAATTCGCTCCACGGAAATCGTCATCACAACTGAACCAGTCGACTTACAGAGCTCTACTCAATGCCAGTCTACAGATTGGAAACCGCACTACATATAGAGATGCGTGGGAAATTTCTAGCAGTTAAAATAAAGATACGGTAGCCTAACCCTAGAAGTTTTTCGGCCAAATCGCCCGGGTACCCCACACTGTCCTTAGGAGGGCGAGCCCGGGCGGGAAGGGTTAAGGGTTGCCACACGTGGTGTGGAATCTTCCAGAGTCCGGGTCTGCGCGTGGGCCCCTTTCGTGGGCCTCTTCACTGCTTGCTGCTGGGTCTTCGGGAGGCTTGGGAGCTGCCATGTGTGCTGTTTTTCTTCAAACCTCGTGGCCAGCCTCAGTAGGGGTCTCCGGGTAAGGCTAGGTATCATTCATTGTGAATAATATTATTTCATGTATGTCCTAGCCTATGTGTTTTTTTTCCCCTGAGTGTTGCTTGTTAAAGGTTACATGTTAAGAGGGAATCAGGAGACGTCCTGTGGTGTGGGGGTTTTTAGGGGGTCTGACTTTCTCAGATAAGTCAACTCTCCTGTTTTTGGTTCGTTTTTCCGGCGGCTTTCAAAGCCAGCTGTGCTCGTCCGGCGGACGGGCATGGAACTTGCCAAAATGACCCCGGCGTGGTATGCTAAACCACGAACCTTCCGGCGGAAATTCGATTTCCTTAACCCTCCTGGCCCGGTTGTCATTTTAAAATGACACCACGAATTAAGGGCCGGTGCCCGGGTGTCATTTTAAAATCCGTAAGCTTGGAAGCCTATTCAGCTTGGTCTGAACGCTGTGCGTCCGACGCATGTAAACAAAGCCGATCGTTACGTCACCGCACCTCCGAAAACAAGAAAGAGAAGACTCGTTTGTTATTGTATGTCTGTATTTATTAGTGGCCCCTCCATCATTGACGAACATGCCTATTACATAAGGCACCCTCTTCAAACACTCATCCGCCGTAGTTTGAATCTACCGCGCAGAGCATTTAAAAAACTGAGGAGCCTTCATCATGAGCGCACGCGACCTCACTCATGGCTTCAGTCATAATGAATTGGGTTCTCACTACGAAAAAACTTTGTAAAAAATAAAAACAAAAAGAAAATAAGAATAACTATTCAATAAGCTTTCCATCATATCGTGGATGTACTTGTGTGGATCTTTTGACCAGACGCTACTGCAGGCGTCATTCTTCCTTCTCTGCTCTGCGCTCAGCCTGCCCGGACGTGTCTCCCCATGCTCCGTGGGTTCCGCATTTGTTGCGTCCCTAGTGAGTTTTTTCTCATTTGTTTACTCCGGGATGTATCGAGTAAGGTTAGGATATGCGTAGCAGGAGTGTCCTGGGCTGGT
Organism: Paralithodes platypus; assembly: GCA_032716605.1. Classification (NCBI taxonomy): domain Eukaryota; kingdom Metazoa; phylum Arthropoda; class Malacostraca; order Decapoda; family Lithodidae; genus Paralithodes; species Paralithodes platypus. The sequence continues at coordinate 21,395,865 of CM064480.1, read as the reverse complement.
TGCCCACAGTGCAGTGTATTTTGGGTCGTGTGTTTGGGGCATCTATTTCGGATGTACCCTCGTGGTCCTGTTGTGGACAGGTGAACTTTTTCACAGTTAGCTAGCTTTGTGATGCAGGCGGCTTTCATTACACATTATTGCTTCCTTTTATCTTTCTGATGAGGTAGCGTATTTTTGCTGTCGTTCCCAACGTATTTTTCTTCACTTAGTGAAGTTTTTTCTGGGTCCCGAGTCAGTTCTTCCCTTTGCCGGAAGTGTTTGCTACAGTGGTGTGTTGGCGGTGGTTCCTGTTGTGATATAATTCAGTGCTTTTTGTTTATATTCCGACATGTTACTGTTATCCGTCTGCCTAGGCCTAGCCAGCCTCTCGTAGCTTTACCACATATACAAGTGTTATTGATTTATTTTCTAATTATGTACTACTGTGTCATGTGTGTCCTGGTTTAGTTGTGTATTGGCTAATTCCACGGACTATTTATGTGTCCTGGGTTAGTTGTGTATTGGCTAATTCCACGGACTATGTTGGGCCCGGCGTTAGTTGTGTTTTAGCTACGCCTCGGTCCGGTGTTGCGTTCAGATGGTATCTGGACGGGGTGGATTATTTCCGGCGGGGTTGTTCTCGGTTTCACCTTGATAACCTCGGCTGGTTGCCAAGTTTTAGCCACGCGTGGTTTAAAACAGGCTTGTTTCCCCGGCGAGTGGGTGTCTGTGGCTCCCCAGGACTGCGTCTCTGGGGTGCCTGTTTCAGGCTCCTTCTGATTCCCGGCGGGTTGGCTGTACCCATCTAACAGTGTTCATACGGACACGTGTTGTTTGTAGTTTTTTCGGTTTTGCAAAGCCAATATAAAACTATGCTGTAGTTGTATTTCCTCCCCGGCGATCTGTTACAAAGAAGTGGGGATAGGAACAATTGGGGTTAACTTTTAAACTTTAAATCACCCGGTGGGTGCAACCTGGAAGGGTGGGATGACCGAATTTGCAAAATTCAGTTTAGTTGACCAGACAATTGAGGGATGCATTGTGTATCGCCTCCTTCAACATACGGTGCTTTAGGTTACTATTGGGGTTAACGTTTTTTAAACTATTATTCACACCCGGCGGGTGCTCCTTGGACGGATGGGAATAACGAATTTACAATTCAGTTAGTTAACCAGACAATTGAGGGATACGTTTTGTATCGCCGCCTTCAACATACGGCGATCTAAAAAGATACTTCGGCAGAAGTTAGATCTCGTATATTTGTCAGGCTTCCCAGTTTTTGATCTACGAGATCATTCGGGGGCCGGCGTCTTTTTTAGTTTTTTTTTTCCAAAATTTAATCTGGAAACAAACACCACCGGAAAGACTTAATCACTTATAAACGCCATGATAGTCTTTATATATTATGTCAGAGGGTATTCATAAATCTTTTGGACAAATTAAGATATTCTGAAATCCTTTACTTAGGAAACCCCACCGCGTAGCGAGCTGTGGTCGTTGAGTATTACGTCTCGTTACCCGGCGGGTTATTTAACACTTGTGTGCGAACATGATTGGGTTAACCTTATGAGCATTAATTCCTGGAAATTTTATTTTTTCCAGAGCTGGGTCCCGGCGGGTCTATGCAGAACCTGGAGTAAGTTTCCCACCAGTCTCTGTCATGGCTACCTTTGCCCCGGTTTTTGCTTTATGCATTACGCCCTCCTGTTCAGGTATCCCTATTTTTGCGCACACCCTTTGTATAAACTGTGTTAAAATGTCTCGTTTGGTGGGGGTTACCTTTCCGGCGTTTTTCTCGTTGCTCCGAGAACACCGTTTTTGTTTACCGAGTTTTAGTCAGGATGGCTAAAATAGGTAAGTTACCCCGACGAGTTTGGTCGCTTGAGGGCTCATCAGAAACTGCGTTTTCTGTGGTCGAGCCTGGGATCAGGCTTCCTGTGTTATTCATTGCTTTATGCATTACGCCCTCCTGTAATGTCTCGTTTGGTGTGGGTTACCTTTCCGGCGTTTTCTCGTTGCTCCGAGAACACCGTTTTTGGTTACCGAGTTTTAGTCAGGATGGCTAAAATAGGTAAGTTACCCCGACGAGTTTGGTCGCTTGAGGGCTCATCAGAAACTACGTTTTCTGTGGTCGAGCCTGGGATCAGGCTTCCTGTGTTATTCCCGGCGAGGGGGGCTCCACACAGTTATTTTGTTTGGTCTTTCCCTCCCGGCGACCTTTTTACAAAGAGGTCGGGGCAGGTATAATTGGTTTGACATTGCATATAAAACCCGGCGATTGTACCTTCGGGTGGTTATATTAACGGATTTACGATTCGCGATAATTTGCCAAACAATTGATTGATACAATAGGGTATCACGGCCTTCAAGACGGCGATCTATGAGGGCTTCTGGGAAAAGCCGGATTAGAGATTAAGATAGGCTTAGACTTTTTATGGGATAAAAAGATGCCTGAATCTTACTAGTGTTTCGAGTGTAAAGGGATACTTGAAAGACTTCATCTTTAATAAAGATATGCTTCATCTTTATGAGGATTCAGAAGTTATGCTTAATTCTTTTGAACAGGTAAAAGATATGCTGAAATCGTTAATAAACAATTGAAACAATGTTGTTTGTTTGTTTAGTCTTTCCCTCCCGGCGACCTTTTTACAAAAAAGGTCTGGGGCAGGTACAATTGGTTTGACATTGCATATATAACCCGGCGGTTGTACCTTCGGGTGGTTATATTAACTGATTTGCAATTCGCGATCATTTGCCAAACAATTGATTGATACAATAGGGTATCACGGCCTTCAAGACGGCGATCTATGAGGGCTTCTGGGAGAAGCCGGATTAGAGATTAGGATAGGCTTAGACTTTTTATGGGATAAAAAGATGCCGGAATCTTACTAGTGTTTCAAGTGTAAAGGGATACTTGAAAGACTTCATCTTTAATAAAGATATGCTTCATCTTTATGAGGATTCAGAAGATATGCTTAAATCTTCTGGACAGGTAAATATATCCTGAAATCTTTAATATGAAACTAAAGGAAAACGAAAAGTAGTGGTGGAGTGCTACGGTTCGTTGACCGGCGGTTTTGTGGCACATATTTTGTACCATTTTTTTGGGTGTAACCCTATGAGCATTAATCCCCGGAAAATTCTCTTTCCAGGGCGGAGTACCGGTGTTGCACCAGGTGACCAGGTAGTTCCCGGGGGCGGGGTAGTTTTCCCCCAGTCTCTGTCATGTCGGCACTTGAACCTCTCATTGCTGTATGTTCAACGCCGTTAAGATCAGGTATCCCTATATTATTTTTATTTGTTAATGAAATAATTTAATCACTGAATAATAATAACCATATATATTTTCTATGATTATATTATGATAATATTGTGTTTATTTATAGTAATTTATTTTAATACAATTAAATATAAATTAAATTAATTACTATACTTTATGATTTTGCTCACCAGCTCTGCTTTCAATGTGTTAATGAGCTATGGGAGCTTTTAATTATCATAAACCTTTACAGGGCTCTCTTTCAGAGAGTATACCGAGCTCGCAAGCGAGGGACAGCCACAGCCAAGGTGTATGGCGATACTCACAGTCCTGGCAGGACAGAACACATCGCTTTGTGACTCAACTAGTGCTGACGTCCACCGGGATGCCGATGTACCATCTTCTATCCCAGTTTTAACATGGCAACATGTGGAGGTCCCGGCTTCGGCGGGATCTTCCCATGATAAGCCAGACTTAACGGATGAAGAACAACGATCTCTGGTCTCAGAGATGGAGGTTGAAGAGTCCAGTCACCTTCTAGGCGACTCTCAGGGTACTGTCGAATCTCCACGGAGTTCGTCATCGGCTAGGTATGTACCGGCGGAAGAGATTGATGGACTACTATTGAATGCACTTAATAGGTTCTTTGGCCCTACGCCGGAAACTCCTTCTGATACGGGAGATCCCGCGATGTCGACGAATGTGCGACCTCTGGCTACATCCTTTGCTTTAGCTAAAATACCTAACCATCCGCTTGTGTCAGACCCAATTTCCAATGTGCCAGGCACAGCAGCTCTCACTACTTCCACTGTGCGAGTCATATCAGACATATCTCCCCCTCCTTTAGACAAGGCGCCAGTCAAAAAAACAGGAGCTATGCCTCTTTTATACGGGCCTGATGAGTCAGGGGTAGCAATGTTACGGAAATGTTTTGGATGTTCATATTAAGGACATTCCAAGTTATTATAACCATGACTTATTCTTCCCACCAAATCCCTCCAGAACGCCATTCTTGGTTCTCTCTTCCGGTTTTTGGTGCCGGCGGAGTCCCCTCTGCTTGGCTGCCATTAGCACGCCTTCCCCAGCTTACCTAGACCGCGAGTTTAGGTTAAGAGGAAAAGCGTTTAAACTGTTTTCGCAATATATGGTTCCCAGCAAGTAACAAAGTCTCTGTTACGCTCTTCTCAGGCAATAGAAGCCGCGGAAGTCAGGAAAGCCATTGAACTTTCCCGGCGCTTGCTTCTCCAGACTTCCATCCAAGTCTTTAGGAGATATTCGGACGGCCTTATTAGAGGCAGTTCGAGCAAGGCAGGATCTGAGGATGTTCTTAGTGAAGAAACTTCTTGACCGTATTGCAAGCCAAGTAGTTCTGTCTCCAGTTCTAATTCCTTCTTTGATTTCACCAGCAGTTTGGAAGACTGTTTTCAATTTGGCACAAGCATTCAAGCAAGGTCCCCCGCAAGCCCTGATGCCCTTGTTAGAACAAGGGATCAGGGTCTGGTGGTATCTGCGCGACTAACTGGTGGTGGCAGAAACAGAAAAGTTACGCATCAGTCATGTCTACGTTACGTTAAACCATCTCATATCTCTAGGATTCAAGGTCAACTTAGTAAAAGTCAAACCCTTGTTCCCCCACGAGTATTTCAGGGGATAGGGCTGGTCGAGGACACAGCTTCTCTCACTCTGAGTCAGAGTGTGGACACTCGAAACAGATTTCGCAAAAACTGTTTATGTTTCTCCACAGTCTGACTACGACACAGAGACTTTGGGAATCTCTAGTCGGTTCTCTCAACGGGGTTCAGCTAACTGTGAAGTTGGGCCGGTTGTAAGTCTAACGTTTAATCTTGGAGGGCAACAAATTTTTCCCACTATTACCGGCGGGTATAGTATGGCCTATCCCAACGTTATTACACAACTTACTATCGGTTTGGGCGACGAGAGAAATGTTGCACGCAGTCATGTCATGAACCTCTCCTCCGCCGTCGGTATGGGTGGACATGGATGCGTCAGGCACGATAGGTTGGGGCTTTTAGTCAAACCTCGGGCATCAGGGTCAAAGGTTTTGGTCCCATTTAGAAATCTTCCACATCAATGTCAAAGACTTACTAGTCCCCTTATCTGTCCTTCAGGCTCACGGCTCTGCTTTACGGGGCAAGTCGGTGGCCTTCAGAATGGACAATCTGAATGTGGTTCACTGTATTCAGAAACAAGGGTCAATAAGATCTCGGAAGTGGCTAAACGTGTCAGAAAAGATTTTTATACTAGCCAACAGGCTGAACATTCATCTTCACGCATCTTGTCTCCCAGGCATAGCAAACGTCTGGGCAGACGCTCTGTCTCAGAGACAAAGCACATCAGTAGAATGGGCGCTCTTGCGTGTGCGGAGCATTACCATCCACAAGTGGATTTGTTTGCGTCTGAGAAGACTTGCAAACTCCCACTGTACCTCACCCGCCGGACGATAACGCCGGCGGGCGGACCTGACGCTCTGATGACGGACGAGAACAGGTTGAGTTCCATTTATCTATTTTCCGCCGCCAGGCGCGTCTCTAATGTGCCACGTAGTCAACAAACTACAGGATTAGCGAGGCGTAGTCTCGCTAATCGCGCCCCTGTGGCCGGTGCAGTGTGGTACCAGCATTTGTACACGTGGTGCCCGCACCTAGTGTCACTCCCGGTCGGGTTGTTCCACTTAGAACACAATTGGCAACCTAGAAACCTCGCGGACTTGTTCATTATGGACATTCAGGAGGCCAAGTGGCTAGCACCATATGGTAGCGACGTGACCAAGATATTCACGAATCAATATATCCAGTCTACAAAGCGACAGTTTCAATCGCATTGGCAAGCTTTTATGTCTTGGATTCTTAGAACAAAACAAACTGTGCCCTCGGTGGCGTTGGTTGTTAATTATTTAATGTATCTGTTCATGCAGAAACATTTATCTGAAATTGATTTATGAGGGCAGGTTTTAAACTCCGCCCACCTCCCCGTCAGCTCAGGCCTACATGGTCTCTGGACAAAGCATCGTAGTTATTCTCGTTCCCGTATGTACCAAAGACTGCAGATTTTACAAAAGGGCAGTATTCCTTATGGCTTTGGCTACCGGGAACAGAGTTTCTGAGCGGGCGGCGATGAGCAACACTCCTAATTGCCTCAGGTTTGATAGGCTTCATGAGTGTATTCACATTTGCACCTTCCCCAGGATTCATAGCCAAGAATGAGCACAGTGAACACGTGTTTTCAGAGTTCACGGTGCCGGCGTTAAAAAGGGGAAAGGTGCACCATCTTTTTTGCCCAGTGCAAGCTCTAACCAAATATTTAAGAGTGGCACCTCTAAATCACCAGGGTGCTTTATGGGTCGCAAGTCCGGGTGAACGCTTGATGGAGCGTACACTGGCTTCTCTCTTGGTCGAGGACTTTAAAGAGAAGAATCCCGGCGTTGTGGGTAAGACCCACGATTTACGCAAGGGGACAGCCTCTTTACTGTTTCCTTAATAATCTTTCGGTGGAAGTTATTAAGTCCACACAGTTGTGGGCCTCTAATCAGGAGTTTTTGACTCGATACCTTTCAGTAGCTCTGGACAAACCTTCCTTGCCATGTATAGCTTTACGGCAGAGGGTCTAGGTGGCCCTTTGAGTCACGTTTTGTTTAATTTCAAGAAAAAGGGGGGGGAGGGTGCAGTCAGTGTGACATAGGACACCCTAGACCCCTCCGGAGTATGTGTTCGGAACATACGAGCTGTGATACTGTTTGTAGGCATTGTATTATAAAATTTCTCTGTAGTATTCATTGCAGGAAATTGTGCAAGGCCAATAGTAGTGTTACAACAATTCTTGTTGTAAGTAGCTTTGGCTGTGAAGCAATAGATTTTTGAGAAATCTCGGTAGTTGCAACTACGACTTTTACTTTTGAAGTAATTACTTCTCCATAAGTACACGAGTTCAGTACTTCTACGAATGTACAAGAATTCATTTATGTTTGGTTATATTTTTAGGAATATATCCACTAGTTAATGGGGTTTATATGTGCACATGTAAACTTATAAGTTTTTAGTTTTCACCACTTACTTTAAGTGGGGTGCCTTCTTAACTAGCAGATCTGTGTACAGAGTCTCAGAGTTAACCCTTTTTCAAGCAGGCTTCTTTGAAGCACGCTCCTGCTTGTACCCCTTTTTGAAGATTTAGGCTGTATAAAGTTTATGCACCCGAATATCTCTTTTTTTACAAGAGTAAGAATACTATGTGGTTGTTTGATTATCTGCTTTTCTAGAGTTATGATATGATTACGAATGTCCCCCTCCAGTCTTAGAAATCAGGCATGTTCGTCAATGATGGAGGGGCCACTAATAAATTATAGGTTTGACTCCTGTAAGGAGATAAAGAAAACCTAATATTTAGTAGTGGCCCCGTAATCATTGACGACTGGGGCCCTCCCGACCATCCCCTTCCCATTCGTTGATGTATTCAGGATTTTGGTTTACTTGATATGTCAGTGAAGGAAGAATGACGCCTGCAGTAGCGTCTGGTCAAAAGATCCACACAAGTACATCCACGATATGATGGAAAGCTTATTGAATAGTTATTCTTATTTTCTTTTTGTTTTTATTTTTTACGAAGTTTTTTCGTAGTGAGAACCCAATTCATTATGACTGAAGCCATGAGTGAGGTCGCGTGCGCTCATGATGAAGGCTCCTCAGTTTTTTAAATGCTCTGCGCGGTAGATTCAAACTAAGGCGGATGAGTGTTTGAAGAGGGTGCCTTATGTAATAGGCATGTTCGTCAATGATTACGGGGCCACTACTAAATATTAGGTTTTCTTTATCTCCTTACAGGAGTCAAACCTATAATGTCGTTGTTTCAGTAGTGAAAAGATCGTCATATTGCTAACATCGCCTGCAAGTGCTCTCCACTGAAATCGTCATCACAACTGAACCAGTTGACATAGAGAGCTCTACTCAACGCCAGTCTACAGATTGGAAACCGCACTACATTTATAGATGCGTGGGAAATTTCTAGCAGTTAAACTAAACAAAAATACGGTAGCCTAGGCCTAGACGTTTTTCGGCCAGATCGCCCGGGTAGCCCACACTGTCATTTTGAGAGCCTGCCCGGGCCAGGAGGGTTTAGGGGAGGTATTTAGTTTGTTCACTAGACCTCCATTAACCTTAAAATTACACCCCCTTGAGTCCCTTTCAAGATAAATTTGTAAATTTTTCGGTAGAAAAATGTCCCGGCCAAAGGGCGGTTCCTCTTAAATTACAGGCTCGCTATCGCTCGCCAGGATAAAATCGACACCTAAATGGCACGAAAGGTCTTAATAGGGGGTGAAAGTTCTTAAACTCGCTATACTAATGGGGCAAACATTTTATAATATCAAAAGCAATGGGGCTAAACATGAGGGAGAAAGGGGTCAAGAAAAAAATCCCTCAAGTGGATATCTCCCCTTAAGTGGGGGCTCATGGGTTGAGGTAAACATGGACAAATAATTGCCAACCTGCATATAATTATCTTGTAAAATGCAATGTCACTGAAATAATTATTAACAATGGTATAAAGGATTTTGCGGATCGTCTATACCGGGCCAGTGACGTCATAGTGACGTCACACCAGTATCCTTAGCCTAGACTGGATGGTGGACTTACACTCTTGTGACGTCACAGGCCTGGTATAGACGATCCACAAAATCCTTTATACCATTGTTAATAATTATTTCAGTGCCATTGCATTTTGCAAGATAATTATGTACAACTTGGCGATTATCATTCTATGTTTATCTCAACCCATGAGCCCCCACCTTTAACCCTCTCACCACGGAAGGGCTCTTGAACGCCCATAAAAAAGCATATAACAGGTACCCGGAAGGCCTCTTGAACGCCCAGTGGTTGAAAGCCTGTGAGCTTCGTGTGCGAGGCGTCGGTCCGACGCATGTAAACAACAGCCGGCTGGACCGACGCCCCGCATCTCCGGCCACAAGAAGGAGAGCGTCGCTTGTTCGTGTGTGCCTGTATGTTGTTGTTAAGTATCGAAAAGTGGTGTAAAGTGGCTGATTTATTAGTGGCCCCTCCATCATTGACGAACATGCCTATTACATAAGTCACCCTCTTCAAACACTCATCCGCCGTAGTTTGAATCTACCGCGCAGAGCATTTAAAAAACTGAGGAGCCTTCATCATGAGCGCACGCGACCTCACTCATGGCTTCAGTCATAATGAATTGGGTTCTCACTACGAAAAAACTTCGTAAAAAATAAAAACAAAAAGAAAATAAGAATAACTATTCAATAAGCTTTCCATCATATCGTGGATGTACTTGTGTGGATCTTTTGACCAGACCCTACTGCAGGCGTCATTCTTCCTTCTCTGCTCTGCGCTCAGCCTGCCCGGATGTGTCTCCCCACGCTCCGCGGGTTCCGCATTTGTTGCGTCCCTAGTGAGTTTTTTCTCATTTGTTTACTCCGGGATGTATCGAGTAAGGTTAGGATATGCGTAACAGGAGTGTCCTGGGCTGGTTGCCCGCAGTGCAGTGTATTTTGGGTCGTGTGTTTGGGGCATCTATTTCGGATGTTCCCTCGTGGTCCTGTTGTGGACAGGTGAACTTTTTCACAGTTAGCTAGCTTTGTGATGCAGGCGGCTTTCATTACACGTTATTGCTTCCTTTTATCTTTCTGATGAGGTAGCGTATTTTTGCTGTCGTTCCCAGCGTATTTTTCTTCACTTAGTGAAGTTTTTTCTGGGTCCCGAGTCAGTTCTTCCCTTTGCCGGAAGTGTTTGCTACAGTGGTGTGTTGGCGGTGGTTCCTGTTGTGATATAATTCAGTGCTTTTTGTTTATATTCCGACATGTTACTGTTATCCGTCTGCCTAGGCCTAGCCAGCCTCTCGTAGCTTTACCACATATACAAGTGTTATTGATTTATTTTCTAAATATGTACTACTGTGTCATGTGTGTCCTGGTTTAGTTGTGTATTGGCTAATTCCACGGACTATTTATGTGTCCTGGGTTAGTTGTGTATTGGCTAATTCCACGGACTATGTTGGGCCCGGTGTTAGTTGTGTTTTAGCTACGCCTCGGTCCGGTGTTGCGTTCAGATGGTATCTGGACAGGGTGGGTTATTTCCGGCGGGTTTTTCTCGGTTTCACCTTGATAACCCCGGCTGGTTGCCAAGTTTTGGCCACGCGTGGTTTAAAACAGGCTTGTTTCCCCGGCGAGTGGGTGTCTATGGCTCCCCAGGACTGCGTCTCTGGGGTGCCTGTTTCAGGCTCCTTCTGATTTCCGGCGGGTTGGCTGTACCCCTCTAACAGTGTTCATACGGACACGTGTTGTTTGTAGTTTTTTCGGTTTTGCAAAGCCAATATAAAACTATGCTGTAGTTGTATTTCCTCCCCGGCGATCTGTTACAAAGAAGTGGGGATAGGAACAATTGGGGTTAACTTTTAAACTTTAATCACCCGGTGGGTGCAACCTGGAAGGGTGGGATGACCGAATTTGCAAAATTCAGTTTAGTTGACCAGTCTTTATATATTATGTCAGAGGGTATTCATAAATCTTTTGGACAAATTAAGATATTCTGAAATCCTTTACTTAGGAAACCCCACCGCGTAGCGAGCTGTGGTCGTTGAGTATTACGTCTCGTTACCCGGCGGGTTATTTAACACTTGTGTGCGAACATGATGGGGTTAACCTTATGAGCATTAATTCCTGGAAATTTTATTTTTTCCAGAGCTGGGTCCCGGCGGGTCTATGCAGAACCTGGAGTAAGTTTCCCACCAGTCTCTGTCATGGCTACCTTTGCCCCGGTTTTTGCTTTATGCATTACGCCCTCCTGTTCAGGTATCCCTATTTTTGCGCACACCCTTTGTATAAAATGTGTTAAAATGTCTCGTTTGGTGGGGGTTTCCTTTCCGGCGTTTTTCTCGTTGCTCCGAGAACACCGTTTTTGTTTACCGAGTTTTAGTCAGGATGGCTAAAATAGGTAAGTTACCCCGACGAGTTTGGTCGCTTGAGGGCTCATCAGAAACTGCGTTTTCTGTGGTCGAGCCTGGGATCAGGCTTCCTGTGTTATTCATTTCTTTATGCATTACGCCCTCCTGTAATGTCTCGTTTGGTGTGGGTTACCTTTCCGGCGTTTTTCTCGTTGCTCCGAGAACACCGTTTTTGTTTACCGAGTTTTAGTCAGGATGGCTAAAATAGGTAAGTTACCCCGACGAGTTTGGTCGCTTGAGGGCTCATCAGAAACTGCGTTTTCTGTGGTCGAGCCTGGGATCAGGCTTCCTGTGTTATTCCCGGCGAGGGGGGCTCCACACAGTTATTTTGTTTGGTCTTTCCCTCCCGGCGACCTTTTTACAAAGAGGTCGGGGCAGGTATAATTGGTTTGACATTGCATATAAAACCCGGCGGTTGTACCTTCGGGTGGTTCTATTAACGGATTTGCGATTCGCGATAATTTGCCAAACAATTGATTGATACAATAGGGTATCACGGCCTTCAAGACGGCGATCTATGAGGGCTTCTGGGAGAAGCCGGATTAGAGATTAAGATAGGCTTAGACTTTTTATGGGATAAAAAGATGCCTGAATCTTACTAGTGTTTCAAGTGTAAAGGGATACTTGAAAGACTTCATCTTTAATAAAGATATGCTTCATCTTTATGAGGATTCAGAAGTTATGCTTAATTCTTTTGAACAGGTAAAAGATATGCTGAAATCTTTAATAAACAATTGAAACAATGTTGTTTGTTTGTTTAGTCTTTCCCTCCCGGCGACCTTTTTACAAAAAAAGGTCTGGGGCAGGTACAATTGGTTTGACATTGCATATAAAACCCGGCGGTTGTATCTTCGGGTGGTTATATTAACTGATTTGCAATTCGCGATCATTTGCCAAACAATTGATTGATACAATAGAGTATCACGGCCTTCAAGACGGCGATCTATGAGGGCTTCTGGTAGAAGCCGGATTAGAGATTAGGATAGGCTTAGACTTTTTATGGGATAAAAAGATGCCGGAATCTTACTAGTGTTTCAAGTGTAAAGGGATACTTGAAAGACTTCATCTTTAATAAAGATATGCTTCATCTTTATGAGGATTCAGAAGATATGCTTAAATCTTCTGGACAGGTAAATATATCCTGAAATCTTTAATATGAAACTAAAGGAAAACGAAAAGTAGTGGTGGAGTGCTACGGTTCGTTGACCGGCGGTTTTGTGGCACATATTTTGTACCATTTTTTTGGGTGTAACCCTATGAGCATTAATCCCCGGAAAATTCTCTTTCCAGGGCGGAGTACCGGTGTTGCACCAGGTGACCAGGTAGTTCCCGGGGGCGGGGTAGTTTTCCCCCAGTCTCTGTCATGTCGGCACTTGAACCTCTCATTGCTGTATGTTCAACGCCGTTAAGATCAGGTATCCCTATATTATTTTTATTTGTTAATGAAATAATTTAATCACTGAATAATAATAACCATATATATTTTCTATGATTATATTATGATAATATTGTGTTTATTTATAGTAATTTATTTTAATACAATTAAATATAAATTAAATTAATTAGTATACTTTATGATTTTGCTCACCAGCTCTGCGTTCAATGTGTTAATGAGCTATTGGAGCTTTTAATTATCATAAACCTTTACAGGGCTCTCTTTCAGAGAGTATACCGAGCTCGCAAGCGAGGGACAGCCACAGCCAAGGTGTATGGCGATACTCACAGTCCTGGCAGGACAGAACACATCCCTTTGTGACTCAACTAGTGCTGACGTCCACCGGGATGCCGATGTACCATCTTCTATCCCAGTTTTAACATGGCAACGTGTGGAGGTCCCGGCTTCGGCGGGTTCTTCCCATGATAAGCCAGACTTAACGGATGAAGAACAACGATCTCTGGTCTCAGAGATGGAGGTTGAAGAGTCCAGTCACCTTCTAGGCGACTCTCAGGGTACTGTCGAATCTCCACGGAGTTCGTCATCGGCTAGGTATGTACCGGCGGAAGAGATTGATGGACTACTATTGAATGCACTTAATAGGTTCTTTGGCCCTACGCCGGAAACTCCTTCTGATACGGGAGATCCCGCGATGTCGACGAATGTGCGACCTCTGGCTACATCCTTTGCTTTAGCTAAAATACCTAACCATCCGCTTGTGTCAGACCCAATTTCCAATGTGCCAGGCACAGCAGCTCTCACTACTTCCACTGTGCGAGTCATATCAGACATATCTCCCCCTCCTTTAGACAAGGCGCCAGTAAAAAAACAGGAGCTATGCCTCTTTTATACGGGCCTGATGAGTCAGGGGTAGCAATGTTACGGAAATGTTTTGGATGTTCATATTAAGGACATTCCAAGTTATTATAACCATGACTTATTCTTCCCACCAAATCCCTCCAGAACGCCATTCTTGGTTCTCTCTTCCGGTTTTTGGTGCCGGCGGAGTCCCCTCTGCTTGGCTGCCATTAGCACGCTTTCCCCAGCTTACCTAGACCGCGAGTTTAGGTTAAGAGGAAAAGCGTTTAAACTGTTTTCGCAATATATGGTTCCCAGCAAGTAACAAAGTCTCTGTTACGCTCTTCTCAGGCAATAGAAGCCGCGGAAGTCAGGAAAGCCATTGAACTTTCCCGGCGCTTGCTTCTCCAGACTTCCATCCAAGTCTTTAGGAGATATTCGGACGGCCTTATTAGAGGCAGTTCGAGCAAGGCAGGATCTGAGGATGTTCTTAGTGAAGAAACTTCTTGACCGTATTGCAAGCCAAGTAGTTCTGTCTCCAGTTCTAATTCCTTCTTTGATTTCACCAGCAGTTTGGAAGACTGTTTTCAATTTGGCACAAGCATTCAAGCAAGGTCCCCGCAAGCCCTGATGCCCTTGTTAGAACAAGGGATCAGGGTCTGGTGGTATCTGGGCGACTAACTGGTGGTGGCAGAAACAGAAAAGTTACGCATCAGTCATGTCTACGTTACGTTAAACCATCTCATATCTCTAGGATTCAAGGTCAACTTAGTAAAAGTCAAACCCTTGTTCCCCCACAAGTATTTCAGGGGATAGGGCTGGTCGAGGACACAGCTTCTCTCACTCTGAGTCAGAGTGTGGACACTCGAAACAGATTTCGCAAAAACTGTTTATGTTTCTCCACAGTCTGACTACGACACAGAGACTTTGGAAATCTCTAGTCGGTTCTCTCAACGGGGTTCAGCTAACTGTGAAGTTGGGCCGGTTGTAAGTCTAACGTTTAATCTTGGAGGGCAACAAATTTTTCCCACTATTACCGGCGGGGATAGTATGGCCTATCCCAACGTTATTACACAACTTACTAGCGGTTTGGGCGACGAGAGAAATGTTGCACGCAGTCATGTCATGAACCTCTCCTCCGCCGTCGGTATGGGTGGACATGGATGCGTCAGGCACGATAGGTTGGGGCTTTTAGTCAAACCTCGGGCATCAGGGTCAAAGGTTTTGGTCCCATTTAGAAATCTTCCACATCAATGTCAAAGACTTACTAGTCCCCTTATCTGTCCTTCAGGCTCACGGCTCTGCTTTACGGGGCAAGTCGGTGGCCTTCAGAATGGACAATCTGAATGTGGTTCACTGTATTCAGAAACAAGGGTCAATAAGATCTCGGAAGTGGCTAAACGTGTCAGAAAAGATTTTTATACTAGCCAACAGGCTGAACATTCATCTTCACGCATCTTATCTCCCAGGCGTAGCAAACGTCTGGGCAGACGCTCTGTCTCAGAGACAAAGCACATCAATAGAATGGGCGCTCTTGCGTGTGCGGAGCATTACCATCCTCAAGTGGATTTGTTTGCGTCTGAGAAGACTTGCAAACTCCCACTGTACCTCACCCGCTGGACGATAACGCCGGCGGGCGGACCTGACGCTCTGATGACGGACGAGAACAGGTTGAGTTCCATTTATCTATTTTCCGCCGCCAGGCGCGTCTCTAATGTGCCACGTAGTCAACAAACTACAGGATTCGCGAGGCGTAGTCTCGCTAATCGCGCCCCTGTGGCCGGTGCAGTGTGGTACCAGCATTTGTACACGTGGTGCCCGCACCTAGTGTCACTCCCGGTCGGGTTGTTCCACTTAGAACACAATTGGCAACCTAGAAACTTACAGTTTCTTACAGTTTCTTACAGTAGATCCTCTGGAAAAAGGCAAACTATGCCTGTGTATCCAGCTCAGTACCAGTACTTGCACTGCTGCGGTTGTTCACGGTGTTGGCGGCGGCGGTAGCAGACGCAACATTTTTACTATTCTGTATTTTTGTTTTATAATCAAACTTCAAATCTTGTCTTCCCCATGCTTTATCAAGATTACTTTCAAACTCCCTTATTGATTCGGAATCTACTACATACTGGGGCAGTGCGTTCCACTCATTTACCACGCTATCACAAATGAGTTCTTCGCCTTCTCAGCCTATTTCTTCTCTTTGTAAATTTTCTTAGAGTGTCCTCTCGTTCTTGTTCCCTCCCGCATCAAGAAGATACCTTCACACACATCCTCATCGTACTTTCCTGACACTATCTTAAAAGTCTCTATCATATCCCCTCTCTTTCTCCTATATGCCAGTGTCGGAAGCCCCAGTGTCCTCAACCTCTGCTCATAGCCGCGGTTCTTCAACGTTGGTACCAGCTTGCTAGCTCTCCTCTGCACTTTCTCCACTGCTTCTATATCCTTTACAATGGAGCCCACACCTGGTTTGCATATTCCAGGTGCGGCCTAACCAGCGCTGTATATAGATTCCTGAAGATTTCTTCGTGAAGTGACACAATGTCCTCCTTATCAGCCCTACAATTCTATTGGCTTTATTTATCTTTCCGCTAAATGTTCTGAGAAATTAACTTATTGTCTATCACTACTCCTATATCCTTTTCTGCACTCACTTCCTCCATCGCTTCATACATACTGTATCCTACCTTGTCTATCTTGCTGGTCCCAATCCGCATGTACTTGCATTTTTTTGGATGAAAAGGCATTAACCATCCCTTCATGCCCTCCACATCCCTCCTGAAGCAAACCCATATCTTCCTTACTCCTCACTCTTCTATACAGTTTAGTGTCATCCGCATACAGGTATACCTCACTTCCATTAGTTATAACTTCAGGCAAGTCGTTGATAAATCTAACGAACAGCAGTGGTCCCAACACAGATCCCTGAGGTACCCCACTTGTAATTTCCCTTCACCCCTAGCCTATTCCATTCACCAATACCCTCTGTCTCCGATCTTTCAGGAAGGCTTCTATCCATTTCACACATTTCTCCCCTATATTATAGCTTCTAACTTTCTCTATTAACCTTTTATGTGGGACCTTATCGAAGGCCTTCATAAAATCGCAATATACCACGTCTATTACATCACCACAAACCTCGCGGACTTGTTCATTATGGACATTCAGGAGGCCAAGTGGCTAGCACCATATGGTAGCGACATGACCAAGATATTCACGAATCAATATACCCAGTCTACAAAGCGACAGTTTCAATCGCATTGGCAAGCTTTTATGTCTTGGATTCTTAGAACAAAACAAACTGTGCCCTCGGTGGCGTTGGTTGTTAATTATTTAATGTATCTGTTCATGCAGAAACATTTATCTGAAATTGATTTATGAGGGCAGGTTTTAAACTCCGCCCACCTCCCCGTCAGCTCAGGCCTACATGGTCTCTGGACAAAGCATCGTAGTTATTCTCGTTCCCGTATGTACCAAAGACTGCAGATTTTACAAAAGGGCAGTATTCCTTATGGCTTTGGCTACCGGGAACAGAGTTTCTGAGCTGGCGGCGATGAGCAACACTCCTAATTGCCTCAGGTTTGATAGGCTTCATGAGTGTATTCACATTTGCACCTTCCCCAGGATTCATAGCCAAGAATGAGCACAGTGAACACGTGTTTTCAGAGTTCACGGTGCCGGCGTTAAAAAGGGGAAAGGTGCACCATCTTTTTTTGCCCAGTGCACGCTCTAACCAAATATTTAAGAGTGGCACCTCTAAATCACCAGGGTGCTTTATGGGTCGCAAGTCCGGTGAACGCTTGATGGAGCGTACACTGGCTTCTCTCTTGGTCGAGGACTTTACAGAGAAGAATCCCGGCGTTGTGGGTAAGACCCACGATTTACGCAAGGGGACAGCCTCTTTACGTTTCCTTAATAATCTTTCGGTGGAAGTTATTCAGTCCACACAGTTGTGGGCCTCTAATCAGGAGTTTTTTGACTCGATACCTTTCAGTAGCTCTGGACAAACCTTCCTTGCCATGTATAGCTTTACGGCAGAGGGTCTAGGTGGCCCTTTGAGTCACGTTTTGTTTAATTTCAAGAAAAGGGGGGGGGGGGGGGAGGGTGCAGTCAGTGTGACATAGGACACCCTAGACCCCTCCGGAGTATGTGTTCGGAACATACGAGCTGTGATACTGTTTGTAGGCATTGTATTATAAAATTTCTCTGTAGTATTCATTGCAGGAAATTGTGCTAAAAGGCCAATAGTAGTATTACAACAATTCTTGTTGTAAGTAGCTTTGGCTGTGAAGCAATAGATTTTTGAGAAATCTCGGTAGTTTGCAACTACGACTTTTACTTTTGAAGTAATTACTTCTCCATAAGTACACGAGTTCAGTACTTCTACGAATGTACAAGAATTCATTTATGTTTGGTTATATTTTTAGGAATATATCCACTAGTTAATGGGGTTTATATGTGCACATGTAAACTTATAAGTTTTTAGTTTTCACCACTTACTTTAAGTGGGGTGCCTTCTTAACTAGCAGATCTGTGTACAGAGTCTCAGAGTTAACCCTTTTTCAAGCAGGCTTCTTTGAAGCACGCTCCTGCTTGTACCCCTTTTTGAAGATTTAGGCTGTATAAAGTTTATGCACCCGAATATCTCTTTTTTTTTACAAAAGTAAGAATACTATGTGGTTGTTTGATTATCTGCTTTTCTAGAGTTATGATATGATTACGAATGTCCCCCTCCAGTCTTAGAAATCAGGCATGTTCGTCAATGATGGAGGGGCCACTAATAAATTATAGGTTTGACTCCTGTAAGGAGATAAAGAAAACCTAATATTTAGTAGTGGCCCCGTAATCATTGACGACTGGGGCCCTCCCGACCATCCCCTTCCCATTCGTTGATGTATTCAGGATTTTGGTTTACTTGATATGTCAGTGAAGGAAGAATGACGCCTGCAGTAGCGTCTGGTCAAAAGATCCACACAAGTACATCCACGATATGATGGAAAGCTTATTGAATAGTTATTCTTATTTTCTTTTTGTTTTTATTTTTTACGAAGTTTTTTCGTAGTGAGAACCCAATTCATTATGACTGAAGCCATGAGTGAGGTCGCGTGCGCTCATGATGAAGGCTCCTCAGTTTTTAAATGCTCTGCGCGGTAGATTCAAACTACGGCGGATGAGTGTTTGAAGAGGGTGCCTTATGTAATAGGCATGTTCGTCAATGATTACGGGGCCACTACTAAATATTAGGTTTTCTTTATCTCCTTACAGGAGTCAAACCTATATTTTGGCCATAAAGTTATCTCCAATGAAATCATCATCACAGCTCAACAAGTTGACTTAGAGAGCTCTACTTAATGCCATTCTACAGGTAAATAACACAGCTACGCTTGGGGATGCGCGGGAATGCGGGAAGCAGTCTGATTAACGAATATACGGTAGCCTAGCCTAGACGTTTTTCGGCCAAAACACCCGGGTTTCGAGGAATATATATATAATACATAGCCGGGGCTGGAGGGTTAAGGGGGTAAAATCTCGATCCGCCGAGGGAACTCGCCCTGACTGTTAGCCTCACGCTGCAACATAGTACGCCCGGCGCACAGTGCCAAAAGGAAACTCTGACCGGGTCAGTGATAACAGACGGCGTGTACCTTTACTATCTATCTAGTCCGATTAGTGGATGGTAAAACGCTAAGAGTTGTTGTTGTTGTTCCCTAAGCTGCCTGGCCGAACAGCCCCGAGTCCCTGAGAAAGGCCATGGCCACGATCGGGCTTTCCCACAGAGCTCTCATTGAGTGTAGATTGTGTTGTTGGCGTAAGTGGTTGTGTGAAATGCAGTCTTCTATGATGTGTTTAATGGTATGGGGTGCTGTGTTACATCCCGGGCAGGCGTCGACAACGGAGTCATCCAGTCTCTTCTGATAGCTCAGGAGAGCTGGATGGTGTCCGCATCTCAGCCTGGCCAGGTGGACTCTGTCCTCGCGAGGAAGGGAGGATTCGGAAGGATGGATTTCGGGAGGTCGTGCATGCAGCTGCGTGTTGTCTGTGAGTGAGTGGATGGATCGGTGAGAGATATGAGTATGGATGTGCTTCTGGAAGTTGGTTCGGGGTGGGCAGGGAGGGAGAGAGGACAATAATTGTGTGTGATACCGTGTGCTGGGTGTTGTTTTGATATTTCTTGGTGTCTGTGGGTGTGTTGCCATGTAGTTTAGTGGGTGGTCTTGGTTCGTGGAGGCTTCTGCCAGGAATTGAGTGCCTCTCATGTCCAGATGGTCTTTGACTTTGAGGATTTTGGTTTCTTGATGTAGGTGATCTGTGGGTGCAGTAGCTGTGCAGCCTGTAATGATCTTCAGGGTTTTGAATAGTCTGTAAGGTCTTATGATGTGTTTCAGCTAGGTTAGAAGCCCAGGCTGGGCTTGCGTATTCCATCACTGATCTTATGTATTGTTTATATACTGTGGTGGTAGTTTCTTTGTTGTGTCCAAATTTTGTGTGAGCAAGTGACCTGAGGGCGTTAAGTCTGGGTGTCAGTTTCTTTTTAATGTTTGTGGTGTGCTGTTTGAATGTCATATGAGTATCATATGTTACTCCTAGGATTTTGGGTGTGTGTATGTGTTAGGGGTGTGTTGTTTATGGTGAGTTGAGGATGTACTCGTGTTCTCCTGTCCAACTTGTGAGCAGGGTTGCGGTGGATTTGGCTGGGGCTAGATTAAGTCTGTTTGTAGTGCACCAGCCATGTAGTGTGTTGAGATAGGGTTGAAGGAGATCTGTTGCTCTTTTTGGGTCATGGTGTGTGCATGTGAGTGTTATGTCATCTGCATAGGAGGCTAAGTTTATTTGGGGCGTATTGGGTGTAGTTATATCGTGCATGTACAGATTGAAGAGTGCGGGCGATAGGACAGATCCTTGTGGGACTCCGTTTGGAAAGTTTCTGATTTTAGATGACTGACCGGCAAAAGATACTGTGCACATCTGCCTGCTAGGAAGTTGGCCAGCCACCTTTTTGTGTTGTTGTGCATGTTTGTGTTGTAGATTTTGTTTGTTAGGTTGTGGCGGGGGATGGCATCGAAGGCTTTACTAATGTCGAGTGTGGCTAATAGTGATCTGTGTGGTGGTCTAGCTGAGTTGATGCCGTCGAAAGCTCTTTGTGTAAGGTCTGTGAGAAGAGTGTTTGTGGAGTGCAGTGGCCTAAAGCCATTTTGTGTTGGAACTAGGAGTAGGTCAGGTGTAATTAGTTGTGTGATGGGGCGGTGCGAGGAGGGTAGCGTGGGGTCTTTGTTGGGTTTGGGGAATGTGATGATGATACCATGCTTCCAAATGTCTGGTATTGTGTTGTGTGAATAGCTGTAGTTTGATATGTTAGTGAGTGCTTGTATGCCTTGTGGTCCCAGGTGTCTGAGGTGTATGTTGCTTATGTTGTCTAGGCCACAGGCGGGTGAGTGCTTGAGATTGTTGATGATATGCTTTGTCTGGTGATTGGTGAAGGGTGTATAGTCAGGGTCTGTGGGGAATTGTCTCTTACGTCGGATGACACGTCGGTCGTCTTTGTGAGGTTTTAGGTGGCTGACATGTGAGGAAGTGATTGATGAGAGTGTTTGCTTTTTGTTTACATGAAGGAGTAGAGGTCTGTTGTTGTGATTGCAGCATGTGATTGGTGTTGTGTTGCGTTTGAAAAGTGTGAGGCTGTTTAGTGTTTTGGTAGAGTTTTTTTTGGGTGTTGTTTTGTGATCAAGTGTTTGTAGTGAAGTTAGTCCAAGTTTAGTTTTTGTTGTTCGTGTATTTTGTTGTTAGTTTGGTTGTTGATGGCTTGAATTTGTTGTGTGATGTCTTGTATGTGGGGTGCTGGGGAGCGTGTTCAGTATGTCGCATTGTCTGATGAGGTTTTTAATTTCTGGTGTGAAGTTGGGGTTGTGTCTTTTCTGTTACCTCTTGGAAATGTGTGTTCTTGTCAGCGTTCTGGATAGTTTTATTGAGTATGGTGTACAACATTGTTGATGTTGAGTTAAATGTGGGTACTGTTTAGAGTTGTGAAGTGTTGTTCTTTCTCATTTGTGAATGCTTCCCAGTTTAGCTCTTTTATAATGTGTGTATGTTGGTTTGTGGCTAGCTGGGGTTATCCTGGTTTTTGGTGGTGTATAATGATCGGGAGGTGGTCGCGCCTAAGGTTCTGACCACCCTCCATGATGTTGTGTGGGCGAGTTCTGGGGAAGGCAAAAGGGGATGTCCCTGGAGATGATGGGTTATAGATGGCTTGGTGAGGAATATGGGTATGTTGATGGATGTCGTTAAGGATGATGCGGTTATCGGTTTGTTTTTGTAGTACCAGCCCTCTGTTCCTGTGTCGGGGTTGTCTCCAAACCCGCCGCCGGCTTGGCGTTGAAGTCACCACCCAGGGAGATGTTTGGGGTGTTTGTGATGTGTTGTAAGTGTGGTCTGTATTCATATTTGGGTAACTGTAGGGGATGTTTGGGGAGGGATGTCGGTGTTTATGAATGTTATGTTGGAGTTGTTGCCAGTGCGTAGTTTAATTGATTGTATTTCTGTTAGTGTTATCATTTGGGGGGAGGAGGGATTTGGTTTGTACACTGGTTACTATATAAGGATATTTCTTTGTGTACCAGGGTGATGAGTCCACTGGCCCCCGCCGACAGCCCCGGTCTTGTCTTATGGTTGTCGAAATTATGAAATGTTGGTGTTTTTTTGGTGTTGTGCGGAGTTTTGTTGTCTTGTAAGATGGCAATGTGTATGTTTTTTTGTGTTGTTGTTGTTGTTCCCTAACCTTTCCGGCCGAACCGCCCCGAGTCCCTGAGAAAGGCCATGGCCACGATCGTGCTTTTTCCCACAGAGCTCTCATTGAGTGTAGATTGTGTTGTTGGCGTAAGTTTTGTGTGAAATGCAGTATGGTATGATATGTTTAACTGGTATGGGGTGCTGTGTTTACATCCCGGGCAGGCGTCGACAACGGAGTGCATCCAGTCTCTTCTGATAGGCTCACGAGAGTCTGGATGAGTGTCCCTCACTCTCAGGCCTGGCCAGGTGGACTCTTTCCTCGCAAAGAAAAAAAGGGAGGATTCGAAGGGATGGATTTCGGGAGGGTCGTTCATGTAGCTGCGTGTTGTCTTGTGAGTGAGTGGCTTGATCGGTGAGAGATATGAGTCACAACAAATGGATGTTCTATTCTTGAATTTGGTTCGGGGTGGGCAGGTAGGGAGAAAGAGGACAATAATTGTGTGGGAGACCATGGGCTGGAGTGTTTGTTTTGATATTTCTTGGTGTCTGTGGGGGTGTTGCCATGTATTGTAGTGGGTGGTCTTGTGTTCGTGGAGGCTGCTGCCAGGAATTGAGGTGCCTCTCATGTCCAGATGGTCTTTGACTTTGAGGATTTTGGTTTCTTGATTGATGTAGGTGATCTGTGGGTGCAGTAGCTGTGCAGCCTGTAATGATCCTTCAGGGCTTTGTTTTGAATAGTCCGTAAGGTCGTTATGATGTGTTTCATCTAGGTTAGAAGCCCAGTGGGCTTGCGTATTCCATCACTGATCTTATGTATTGTTTATATACTGTGGTGAGTAGTTTCTTTGTTGTGGTTGTTTGTGGGTAGGTGTGTTGTCTAATGAAGTGTGGGAGTTCGGTGTTTCTTTGTGTTGATGCCATCTAGTTTCAGTTGAAGAATGTTAATGTTATGTGCAACATGTAATGTTTGGTGCTGCTGCACGAGGATGGGTGGGGGGGGGTGGGGGTGAGGGAGGGGCTGGGGGTTGGGATGGGTGAGGTGGGTGTGGGGATTGGGGTAGCAGGAAAGAAGGGAGGTTGGAATGGATTAAAAAGAAAATGGGTGTGGTGGTGTTGAGTTGAATATGGGGCTGGGATGGGAAGGTTAGGTGGGTTAGGGAGGAGAGGTGGAGTGGGTTTTAGGGGGGGAGTGGATGAGATGGGAAGGCTAGGTGGGTTGGGGAAAGAGTGTGACCGGGTTTTAAGCGAGGGATTTGACTGGGATAGGGAGGGGCATGAGGAACAGGTCCAGGTGTTTCGTGTATTGTTTTCTCTTGGAGGCAATGTGTTGTACAGGTGAAGTGGGTCCAGTTCCTGCATGAATTGCAGAGAACTGAACCCCTAGTGTGGTGACGCGAAGTGCTGGGTTTTTGAGCAAGGTGGACATATGTATGTGTACGTGGGTCCCTGGGTTCCTCTCAATGTCTCCGGCTAGAAGAAGTCTTCGAGAAATGACAGCCGGAGAGTCCCATTTCTCGGTTTAGCAACAAACTGTGTGATGTGTTTGAGAGGTGTGGGAAGTCCCGGCGCGACCGAAGGCCTCTCCAAGGACCCGTGCCCCCATGGAGGGGGCAGGGGATGGTTTTGACTGTGTGTCCTCCCGAAACTAGACGCTCCCCGCGGCCGGCATCCGTTGTTGTCCTCCACTGGTCTTTGATCTTGTCTCCTCCGTGGAGGGTCGGCAGCCATCCGCTGTGGGCAGGCTCCAGGGAGTGGTCCCACGGCGTAGACCTCCCACAGCATCAGGCACCTTGCTTAAATTAGATATCTGGACTCATGTTTCAGCCATCCGGATTTGTCTGGCGATGGCGGACTATATTTCCGGACTTTCTCGGCAGATCCAGACAGGGTTCTCCCCAATTATTCTGGATGGGCGAGGTTTTACTGTATATATACCGGTTATAGGCCTAATATTAAAAAAAGTATTAAGTTTCGATATATCAGATAGAGGATTTTACTCTACCAGTAATTTGATTATAACTAAGTTACATAATCAAAGAGTTTGTGTGGTGATATTTCCATAAATTGGGATGAAGAGCCAGAAGACCTGGGATCAGGTTCTTCAATCTAATCTCAATTGTAAAATGGGAAAAGTTAGGGCAGTCCCAAAGGGACTTCCTTCAATGCCTGCCCATTAGGCCATGAGAATAAAACCATATCATTAAATCTGTGCAGCGGTGAGGAGGTGTATGGAGTGAGGAGATATGAGTGAGGTGAGTGCAAGGTACAGCATGGTGGACAGAAGATGTAAAAATAGCTGTGTAAGACAAGAAGAAAGCGTATAGAGAATGGTTGGTCGTTATAGAAAGAATGAAGATTTGGAGAGGCAGAAACGAGCACCGTACTTGGAGAGAACGATAGCATTTATGCAAAGTAAGAGAAGATTATATGATGCATTTGGCAGGAATCTGAATGTAAAATGGAGGGAGTGTAAGAAACTGTTCTGGAAAGAAGTCAATAAAGTTAGTGAAGTGTAGCAAGGGAAACAGTAAGGGTGTGAAAAGATAAGAACGGGAGAATGCTATCCGATAAGCAAGAGAGAGTCGAAAGATGTAGGGAGTACTTCAACGAGTTTCTAAATGTAAGGAATGAAGAGCCAGCAAACATAGTTTGTATATGGTATGGAAGGGCGAAGGAGGAGAAGTAGTGGAGGAGGAGGTGGGGATCCTAGATCAGAAGTGTTGGGAAGCCATGAAACGAGTGAAAGTTGGGGAAAGCGACCATGGGGGAGGGAACATATGGAATGTGTGGGGAAATGTCGAGGTATGGTGTTGATATTAGTGATCGAATTGGTAGGGATAACTGTACCAACTAGCATTGAACGGGAGTGCACCCAATGACTGGAAGACTGGCATAATTAGTCCCCCTATATAAGGGCAAAGGGGAACGTGGAGTGTGTGGTAACCACCGAGGAAGATGTCCGTTTAAAGCGTAGTAGGGAAGGTTTACAGTAGGTTAGGGATAGTGAGAGTGAAGAACCGAAATGGATAGGCGACGAGCAGGGAGGTTGTTAGGAATGAAAGAGTATGTTGTAGATCATATTTTTACCCTGAAAATTGTGTTGTGGATAAATATCTGGAGAAGCAACAAAAGGTGTATGTTGATGTTTCCTTTATGGACTTGGAGAATGCCTATGGCAGAGTGGATAGAGAAGGTATGGGGAAAGTACTTAGAGATCTCCTGAGTAGATGGCAAGTTGGCTGAAAGCAGTGACGAGCATTTATGAGGTTGCAAAGGCTACAGTGACTGTGTGGGAGAATTGAGCAGATCGAGTTCTTTGACCTGAATGTTGGGTTTACACAGGGTGTGTGTGATGTCCCCGTGGTTGTTTTACTGTATATATGGATGGCGTCATGAAAGAAATACTAGGAAGAGCATTGGATTTGGGTTAAGAGCTGAAAAGGTTGGGAATTGAGTTGTAATCTGCCTATACTGCTGTTTGCGGATGATACGATTTCTGATGAGCGATAATAGTAAATGGGAGTTTTAGGGTCTGGTAAATGAGTTTGGAACAGTGGTGCGAAAAAACGGAATTTGAAGGTAAATGCGGTGAAGAGCAAGGTTATGGTCTTCGAAAGGGGTGACTTCACAGAGTGTGAGGTGAATTTGCATGGTCAGCCTATTGAGCTCGTCATCTCTTTTTAAACCCATCAGATCCGGGGGGCCTCATATGATCCCAATCGCTGTGTCCGGGGCCATTTTCGTACAGGTCAAGCTTCATAATGCAGTAGCTACTGATTGCGACTCCCCTAGAGCAGGTCATTTTTTTTGCAAATTGTAGAACTTTTTGTTGTCTGTAGACTGCCGTTGATATGAGATCCCTACGACGCGTGAATTAACCGAGTTATGATGATTGTATTCTCCTCGCATTTTGCCTCGTATGAGCCGTCCCGGATTCCTGCCAATATGTTTGTTTTGCCCGCATAGGATTCCTCCCGGATTCCTAGGGTTTAAGTATCCTGTGCAGTGTTTTGAGTAAAGCTGGGACTATGGATTAAAAATTTCGGGAGAGGGTGCAACAGTGTAAGCTGGTTTTGTAGGAACTTTGAAAGCAGTAACAAGAAATTAGTTTGTCAGTATGGAATTGAAGAATGCCTTGCATGACAGATGGTACTCCCGACACTAACTTACGGAATCGAAGCATGGACTTTCGGTGAATAGACTCGGACCATAAGTGAGAGCGTTGGAAATAAGGTTCTTGCAAGTGCGTGGCCCGAGAGTTACATGGAGGGCTAGAGACATACGAATGAGAGAGTAATAAGGATGTTTGGTGTGGAGGTAGATGGGCTCGAAATGGTGAAAAGGAACAACCTTAGATGGTTCGGGCATATGGAACGTATGGAAAGCGGAGAGAATGTACTAATAGGGTGTACTATGGAGAGGTTCATCCGAATGAGATGTGCGGAAGGATTGAGTGATGTAGTATATGAATGAAGTCGGTGCTGGTTGGGAGGAGGGGGCTGTCGACTGACCGGGGACCAGGTGCATGGTGGCGGTTCGTTCGTGGCCACCGTCTTCGGGGATCAATGGCGTCGATGCGAATCTATACTATATAGATTATTATTAGTAGTGTGAAAAGGCCACCTTGAGATTGTAACGCCACGTGAAACGTATGGGAAGCGAGAAAATTACTAATATGGTGTACGCGAGTGAGGTGGAAGGACAGAGAGGGAGAGGTAAAGCGAGAGAGATGTGGAAGGATGGAGTGAAGAAGTATATGGGATTAGCGGACATTTCTGGTTTGGTAGGAGAGCGTCCGACTGACTGGTTACAGAGGTGCAGGGAGGCTTTTCGTTCGTGGCCACCCCTTCGGGGATCACGGCTTCAGGCAATCAGATAGATATAAAAATAGATTCGTATTATTATAATTATTATTATTATGGCCCGGGAAGCCGGTATATATTGAAAGTTACACCCGGATGCTTGGTGGTCGGGCACTGTGGTGTGCTCCTTCTTGCATGTCTCCCTCCCGAGACCCGAGAACTTCTTTCTCCGGACTTCGGGGACCAGGGGAGTGCTGGCGTGCCCTTAGGGATCCCTTGTCTTGGGGTCTTCTCCTGGGCAACCTAGATGTGTGTGAATTGTATTTATTTTGTTTGTGTTGTTGTCTTGTCCCTGTTCAGGCTCTGTCTTGATCCTGCTACCCCCAGCAATGGTGTATGAGGCTGAGTATATTGCCTACTAACATACATACATCCATACATACCTACATACATATCATACATACATACATTACTACATACAAATTGTGTAAATTGGAACACAGGCTAAGAATATCATATGAACTACAACATATGTAAGAGGCTAGGAAAGCTCTTGCAGGTATAAAGGAAAATTCTCAAATACTTCTTTTCATACGCCAAACAAAAGGCTAAAACAACATCAAACATCCGGCCCACTGAGCAAAGGGGACGGCTCGTTCCACAGGGGACAAAAAGGAAATCGAGCGAACTCTTAAGCCGGCAGTATGAAATGGCTTTCATGTGAGCCTGATTAAACAAAAGTCATCAGAGACCAAAATATAGTTTTCATGGAAACCTCCCCCTCCGGAAACCCCTCAGATGCTGGATATTGATTTCGGTCCAAAAGCCATAGAAGAGGCCAGTTTCCAACGATGCCAGCAAAAAAAACTCGGCACCAGGCCCGGACCTTATTTGATTACGATCCGTAGATATACAAATTTACGGAAAAAACCAAAAGGAATCTCAAAAAAACCCCTAGCGGTACAATCAATGTGGAGGAATGCAGTCCTAAAAATACACTGGTGAACAATAGCCAGATAGCTTGAAAAACGCAATAATTGCCAGGGAACCACTGCATACAGGAAAAGGGAGTAAAGCACGGGTACCAAAAAATCCTACCGGATGCCCGGTAGCTCTAACCTATCACAAAACAAAAGGATCATTAAAGTTTGTCGAGCGAGTACCTGTCGAAGCAAAATTTTCAACATTCATAGGATGGGGTAGCAAATAAACTAGCACAACACCGGTCAACATGGGTTCAGAGCGGGAAGATCAATGTCTCTCACAGGACTTTTGGAACACTATGACACAATTCTCAGAGCGTCTATAGAGAAGAAGGAAACGGTGGATTTCATTTACACCGTGCTTTTGCTAAGGCATTTGATAAATGTGACCATGGTATCAATAGCCCAACAAACCTGAAAGCAAAAGGTATAACTGGGAAAATCTTACGTTGGATATACAATTTTCCTCGTAAAAAACCGAAAACAATCGGTAGCAGTAAACCGAGTCACTTCTGAGCCTTTCGGATGTCAAAACCCGTCAGTTCCCCCAAGGAACAAGTTGCTTAGCGCCCTCTCCTGTCTGTTTCCTGCATAATACTAATTTGCGACATATGATACCAACATACAACCAGACACAGTACGGTGTCCGTCTTTTGGCTGATTACACAAAATTAAGCAAGAATAGTAAACACCCAAGAGGACACGTTCCCGGACTGCAGGACGAAATAATATATGAAATTGGTAAGGTCCAGTGGACCAGGGAAAACGAACATTCATTCATTCAATGAGGACAAATTCCAATTAATACGGTCCCGGAGATAAAAATGGTGTTAAAGAAATTACCAATGACTTAACAGCATAATCTACCCACATAATAGAACTTAAAGAACTTGTGAAAGACCTTGGGGGTATTAATTCCTGAAAATATGGGTTTCAAAGTACATAACCAGGGGGAGGGGAAGGCCAGTGGTCAGTGGGGCTTGCGAAACGTGTAACGGGTGGGATCTGTTCTGCGTACTTTTAAATCACGCGGTGAATTGCCTATGATAACGCTCTTCAAATCTCTAGTGCTACCGCGGCTTGAATACTGTAGCGTATTAACATCCCCATACAAAGCAGGTGAAATAAATGACGTAGAGAGTGTACAAAGAAATTTCACTTCGCATATAAGTTCGATAAAACATCTACACTATTGGGAGCGTTTAAGAGCACTGAATCTGTACTCACTGGAACGTAGAAGAGAACGTTACCTAATAATATACACGTGGAAAATCGCAGAGGGTTTAGTACCAAACCTACATACTCCGATAGTCATGAAATTCAGTGATAGGAGAGGCTGGGAATGCGAAATCCCCCGGATGAATAACAGGGGTGCTATGGGCTCTCTGCGAGAGGGCTGGTTATCACACAGAGGCCCACGTCTCTTCAACAAACTCCCACGGCGAGTAAGAGACATGAGGGACATCTCGTTAGACAACTTCAAGAGAGCCCTAGATGTCGAACTGCAAAAAGTGCCAGACGAGCCCATCCTCGCAAGGGAGCGAGCTGTCGCTTCAAACAGTCTACTGCACCAAATCACCACCCATAACGAGGGGCGTCGCGCTCCTTGGTGCCGCTAGAAGAGCGGCGAACACATCCAAAGGTATCCAAAGGTAAGGTACATACACACACTACATCCATACATACATTATTATTATTATTATTATTATAGAATACTAGGAGAAAAACAGAGTGGTGAAAAGAGTAGTGAAGGAAAGTAAAGAGAAGAGTAGATTATCGGTTTGACCTCCTGTAAGGAGATAAAGAAAATATAATATTT